>FLSR01000372.1:25694-44316 GCA_900092035.1 Leuciscus waleckii
CACGCTCAAAATTGCTTAGATCACCTTTCTTTCCCATTCTGACATTCACTTTGGAGTTCAGGAGATTTTCTTGACCAGGACCACACCCCTAAATGCATTGAAGCAACTGCCATGTGATTGGTTGATTAGATAATTGCATTAATGAGAAATTGAACAGGTGTTCCTAATAATCCTTTAGGTGAGTGTACATCGTTGCACCAGTAGGTGGTGACAAGTGACTGTTAAAAATATATTTGTCACTGAATCATTCAAGAGATTTGTTTAAAATCACTGATTCATCCAGTAACGAAACAAGTGACGTCTTTATGAGCGATTCATTGAATCATTAATTCAAACTGATAAAAAATAAAAACAAATTATAATAATTCATTCATAAAATTTTTTAAAAAGATTAAAAAAACTGCACCAACTAACATTTGGACAGCATCATAACTTCATGTGATAAAACAGGTTGTGAGGAGGAGGGGGATCAACTCATTTATTGGCTACTCTTTAAATTCAGAAAAAAGAAAAAAAAATTCAGTAGTTGAAATTATTTCAGAGAATTATTTTATTACGATAGAACTACATGTTTAGGCACAAAACAAATATTTTATGTAGCTTCTGAAGGGCAGAACTACATGAGAAAAGGATATTCATAAAATATAATTTTTGACCGATCATCCTGTTTACTCTTACTCTTTTCTTAGTTAGTTCCTCAATTGTACTAAAGTACTATCACTGTTGGAAAGGGTTCAAATATGCAGACGATGCTAGAAGACCAAAGAATGTGCAGGACCTGGATGATTTTTTTCTGAAGAACAGTGGGCAGTTTAACTGCTCAGGACAAATAACAGTACTTAATGAACAACTACCACAAAACAAAGTAGTAGATCATCCAGATAACACCACAACATTAAGGAGCACAACACAAGCATATGTAAGTTTTTATGAATTTAAATATAACTTTTGATTTACCATAATGCTCATCAGAACGTGTAAATCAGTGGAAAATTAATTGAAAGTATGACTCTGTCTAAAGAAATATGAAGTAAATGTGTAAACATATCAATATTTCTCCAGATTTTGGACACTTTTGGACTAAAAGCCCTAATGAACGCTGTTCAGTGAAGCTATGTGAACAAATAAACCGCAGCGGAAGTGACTGAATATGAATGAGTGTTGTTATTCTATTCAAAATATAAAAAATTACCAATTTGATTATTTTGCACTCCTGACATAAATTAAGAAATTAATGTTACTGCAACTAAGTTTTCATCTCAAGCAGAGGTCCCTGGCTAAAAAGTTTGATAAAGTTTTTTTTTTTCTGGTGAAAGAAATACATAAATGAAGAAGGAAGCCAAAATATTAAATGTCATGAATATATATTTACTAAGCAATTCACTGTTTTGTTGAGGGAGGTCAAAATTAAAATTTTCACCTGAGATTTGGACCTAAATTACAGAGGGTAAAAATGGCTTTAGAAAGATGGCAGCATCATTATTTTATTTAAAAATGGAGATTGGTAGGTCTAATAATGAAATATTTTTACTTTAGCAATCTTTGCTGCATTATATACCAATGGTGACAGTTCAAAAAATGGGAAAAGCACTTGTGTTTTTTTGCCTGTAACTCAAGAAGTATTAAATATATCTTAATATCCTTTTAGATTCTGGTTCTTAAGAAACTTTTCTTTTGGTATCTTAATTTTAAAGTCCCTATATGGTTCAATCCCAGAGATATTGAGATCTTAATGCAGTTCCAAGAGTAAATTGGTCAATTGTACACATTTTTAGTTGTCGGAAACCAAATGTCACTTTGCATACAGTTGAAAATGTTTTCTTTTAAAGAGTGAAGACTAAAATTTTCATGTTATTTTTTAGTATTCATTTTCTTTATTAATTTTCATAATGTATTTTGTGAAGTCAGAGAATGTTGTACATGTGCACTGAGCAGAGATGTTCCACTGATGATGATACAGCAAATGTGTACAGTTGGCATATTCTTTACAAGGAAAGGAATGTTTTGACTCATGCAAATGTACCACAAATGTATACACCGAGGGATAGTTTCTTAACATGGAAAGTGGATTGTGCCATGTGTAAGCATGAGGTATACGTTCCATTTTAAACATAAGCAACTTGTTTTTGCTATCTTTATAAGAGTTGTAAGTCCATCAGTGGCATATATAAGCTCAATCTTGAAGACATTTTTTTTTACTGTTTAATGTTATTTTTTAGTACTGTTTTTCTTTATTCGTTTTCTTAATAATTTCATAATGTTTTTTTTTGTGAAGTCAGACTATGTTTGTACATGTGTGCTGAAGAGATCTGGTAGATTTATATTTTGCTTAGAGGTATGCAATGTTCACTAAGCAGAGAGTTCCAATGATGATGAAACTTCAACTATGTACAGTTGGTATGCTCTTTGCAAGAAAAGGAATGTTTCAACTGATGCAAATGTACCATTTGTATACCACTAACATACACTGAGAAATAGTTTCTTAATGTGGAAAGTGGATTGTACCATGTGTAAGCATTAGCAAATACTTTCCATCTTTAAACAATATGTTTTTCTACCTTACAAGGAAGTCGAAAGTCGCTCGGTTGTGTATTTAAGCTCAATCTTACTGTACTACGGCAGAGAAACACAGAAACACATAGACCTGGCATGAATATAACATCTTCACAGAGTTTCTCTCCTGACATATAAGAATAAAGATTTTTCTTGGTAAGATAACTGGTGTCCGGTCCTGTGAATCAAATAATAACGGGGAAAAGGCTTAATTCCAAGTCTACAATCCTTATAGTGTAGCACCCAGAAAAACAAAGGCATGAGGGGGTGAGGGGAGAGAAACACCGAGAAACATATACAGCTGGCATGAGGGGGGTGAGAGGAAATAGATGGGGAACAGAGAAATCTGGAATTATGACCACCTCTCATATAACCTCCCTCTTCTTCTATGCCTGTTTCTCTCATATGTCTGAGACATGTATAAATATAATAAATAAGAGATCTCTTGGCAAAGTAACTGGCGTAGCTTCCGTGATTCAACCATAACGGGGAAAAGCTTGATTTTCAAATCTACAAGAGGAATATCTGAACAACAAATAATGTTGAAACTAGAAACGCATCTCATTTTTTTCATTAAATATTTTTTTAATGCCATAAATATTATTTTCCAATTTGCATGGCTGTAACTCTAAAAGTATTAAAGATATCTTAATAACCTTCTAGATTCTAATTCTTAGTAAACATTAGGGGTGTAACGGTTCACAAAATTCACGGTTCGGTTCGATACGATACACTTGTGTCACGGTTCGGTTCGTTACGTTTTTGATACAGCAAAAATAAATAAATGCCAGAGAAATTTCCTTGATTTAATTTTTTTTATTCTTTTTTATATTAAAACTAACATCATAAAGTATGATTTTTTTTACTTTGAGCAATTCTAGAGCTATAATTGACTCTTCTTATGAGCATATAAAAACAAAATAGCTCCTTGGAAAAAATTAAATGTAATATTGTAGTAGTTATAAACAAAGGTTTATTTTAGTTCAGATTAACATTTGAGGGCAGCAATTGTATTCATAATGTCAAAATAAAACCGACGTAATGTTACTTGAAGGCATTATAGCCTACTATTCCTGCCAAAATTCCATGGTTGCAGTTAGTGTTATTACAGTAAATCCATGGTAAATGTTGCTGATCTGTGGACACTGGATAGTTCATCCATGGCACAATGTTTGTTTAAAGAGGAATGTCTGAACAACAAATAATACTGAATTTGGAAATTATCTTTTTTCCCTTGTATCAAAATAATTGCATACAACATAGCCTACCTCTCTAAGTGCCAATAAAATATTTTTCTAAAGTTTACATGCCTGTAACAGCAGCTTCAGAAGCTGTTAAAATGAACAAAATCCCTTCTTCCAAATATCCTTGAAACTGATTCAAATATAGATTCATATAAATACACTTTTGACCATTTCAGTGGATTTTTGGCACTCAAGGAGGTGTGCTGTAAGCAATTGTTTGGATAGAAAAAAACATGTTGCATTTCTAGTTTCAACATTATTTATTCTTCAGACATTCCCTTAAAGCAATACGAATAAGCTGGAGCCACGTTGAGATCTATGGATTTGATCTATGTCACCGTTATTTTCCGTTAAATTGTCACCGTTATTTTCTACAAGATGCACATTATGCATGGACAGAGCCAAAACATAATGTAAGTGTTTAAAATGAATTCACACAGTTCCGTTGAATGATACATGAAATTTAATCTAATGTCGTTGAACTGAATGTATAAAGTAAATCGCTGAACTAACCAGAACATTAACAACAACACTGAAATAAGTTGTTTTTCTTTCAGAATCATCATTGATGTAGAAAGGAAAAGTGAAATACTGTAGCACTTTTTTAATGAAGATGAAGAGCTTTGCGTCATGCAGATAAAGAGAACAAAAAGGGCTTTTCTTCCAATTCCAAAAAAAAAAGAAAAAAGTTTGTTTAGGATTAATTGGGAACAATTATTATTAATTAATTAATGTACCTGGAACTAACAATACTTTTAAAGCCTTTTAAATTTTTTGGCTTTTGTAAATTTCTACATAAAAGTATTCCACATATTTTTTTATAGGCTATTAAAATAAAGTTATATAGCATCATTATGAAATAACATCTAACAATGGACAAACATTTTTTGTTGTTGTTACCCTTACTCTTACTGACCCCATGAAGGTCGCTGTGTAATTCACACCCTAAGACACATTAGAGGATTAATTCGATCAGAATCGAATCGCAAATGACATTTTATGACATTCAAAACATTTTTATGACATATTAGCATATTAAAATTCAAAATGGCTGATGCCCAAATAATACTGATATGGGAAAATTAACCATTTAGTAGGTGGCACTATGCCAAAACGCTGCAAGTAGCCTCAGTTCATGCTTGTGACTGCAGGTACCATATTTCGTTTCAATACGCCAAACTGTTGCAGAAATACTACCTCACATTCATTTTGGCGTGCTCGTCATCAAATAAAAGTGGTGCAGGTTTGACATCAGAACCTGGAAGACTAATTCGCCGCTGGTATAAGCATTTCATTTATTCTGTAATAAGACGACATCCCGCCCACACAGAGTGCGAGAGATACCAGTGTGCAACTACTGAGGATGATGCGTAAATAAAGTTTGAAAGTGTTCTTGTATCCTATTGGATCTTACAGATGGCTTTACAGATAACATGCATGTGAGAGATTATAACATGGATGGACATTACAGTTCTGTCTAGCTTTAATTTCACCAGTCCATTATCTGTGAGTGATTTAATTACAAAAGCTAGTTCTTCTATCTGTCAATTAGATCTTCTTAACCTATCTGTAATCTCTTCACATGAGAAACTGCTCCATCTCATCTGATTCTTCCCTCAACTACTAAAAACTGCTCAGTCACATTATCCGCCACCATAGTCTCAACTGTTATGATGATGACCTTTTTATTTACATATCTGCTTATTCTACAGGAATGCTCCACCCTGCTTAAATGGATTTAGACAAAAGCCAAATGACCGGACACAAGCAGTAAACAATTGCTCATGGAGCACCGAAACTGGATGGCATACCCTTCTCTACAGTTCGAAGAACCTAAGACACATTTGGCAGAAATCGCTATGCTCCCAAATGAGCTGAGAGAGGCATCAGTTTTACGGCTGAAGCCTGAAGATGAAGGCTTTGACCACTTAGATGATATTGGTCCATTAAGATGATACTGGTTGCCTGACAGTGCACAGATCAGAGAATATCTAGATCCTAAGTCAGAGTGTGAGAATCCTTCTGTGCCTTCGACTCAATATGATGAGGGACCAAACATACACCATGGGGGGCACAACCCAACCTGTTGCAACCACAGCTTTGTAATCGCATGGACTAAGGCAAAATTCCAATGCTCCAAAGGGGAAATTTCGCAGACCACAAGCAATAATTTTGCTGTTCAAAATGCACAGTTTGACTGTTGTCGTCCGAAACGTAGAACACAGAGGACGAGATAATGTTCAGTTTGGCTCAATTTGAAACCTTGAAAAATGCTGTTTAAAAACGTTTTAGATGGAGTATAGCAAGTCACACAGCAGGTCAACTTCCCTAAAGTATATGAGAAGAGATGTTTACGACTCAACAGTAGGATTGTGTGGCTCTGGTATGTTTAAGTCTTTTGAATAAGGAAAAGTTGTGTGCTTACTATCATAACCTCCAGTTGAGTAATGGGTCATAGACAAAGGCCTCCAGCACAGCCATGACACTGTCCCTGTGTTCACGCAGTACCTCCATCACCGTGTGACATGTAATACGGTAGTTACCATCCAGTCCAGTCACCTAAGAAGAAACATGATCTGTTATTCAGCCAGAGAGATAGGGAATGTCAATCATGCAAAATGGACAATGCAGGGGTTATTTTAAGTGGATATCTGAGGCTTAGCATAGATATCTGTGGATGTTTCTAAGGCCATGGGCCCTATCATACACCTGGTGCAATGCAGCGTCAGGCGCGACGCAAATGTCTTTTGCTACTTTCAGCCCGACGCAGTTATCATTTTCATGTCCTGCGCCACGTTGTTTAAAAAGCAAATGTATTTTTAGCCAATTTGTTCGCTGGTCTGAAAAAGAGGTGTGTTCAGGTGCATTGTTGGAGCATTGCTATTTTGGGGCAACTGATTTTTTTGTTATTTAAAGAGCGCGTTAGTAATGTGCGCCTATAGGTGGATCCACAACGCGTGTACACTCTGCTTATTACACACACAGGGTACACAAGGGCAGCAGCACACAAAATAGCTAAATACTAAAAATAACCTTTGATCTTTAAAATATTTAGTTCTCAAAGTTTCTGGTACATTTTCAAAATGCTCTCGTTACACCTACACCTCTTACTCACACTGATTTTGCCCCCCCCCCCCCACCCCCCCCTATATCCCTGCACCACTCAACAAAAAAAACACCCCTGCTTATATCTCTGAACTACTCAACAAAACAAACACATCTTCCTGTCATCTTGATCCGGCTCCTACTGCTTTACTTAAAAAATGTGCACCTGTTATTTCACTGACGATTTCACTTCTCATCTCCCAACTACTAAGTACTGGTGCTGTTCCTCTGGAATTAAAAACTGCTGCTGTCACTCCTGTCCTAAAGAAACCTGGCCTCGTCCCCTCTGACATGGCCAACTACAGACCAATCTCAAATCTACCATTTCTTTCAAAACTGCTTGAGAAAGTGGTCACTGCTTAGATGACAAACACATTTGTCTCTATCTGGCCCTATCCTGGTTCACCTCCTACCTGTCTGGTTTCCAGCATTACATCTCTATCCGCCAGGCTAAGTCCACTACTGCCTCTGTCCCACATTGGTGTTCCCCAGGGTTCTGTTCTTGGGCCTTTACTCTTCATCATCTACATGCTCCCATTAGGCAACATCATCCATCATCATGGCTTTAAATTCCATTGCTGCGCAGATGACACCCAACTATACATCTGTCCTCAACGCAATGCTCCTTTCCCCACAAATTCCATATCAGCTTGTATTGATGATATAAATGCTTGGATGACCAGTAATTTTCTCAAACTCAACACTGATAAAACAGAACTACTTCTTATTGGTTAACCTCAAATTACATCCCGTTTCTGTGCTGACAATGTTAATATTGCTGGAGTTTTGGTTCAACCTTCCACCACTGTCAAAAACCTTGGTATAATCTTTGATTCCTCTTTCCTTCCTTCCACACTTCTCAGCGCTCATTAAGTCTGCCTTCTTTCACCTTCATAATATCACGCACTTACGACCATTTCTGAATATCAGCGATGCTGAGACCCTAGTTCATGCTTTCATCAGTTCGTGGCTTGACTACTGCAATTCTGTTTTCTATGGCTTACCCAATTCATCAATAAATAAGATCCAATATATTCAGAACTCCGCAGCTAGGGTCCTCACATACACAAAGAAATCTTCCCACAATACTCCGATTTTACACAGACTTTACTGTCTATCCGTTCGCTTTCGTATTCAATACAAGATACTCCTTATCACATTCAAAGCACTCCATGGTCTTTCCCCCAACTATATTTCTGATTTCATCCATACCTATTCCCCAGTTCGCACACTTAGATCTTCAGATACCGGTCTGTTGATGATCCATTGGCACAAACTATCATCGTTTGGTGGAAGGGCTTTTTGTACCGCTGCCCTAACTCTTTGGAATTCTATTCCCCAACACATCCGCGACCTTTCATCATTACACGATTTCAAAACCCACCTTAAAACATATCTTTTTCTACTTGTTCCTGACTCTATGATCTGATTTTTATGTATCTGTACCTCTATCTATCATGTTATTCATTTCAGTTTATTTGTATCGTTTCTATGTCATGTTTATTTGTACTTTATTGTAAAGTGACCTTGAGTTTTCTGAAAGGCGCTATATAAAATAAACGTATTATTATTATAAATAAAAGGATTACAATGTAAAAGATTAATATTGTGTACATAAAGATATGGTGGAATCCAGCTTGTCCCGTAGATGGTCTGCTTGCGCGCTTTAACCTCGCGCACGAGCTGATCCGTTTCCTCTCTGCAGAAGCGTTTAGTCTTTTCGCTTGCAAATTCCGGCATGTAAAAAGCAATCCACCATGGCACAAGCGCAACTGGCTTTTAAAGGGAATGGGAGATGAGACTCTGATTGGTTTATTGCACATTACGTCCAAAACACACCCATTACTCATTAAGAGAATAGGGACAACCCTTTTAGACCAAGCACTGGGCACGCCAACCATTTTTCCCATCGTTAAACTAGAAAAAAATGGAATCGGACATACCCTAAGTGCGCTTATGCCCGTGCACTTTAGACTATGCGCTTAGATGGTTAAAAAAGGGCCCCATCTTTTGATGAAATACTAGAATATGTGTGTTTTATGTACCGCTGTATAATGGCAACTGCTGAATCTCCAACATCACGGTAAATGAAATTGTATTTTGCCTTAGTTGTGAATATGTGTTTCCAGTCTAAATTAAATGTACCACAAAATAATGACAAGAAAACACGTTTTCTATTGATTTTCCTCGAAGGCTGCAAGAAAAAACAAACCATTCTCCCCCTCTTTAGAGTCAATGGTTATATTTGGTGTGATTGTTGTCGTGGAGAGAAGGAGAATTACTTTAGGGAATTTTAGGTAGAGCTTCAGGTGTGCCCTGCTTATATTTCATGTAAAATAATTATAACGTATCTGCTTCTATGACTCTTATATGATCATAAATTTGTGCCATATGTTTTTTAATGCATAGTTTGGTGTGGAGTTTGGTACCTAGCTTGTAATTGAAGTGTAAAAGTTCTATGCTCCCTCATTTGCAGCAATAAACACGGACTTTAAATGAGTAATCGTAGAATCGCAGACATAGTGGTCTGGATATGCTTGTCTATGTACAAAGAATTTAAACCCTTTTGATTAAAGAATAGAACAAAATTAGTGCTGAATGAATTTTATAGTGATTTGGATCAAAATTAACAGGCATGAAAAAGCTAGTAAAGACAAGGTGAAAAAGCTTTTAGAGCTTTAACACTCCAAATACACTCACATAAAAATGACCAACTTACCTCCATGGCATTGGTCAACATCCGGGTTAATCTGAAAGGTATTTTCTCAGGGAATTTTTCTCTGGTCATTGCAACCTTAAAATATAAAACATTTCAGTTATGAACGAACAAAACTACTGTATGTTGGTTATTTGTTGTAGCTTCTAAGAAAAACTACCTCAAAACAATCCCCAAAATCGATATGCAGTATCTTTCCACTGAGCCTGTCCAACATTAGATTGGAAGGATGTCTGTGGTTGGAGGGAAAAAAAGATTATTCATAATATAATAAATAATGAATAAACTACTTTGATAAATGCTGATAAAATGCAATCATTTTTGTTCAGTTTGTACCTGTCCCCAAGCCCTAAGATATAACCAACCATGGACATGACAGCTAGTGAACGGGTGTAGTTGGTCCTCCTGTCCAACCAAACCTGTATAAAGAGGAAGCTATGTAAACCCATTTTTCATTTTGTAAATTAAAATAATACAATAATGCATGAATAATTGATAGTATCTTGTAGATACAATGGTATCTACAATGGCATAAATTTCATTACTAGAAGGAGGGAAAAAGTATGCACATCCAAATTATCTCCAAGAGGTGCAAGATCAAAACAAAACATATGAAAATAAAAGAGGAAAATCTGCACACAGTTGAACTATTCCCTTTATTTGTGAAAAAAACAACAACAAAAAAACAGCAACATTTCAGATTTCCTTGTTTATTTTCATAATTTTCACACTCAGTAAATGCTGAATCTTTTGATGAAATGCCTAGGTCAAATTTCACACCAAAATCAAACAAAACTTAACTACATTTTACAAATAGTAAGTAAATCCTAATGTTACATAAAATAAATCTCATTTTCACTATTGTAATACGTTAAATACATTAAAATAATCATAGCTGGACACGGCATACATTTTCTGTATTACATTTAATTGTAATACAATTAAATGCTTACAACTGGTACTAAAATAGGCTTCATGTTGTTTATGCACAATTTATAGATATTTCATAATTTCTATTTCATATTTTGGGGGTGCAATATGACCCAGACATGTTTTTGACAGATTTCAGGCAATTTACTTCACTGCATGGTCACTGCATGTATATTCCAGGGCACTTCATCAAGTCATTGCTCTATTCAGTAGTGCAACCCTCTACAGATACATTGACAAAAGAATGGCCATTGGCTAGTACTTTTTTTTTTTAACCAACCAAATTTTTTTCAAACTTTTTTTTAAACTTGCAATGTAAATAGCCTTAGATGCACTGCAGAAGTGGCACAGAAGCAGGAAAAGTGGATTTTGTTCACACTGATTTCATTTGATTGGTAACATCCTATAGTTCCTTATTATTCTAATTGAATTTAATGATTAAATGCAAGAATTTGACATAATAGATGATGCATACATGTAATAAAAATTGCCATTATAAAGGTAAAAATCCCCTGGAAATCAGTTTTAGGGTGTACTTAGTGGAAAAGTTCATTTCTTTCACTGCTGTAAACAAACCACTACACAAAATATGAAGAATATGAAAAGCTTTTGGGAGTAAGCTGTCCACAATCAGCACAAAAACACACTCAGCAAAATATTGCCTAATTATCGATATTATCATACAAAATCTCAAAAAATATTGAGATAAAGTATTTTTTGTCAATATCTCACACCCCTAATTCCTGCTTTATTTAAATGTAAATGTTCTTATACATTCCTTCCATTCAGACGCTCAGTAATGTTCTAGTGTAGGTGCCCAAGCAGTCATGAACAAAACATGCAGTGAAAATATATCTGTACTAAAATCTTGCCACATGTCACAATGTAGAGGGGCTGCAGAAAGAGTTTAGTATGAAGTGACTGGAATGGACTCTGATCACAGCTAATATGACCACATGCCTAATATACAACACAACAGTTTTTTGATGAGAAGGAGAGAAGATAATGAATGCGAACCTCTGAACTGGGACTCTTAAGCCAGAGCAGTTTGGCCAGGTCGTCTCCTGCTGTATTGTTCACGGCATGCTCAAACACCTCCACCTTCTCCATGAGAGTCAAGTGATCATAGTCAGGGGCCATCTAACATAAATGACACAGTTTTAGTTATTCAATGAAGTTGTTAAGTAATTTCAGAGATCAGTTTTACTTCTTCAGTTCTTCACTTCTTCCTTCCTTATCCGCATAATGCAGCCTTTTATTTGGTCCATTTTACAGAGTGGCATAGTGTCTAAAGCTCATGGTTTGTAACCAGAAAGCATGTTGGCTCTAGCCAAGAGTTAGCACTTATATCCTCATTTAAAGAATGTAACTCCACATTACTTCACAGGGAATTGTTCCTGTAATAATTGCCCCCAGTTTGTTTTGGATAAAAGTGTGTACTTCATGACTTGCTTATTTTATTTCATACCTCACTAGTCATGTTTCAATCTAAGGATAAAAAAAAAGCTTTTAAAAAAAGGTTTGGCGCTTCAAAATGGTTACCGATGTCGAACACGATATTTTACTATGGCACATACATTTTATATAGGTGCTTCAAATATCGCAAAAAAAATTATTTTGTAAAGAAAAGGGGCTTTATCACAAATAAATGTGGTGTCACATAAGGAAGCTGTATTTGTTATGCTTAAGACGTGTTACCCTAAGCATAATGCGGTGTTCAATGTTGAGTAGGATCTTCTTCTTCTCTCGGTAGTCTCGAATCAGTGCATGCAGCGTGTCACAGTGAGGAACCCAGCCGATCAGACCAGAGTTGGTGGAAAGTGGGATCACAGCATAGCGCGAATACTGTTAAAAACACATTCATTAGAGGAAACATGAGCATTATATCATAATAACCTACCTATAGGGATGGGTGATGTTTTTTAATTAGTTTTGAAAAAGCAATGCAAATAGACTACGCTTGACTAGTGAGTTCATACTCTGACTAGTGAGTATGAGCATTGTATAGAGTGTCATCCACATATATAAGCACTCTTGGTAAATAAAGGCTATGAAAGTTTGCCCTTTTAGACAAAAAATCCAAGAACAAATAAATGTGAAATGTTGTTTCCCCTAAATTTGTGCTACAATTATTGGCACCCCTAGAAATTCTTATGAGTAAAAATCTGAAGTATGTTTTCATTTATAATGTATGTTTTTATGTTCTTGTAAATGATTTCCTGCTTTACTGGGGAATAAATATAAGGCGATAAATAAGCCAAATTCCTTTAGTCATCACTATGGGAAAGACCTGAGAATATGATTTATAAGATGAAAGGCTGCACAAATTAGGAAATGGCTATAAAAAAATTAAAAAAAATAAAAATCACAACATCTATTTAAAAACAGATCCAAAATAGAGTTTTTTGGAGATGCTTTGTTGTACACAGAAAGATAGCCATGTAGAAAAGTGCCTCAACCCTACAGTGAAGCATGGTGGTGGATCTTTGATTTAGTGGGGCTATTTTTCAATCAAAGGTCCTAGACAACCTGTTAGGGTACATGCTATTATGGATTCAAAATGGTATGAAAAATTCAATTAAGCTCTTGGGAAGTCGACACTTCATCCCAAAGTATACTTCGGCCATCCGAGTGACATAATTTTCATCATCAGGAGGGTTCGTGGACGTCCGCACATCCCGTCAGCGTGCAGCCAAATTTTTGAGACCGCGCAGAATGGTGCGCGTACAACAGCGCATGCACAAGAAACACAGAAGAGACAGAAGAGTAACAACAAAAGTACTGTGCATGTGTCGAAGTTGGCCATCCGTGTTCATCCGTTGTTGAGTGTCCTTTGAAAGCTGTGCGGACATGACTGCAAGGAGACGTGTCAAATGCGGAAATTAAAAGTACACCTCGGCCTTTAATATAACAACTCTTAAAGCTGCATTCCGTAACTTTTTTGGGTTAAAAATGATCCAAAATAAATTGAGCAAGTACATAACCAGCCAGTGTTCAAAACTATCTGCTTGCCTTAGCTCGATTCAAAACGGTAAGCTTGTAATAATGTTTTTCATTCCAGTGGTACTGGTGGATTTCCGCGGGAAATTCGAGCTATATTGTGTGTGAGGATGTTGGAGGTAGAGATTTATAGCCTTTTCTCACGGCACTTTATATAATTAAACTTGTCAATTTGATGGCGGATCCAGAAAGGTTCAAATGACAATCACCAGTGACAACTGGAGATTCACCCGTTGTAAAATTTATTTGTTGTTTATTTGAATAGGGACAGATACAAAATAAACATAGATTATTACAAAACAATCCAATGCATGTATCACAGTGTTTATAGCCATGGCTAATTCGCAACACCTGTCCCTAGAAGAGCTTTTAAAAGTCAAGTTAATGAAGTAATAAAAATAAGGTTACAACGAATTTACAGCAAATACAATGAAATGTCCAGAAACCAGTTAGCACCAATAAATATAAGTATAATAAATAAACACATTCACTCGAACTCACACAGATGCACACCTCCCATACACCCAGCTACACATCTCATATGGCATGATCACACTGCTGCTGCTGTATGAACCAGGCTTTTGTTAGTTTTGTAAAGGTGGACAGTTTAGTTAAAGTCTTTATATTTGTAGGCAGCCGGTTCCACAAATTGGCTCCTTTCACAGAAAAAACATTTTGGGCAAAAGATGTTTTACAAAATGGAACTTTACAGTCTCCACATGTAGCCGCTCTTGTTGATCTGGAGGATTCAAGCCTGTTCACAAATTTACAAAGTGGCTCAGGTGCAAGTCCAGTCAAACATTTAAAAAACAACTTTATGTGTCTAAAATGAACAAAATTAACAAAATCTAAGATTTTATGCTTACTTAAAATGTAACAATGTGGACAAAAATGCAAAGACTTCGGACTTTGGAATGGCTATAGAAAAAAAAAAAGACTGCAACTGGGCCCATGCGAAAACAAGGAGTTGAAGGAGTTCAAAACGGACGCAGTGAAGGCTTTTTTTCTGCTGGACAGGTAAGACATAAGCGATCGTTAGATTTAATCAGCGCAATTTACTGCAATGCTTTTTTTTCTTAGTTGGTAGGAACAAAAGTGGATGTTATTTACTTGTTCAGATGACATTTTCCGGTGAAAATTCTTATGTTGGTCATACCAAAAATTTGAATCTGTGATTCCGAATGACAGTATCCACACCGGCGCGGTGACTGACAGCCGCACATTCTCCTCAAAACATTGGATTCATCCATGCAGTGCAGTGCCGTGCCGAGGCACAACCCACATAAAGTTGATAATTCCGTGAATAACTGCAATTGCAGATTTTGAACAGAGATCTTTTCCTCTTTGTTTTCGGCTTTAAGTTGTGACATGCATACATTTTGTGGCCAAGACAAAAGAGCTCTCACAAAAGCTAAGAGAAAAGTTGTCAAAAAGGCTATGGCTATAAGAAGACATTAAAAGTTCCAAGAGACACAGTTGGCAGCATCATTTTCAGTGCTCTGGCTAACCAGTAACGCACTGGTAGGCAGTACCGGCACTTCTATATGTTAAGCTGTAGTGTGCCCTCACATGTTCTTGAGTACTAGAGTGACGAGACCAAACTAAAACTTTTTGGACCCAAAAGATAAAGAAATATGCCTGGCACAAAAAAAGGAATGGCTTATGACGAGAAGAAAACCATCCCCAAGGGGGCTGCTGCAGTTAGTGAAAATCTTGACCATGCGACAAGCATCATAAATTCACTAAAGGATCATGACATTATGGCAATTTGTTTAATGTAGAATATGTACAAATTCATAGATGTAGGATGGTTGAGAAGATTATTGGTTCCCCCTGCCCAACCTTAAATTGCTCTATTATATTGCATTATTTTTGTTTCTTATATAATTTTTTTACATTTTATTCTACTGTGTAATTCTATGTATGCCTGCACTATCATGTTTGTCTGCACTATGTCTGTACTTTCTTTTGCACTGGAAGATCCTGTCACCAAGACAAATTCCTTGTGTGTAAATATACTTGGCAAATAAAGCTCATTCTGATTCTGATGTATGGGAGCCAGACATTTTGAAATGGACATGAGGGGAAGAGACTGGGAGGGATGAAAGTGGGTGAGGACAAAGAGGATCCTGATGTGTTATGTGTTAAGAAATTTTATGAGATTTGCTTGCCGGAACGGAACATGATAATAAACAGACATGCATAAACAGAATATCATGATGCAAAACCTGATGAAAGAATTCAATTAAATCATAAATGAAGTGGAAAGTGAGGACCACCAATAGATATGAAAATAGACATGAAAGTTGTCCAAGTCAAGAGTTGGAAAAGACGGCCAGACTAGGAATTACTTCGGCAGTGGAGGAAGCTACTCCTTGGGTGTCTGCCATGGCAGCTGCAGTCTGGTCCAGTACGCATATATACATTGACCCCGTGCATCTTAACAAGGCTCTCTTGAGGCCTCATCACCCATTAAAGACTGTAGAGCAAGTGATTGCTGATATACCACAGGCAAAGGTCTTCATTTAGCCTTCTAGATACAAGATGTGGATTCTGGCAAATCCCACTGGACGTGGAATCATTGAAACTCACAACATTTATGACCTCGTTCGGAAGATAACAATTTTTACAAATACCATACGGGAATTTCAACTGGAAGTGAAGTTATTCAGAGATGCATGGAACAGCTCTTTTCTGGACAGCCACATGAAATAGTCGTAGATGACATCTTGATCTGGGTCTCTTCTGTAGAGGAACACAACAAACCTCTTAACCCTCTGGGGTCGGCAAACGCGCCGGCGCGTTTTGCTGGATTTTCTTCACATAGTAGCACAATAAACTTCAATTACTCCGTGATTTATGGTCATACAGAAAAAAGAAATATGAAAAAAGAATCTGTGAGATGTCTACTTTTGTATGTGCCACTTACAATCAAAACAAACATTGTGCTTTTGTAAAATAAAGAAAATAAACAGGGTGTGCTTTCTGCCTCTCCGTCTCGGTGAACTTTTTTTTCTTGAGCACGTCTATAAACTGAAACAAAACTCAGCGAATACTTGTCACACATTTATGAGCCATATATCTTTATAAACATTTAAGTGTGTACTTTTAAATGATTGGATTCAGACTGAAAACAAATATTCTCTGTTTAAGTAATTTGTATAAAACCAACAGGATGTCCAGTATCTCAAACGCTTGCTAATTACTTTTAATTCGACCACGCCCACTCGCGCAAAAGTGATTCACATGCAAATCGTCCACATGGAACGCGAACGCCCTCGTTACCTCAAACACAAAACACCAAAAAACTTCACAAGTCTCTGCTTTTCGTCGAGTTTGGAAGACACGTCTAAGCTTACATTGGATTCACATCAGAAGAAGAAGAACGCGATTTGAAGACAAGAAAGATGTAAGGTAAGAAATTCGTACTTATTAGTTTATGGTATTGTTGCATAAACTTCACATTGCAGTTGAACTGTTGCTAGATATATGATGAATATTATACTATTTAGACCCGTGTTTACTGCTAAATACTGTTTGTGGATATCTGCTCAAACATAGATATGTACAACCATAATGTTTAATATTTTGGAGCGCGATAGCGTTTGAATGTATCATATTTTGGAGCGCGATCGCGTTTGAATGTAGGCTATCATATTTTGGAGCGCGCTGTGGGTTTGAATGTATCATATTTTGGAGCGCAATCCCGTTTGAATGTATCATATTTTGGAGCGCAATCCCGTTTGAATGTATCATATTTTGGAGCGCAATCCCGTTTGAATGTATCATATTTTGGAGCGCAATCCCGTTTGAATGTATCATATTTTGGAGCGCAATCCCGTTTGAATGTATCATATTTTGGAGCGCAATCCCGTTTGAATGTATCATATTTTGGAGCGCGATCGCGTTTGAAAGGAAAAATGCACCAAACATTAGGCTTTATGTTATTACTATTATCTCATTTCATATCATCATAACGAATGGAAACATTTGAAGTAACATAAGATAATCAATATATTTTTCTCTAGCATAGTTGTTCTTGAAATCTTTTGGAAGATTTAATTTATTGTTATTATTATTTTATGCAGCACTGCGTAGACTATGCCTACAAGGCCCAACAAACCTGGTGTTCATTATATATTGTTGGAAACGTGTGTGTGTATTCTGTGAATTTTAAAAAGAAATTTTAACCAGAAAAATCTAAAATCTATTCCCAAAAACGGGCAGCCCTATAATTTTTTTTGATATCAGTATGTTCCCAGTTTTTTTCTTTTTTTTTTCTTTCAGGGACCAGATGCAACTGAGTCCTGCTGACTTCAACATTCACATGAGTCTCTGTACATGAACATGGTAAAGTGAAAATCAAACACCTTGGAAATGAAAGGTATGTACAATGTTTTTAGCAATGGCTCAAAGGTCTCTCTCTTTGGATCATTGTTTTCAATATGCTCTTTTGTCATTTGTTGTGTATCTTTGGATTATGTTGTGTTGTAAATAAATCCAAACAATCTAAAAGACATTCTTTTTTAAATCTCCTCATTCTTTGTGCAAGGTTGCTCTGAATGACAGGGCCTGATCGCTCCTAATAGGGCAGTTAGGGGAGAGTCTTTCTCTTTCTCAGGCGTTAAAAGCTTACATATTAATGAGATGATCACGCCTCTTCGCATATGGCTTTCTCACACAAAACACGTCTTAGAAATTTTAAATCAATATATTGTCTTATCTGAATGAGCAGTCAGCGTGATTTTCACATAGTTTTGGAGCAAATATGCTAGGCTACGTCATACAACTTTCAAAAGTCTTGTTAAGAAATAATCAGTATGGGTTTCATGGCCTTATTTCAGTGACAATTTTTTTTGGTATTTTCACAAACCACGCATAAATGTCATTATCTCAAAACTACAAACTTGTACATACATGCTGCTGATATATTATTGTAGAAGAGTTTGTGCTGAATACAGTGTAATAAGACTTTAGCCATGACAATGTCACAAGTAACAGAAATAAGCACAAATGTCAGAGCATGTCAGAACACCTCCAGGGCCAGAAAACAGCTCAGACCCCAGAGGGTTAA
>FLSR01000372.1:44981-82767 GCA_900092035.1 Leuciscus waleckii
GTGTGTGTGTGTGTGTGTGTGTGTGTGTGTGTGTGTGTGTGTATTTTGTGATTTTTACAAAGCAATTCTAACCAGAAAAATAAAAAATGTATTCCCAAAATCGTGCAGCCCTATAGTTTCTCTTGATATCAGTATGTTCACAGCTGTTTTTGTTGTTGTTGTTGCTTTTTTTTACAGGGACCAGATGCCACTGATGAGTCCTGCTGACTTCAACATTCACACGAGTCTCTGTACATGAACATGGTAAAGTGAAAAATCAAACACTTTGGAAATTACAGGTATGTACGTTTCAAGAATGGCACAAAGGTGTGTGACTGTTCAAGTCTCTGTCTTTAGATCAGTGTGTTAAATAATGTGCTTTTTTGTCATTTGCTGTGTATATTTGGATTGTGTTGTGTTGTAATAAATCCAAACAATCAAAAAGCCATTCTTTTTTAAATCTCCTCATTCTTTGTGCAAGATTGCTCAGAATGATAGGGCCTGATAGCACCTGATAGGGCCATTAGGGGAGGGTCTTTGTCTTTCTCAGGTGTGAAAGCCATCAATATTAATGATGTTCACGCCTCCTCGCATAAAGCTTTCTTACACAAAACATGTCTTACAAATTTAAAATCGATATATTGTTTCATCTGAATGAGTTGTCAGGATGATTTTCACATAGTTTTGAAGAAAATATTCTAGGCTACGTGATACAATTTTCAAAAGTCGTGTGAAGAAATAATCAGTATGGGTATCATGGCCTTATTTCTGTGACAATTGTTTTATTTTTTTTCACAAACCACGCATAAATGTCATTATCTCAAACCTACAAAAGTTGTACATACATGCTGCTGATATATTATTGTAGCAGAGTTTGTGCTAAATACAGTGTAATCAGATTTTAGCCATGAAAATGTCACAAGTAACAGAAATAAGAACAAATGTCAGCGCATGTCAGAACACCTCCAGGGCCCAGAAAACACCTCAGACCCCAGAGGGTTAAATATGTGTCAGAGCCATCAATATGCAGCTGAACCTGACAAGATAAAGTTTAGGGCAGGGTTCACCAATCTCGGTCCTGGAGGGCCGCTGTCCTGCAGAGTTTAGCTCCAACCCCAATTAAACACACCTGAACCAGCTAATCAAAGTTTCACTAGGCACACTAGAAACTTTCAAACAGGTGTGTTGGAGCTGGTTGGAGCTAAACTCTGCAGGGACAGCGGCCCTCCAGGACCGAGATTGGTGAACCCTGCTTTAGGGTCTCAGCCACCTTCTCACAGATAAAGGTGTCAAGTCCCACCCAAACAAAACCAAGGCCATCCACCAGATGCCTGCCCCAGAGGGCAAACATGGTTTGCAGAGGTTTCTTGGCATGACCAACAATCTTTTTTTTTTTTATTCATACATCATTAAAGTGAGATAACATCTCTCCTCCGTCAGCCTTGCGTCAAGATGCGGAATGGTGTGGGACAAAAACATTGTTGCTGTGTGACAAGCACAAATTACATCTGATAAGCCCACCTGTCCTACAATATTTTTATGTGCACAAGCCGTGATATTGTCTGCTGGTGCTTCGTAGCACGGTCTCGCTGCAGTCTGTGTTCAGGATGGCATGCCTATTGCATTCCCATCAAGAGCTCTCACTGATACTGAAGCACACTATGCACAGATTGAGAAATAACTCTTGGGACTAGTCTTTGCCTGTAAAGAATTCCATGATTATATCTATGGCCGACCAGTGACTGTGGAGACGGATCATCAGCCACTTATAACCATACTGAGAAAGCCCAAGCGTTGGTGCGCATCCAGCAAATGATGCTCAAGCTTTACTGCCAACTTCTGAATGTGATCTATATGAATGTGAACTGTATATTGCGGTTGCTCTTTCCATCCAGAAGGATTGAGGAACAAAGGCAAAGCACCCAGGCAGATGCTGTTTGCAAACGCCTTGTGGACACAATTCTTACAGCCATGTCACCCTGTAGCCCAAGACCGGTTGCCCACTGAAGCTAAGCAGGGCTGAGCCTGGTTAGTACCTGGATGGGAGACCTCCTGAGAAAACCAGGTTGCTGTGGAAGAGGTGTTAGTGAGGCCAGCAGGGGGCGCTCACCCTGTGCTACCCATTGGCCCTTACCAATCATGGCCTCCTAATAATCCCCTTCCATTGAATTGGCTCTATCACTCTCTCTCCTCTCTCCACCTATATCTGGTGTGTGGTGAGCGCACTGGCGCCGTTGTACTGTGGCTGCCGTCGCATCATCCAAGTGGATGCTGCACACTGGTGGTGGTTGAGGAGAGATCCCCTGATATGATTGTAAAGCGCTTTGGGTGTACAGTAGTACATATGAAAGCGCTATATAAATGCCTCATTCATTCATTCATTCATTCATTCATTCATTCTTACTGGGTGGCCTGGCTCATACAAGGAAGTTCCACATGACATCCACCTGTTTTACGCTATGAGAGATGAATTGAGATGGATAATGGATTGATTCTGCGAGGTCAGAGGTATGTATTCCCTCACTCTCTCCAGAAATACTTACTTGCCACAGCTTCATCAAGGTCATCCTGGCATTCAGTCCACTAAAGCGAAGGGCACATGAAACCATGTTCTGGCCTACAGTGTACAGTGACATTGAAAGATAAGTTTCCAGATGTGCACCGTGCAATGCTCTAAAGCAGCACCAGACAGTCCATGGTCCATCACAGCATCTGATATTTTTCTCTGTGATCTTTCAATTTAAGCAATTCAAGTACAATTCTCTGTACATGGGATTCCCCACCAACTGATGACTGACAGTGCAACATCACAACATCATTTTCAAGTAGAAAATTCAAGAGCCTTGCTCAACCTGCGCAACACACCCAGGGATGGCATGCCTTCTCCAACGCAATGTTTACTGTCCGACTCACCAGGACTCTGATCTCCATGGTGCCATCCCCGTTCATGCTGAGAGTTGAGACTGATGTTCAGGCTGCTTTTTTCACACTTAGACAAAAAGGAAAGATCAGCCATGACAAATCGGCCAGACACCTTTCACCTCTGGAGCCTGGGAAGACAGTAAGGATGGAGACGACCTGTGGGTTTGACAAACTGGTTACGGTTTATGGAAAAGTCCGCCAACCCAACAAGCTACATCATCCAGTCTAATAGTAAGACCTATGCAAGGATCCGCGTCACCTTCTACGGGTAGCTGAATCACTATCACTACCATGTCAGTGCCCACGATCTTTAGATCGTTCAGTGCCCCAGAACCCCAAGCAAGGCCATGTGCTGTGGTGCCACATGACCATCTAAAAATGGATGTAACATGCCGTTACCACAAAACACTGACAGTGCCAAGCAAGATGATCCAGACTCACAAGCCCCAATTTGTCACATACAGCATGTCGTGTTTACAATATATAGGAGCACATGCTTCATGTTGTTACTGTTTATTTCTATGCTGCACCCTTCTTTCTTTTTATGCAATGTTATGTGTTAAAAAAGAAGAGAAAGATGTAGAATATGTGTCCCACATATTCATAAATGTATGGGAGCCAGATGTTTTGAAATGGACATGGAGGGCAGAGACTGGGAGGACGAAAGTGGGTGTTGTTATATAACGACGACTCTACTATTGGGCACATCTACAGTTTATTTGAGGTTATAAAGAGTAAATGATTCTCTCTAAAAAATACTTTTTTGGGGGTTGAATATTTTTGATATATGTTATGTTAAGAATAGGGATGTCAACGATTAATCGACGATCGATTAATTGTCGATAATACATTTAATCGATACAACTTATCGATCATCGATTAAGCAGGTCTTCATGCGCGTGCGCGCTGCTCAATCGCGAAACATGTAAAGCGAGCGCGCTGGAGTTATGTTTGGGACCATTTTACACCTTCATCATGACTATAAGTTTGCGTGTGCATTCGCAGCTTTTGTTTTGTGCAAATGTAAGTTGTAATACTGTTTATTTTCTGTAGGCCTATCTATATCTGATTTATCTCATATTGGATTCATTTGGTTAAGAATTAACTCTGTAGTAAAGCGTCAGCTTCAGTGCGCGCAGCTCAAACGGCAGTGCACGACTAATAATGACTATTGGGACTGTAATATTACATAACATTATAAAGAGAACAATATTGTAATAAAACATTGTGAATTATTCGGGTTTAGTTGCCGTGTCGCGTTGCTCCAGGAAGACCGCGTCCACAACATGAGTAGTTCTGAATGAATGGAACGTAACTTAGTTCAAGTTCACTTGTGCATGAATTTGCGTCATTTTGTGCAGATATAATTTGTAATATTATGTTTATTTTGAATATTCTTATTAATCTCATATAGGATGCGTTTCTTTTAGATAAATAACGTGCTAGCAAAGTGCTCCAGTTTAACGGTAGCAGATTCATTCAGCGCGTGCAGTTGTTCCAGGAAGAGCGCGTCCACAACGGTCACACATTCGCGTTGGTGACACGTTGTATTAGTAGTTATATTTGATTATTAAATAATTAATTTAATTATCAATCACATCGAAACATTTTACAATCCTACTAGCCCTTTATTTATATTTAAAACCATTCTAATTGATTTGGTGAGGAACATAGCGTTTTGAGCAGCATTTGCAGACCCTGTCATGCTGTCATAGCCACTGCAGTAGACGCATATCGCAGTATTAAGGCTAACGATTAATCGATTAATTGATCGTTAATTTAAACGACGATCGATCATGGGAATTTGTGAAAATTGACATCCCTAGTTAAGAACCAATCTTTTGTTAATTTTTTTTATTTGAACTCAGTAACTCAACTTTACATTCTCAGATTCCCTCAAATGTGTATGAATAAACATTCTATGATGGTTTACTGGTGACTTAGTGTTTTCATACAATTTTGTTCTCAAAACCAGAATGTCTTGTCAAGGGGTAAAAAAAAAAAAAAAAATTTAGTGAATATTGTAAATAAAAGACCAAACCAACAAGTGAATATTGTAATAAAAGACCAAACCAACAAATCAAAAGCGAACAAGTTTTGCTCATATTTTCCAAAGGTGCCAATATTTAAGGAGATAATACCAGTTCTGCTCAGTGGGTAGCACTGTTGCCTCACAGCAAGAAGGTCCTCAATTTGAGTACCAGCTGAGCAAGAAGTCTATGTGCAGTTTTGCATGTTCCCTCCGTGTTAGCATGGGTTTCCTCCGGGTGCTCTCATTTCCCAACAATTCAAGTGGACTGGACATACTAAATTTCCCATAGGAGTGAGAGTGTGTGTGTGTGTGTGTGTGTGTGTGTGTGTGTGTGTGTGTGTTCGTGTGACTGCATCCCAGTACTGGGGTTGCATGAGTTATTGCACTGCACACCCAGTGCTGGGTTGTGTCGGGAAGACATCTGGTGTACAACTTGTTCCAAATAAATATGTGGGTGATCTATGTGGTCACTGTGGTGACCCTTAAAGGGAGCAGCCAAAAGTGAGAGAAAGACTGTAATGCCATATCGGATTAAAAACTTTAAAACATTAACATTAGTAAATTCAGTTCAGTTCATTTGTGGGAATCTTTTTAAACTGGCCACTTCATGGAATCAATGCAAAAGATGTTCACTTAAGTCCTTGCATGGGATTTTTTTATTAAAATGTTTTAGTAAAAATATGCAGTTGCACTCACAAGTTTGAATACTTGTTGCAGAATCTGCAAAAAAATCTTTTTCATTTAATTTAGTACCACCATGAATAAGCCATTTCATATAACATATGTTTAAATATATTCCACAAGACCAAATAATAGCTGAAGTTACACAAACTACCCAGTTCAAAAATGTACATTGCCTTGGTTTCTTTTATTATGGTGTGCAGCTGCCTTGATGATCAATGATTGTGTGCATGAGTCCCTGCTTTGCACTGAGTAGTGAAGCTGCCCACTATCTGAAGCCTGTATTGGCTATTTGATGATGAGCTCCAGCTTTTCATACTCAGGACAACTGAGGGACTTTTACACAACTATTACAAAATGTGAACATTATTTATGTTCAAGCAGGCAACACACTACATTAAGATGTTAACTTTGAACATGATGATCTGTGTAAATTGTTATTATTTTGTCTTTTGAAAAATATATATCTCATCTTCCTGAAGGGCAGTAAGATGTCTGCATATGTGCCAGTGATTAAAAATGCTAAATGGTGGCCGATATATAATACTGCAAATCGGTCGACTACTAATTTATACTGTATCACACTTCTTGCATCAAACATTCTGAATATACTTGACGTCAATTGGTGATTCCATTAATCAAAAACCAAAATGATCTTTTTAAGCTATTTCAGAGAAAATACATAAAGTGAGATTATCAATGAAGATCAATATCAATATATTATTTGCTTTAGCTATGTCTTATTTGCCTGATATAATTGTTTTAAAGAATGACACTGTCTGAGATGCTCTGATGCATGAATGCGAGAGGCTTGCCTTAGATTCTTGCGTAAGGAGGCTGGGTCATTAGCCAGTAGAGTGTTCACTAAGCCAAAAAGCTGCATGACCCTCTCGTCTTGCCGTAGATCTTCATGGCCCTTCAGCAGGAACATGAACTCATGACCGTTGCTACCTGCAGGGTGCAGAGGAGAACAGAGAAAGCTTTTGTCTCTCCATATCAAACTCAACTCCAACTTCACATTTACAACCAAGATTACAGCATGTGTATAAAAAAAAAAAAAAAAAAAAAAAAAAATTTCTCTTGTTTTTTTTTTTTTTTTTATGTCTCATGTATCTTTACTTTGCTTTAATTTTTTGTTTTATTTTTGCATTGAAATGTTAAAAATTAAATTCACTTATATTAAACAGGCAGTTTGGTGAGATATGCTGTCAGACAAACTGAAAGTATAGTTGGCCATTGCTCAGAGCAAGCCATGAGCCTGATCAGGTGTAAAACTGTGTATTTGTGTCTTTTGTTGATAATTTTCTTTGACCCTAGTCTTAACCAAATTTACAGCCTATGCAAAACTGCAAATTCTTTATTTGGCTCTTACCCATGATGGTGAGTTTGCGTGGCCGCTGTTTGGAGGTGATAACTGCAGTGAGGGAGCAATGGACTGGATACGTATTATTGGCTGATTAGGGTCATATGTTCCGGGCACAGCCAACTCCAGATCACGACACATAAGCAGTTTAGGTGAGACGTACTGAAGCTCTAGAGAAGTGAGCTGTGGACAAGACAATATGTAAGAATGTTTCACACTTTAACACTTTTATGAACAAACATAATTATATCCTGGCAGAAGTAAGAGGTTAATTTTAAAAGTACACCTCTTTTATACGATTTCACATGACATTTTATCAACACTGTCAGATATACATGATATGATAAAATAATAAATATATAAAATCTGGTAAAAATATTATATAATATAAAATCTGGTAATATCAAAGCCAGTCTTCATTCTGAAAATCCGCTTTCCAAGTTCACCTGCTATGAGTTCAACAATATCACATATGCCTCTAGTGCAGTGGTTCTCAATCGGGGGGCCGCTGCCCATTAGATGGCCTCAGTGATCCTCCTGGGGGGCCACGAGATAACTTTAATTTAATTTAAATATATTATTATAATTCATTAATTTTTTTTTACAATTCTGTACGTATTCTGTAATTGTTTCAGAGCAACCCAAGCCGTTTCTCATCGCGCTGAGTGAAATACAGGCTGAACTGCGGCTCAAAACACCCAACCGCTTCATTAACAAAGAATATGAAAACTATATCTCTCACGGTAAGTGTCCACTGCCGCGAAGCAGAGCGAGCATTTTCAATTTAAGCATGCGTGAGCATGAAGCTCAACTTCCATAGGAATGAACTGAAAACACTCGCTCTGCTCCGTGACAGTGGACAGCACCGTCAGTTGGGTAAAGATGGATGACAATTATAATGAAGGTAAAGACAATTACAGTGACATACAGGAGTCGTACATTAGACATGCGCCAGTCCGTTATTATTGATGCGCAAACAAACCATGTATGATGCTCTCTGCATCAGATTTCTGTATGAACACAGTTCGATATATTCGCACAGCTGTCAAAATGAATGTGCTGTGAGTGTTTTATACGGATGCTCGCCGAAGTGTGTTTTGGAGAAGTTTGTGAGGATCAGTGGTGTTTATGTACACGCTCCAAACATAGACGCAAACGTGTTCTGACAGAGGAACTGTTCACTGATGACATTGTCCCGCCGTCAGATTGCTGAGTTTCCAAACATTCAGAATTTTTTATTTGTATTTGGTGCGTTTAATAATTCTGAATGTATCCGTATGCAGTCCTTGGACATCTCTATGTGATCTTGTTTGGTATGACAGACAAGTTGTAAAGAATGTCTGCAGCAACATTTTTCAAATTATGTTGAATTTATTTTGTTTAAAAATAATAACATGGAGTTGAAAACTAAGTAATAACTAGAATAAAATGTTTTTGTGAATAAAAAAGGTTGGGGGAGGGGGTTGGCTTGCAGTATTGATTTGGAGAGGATGTAAAAACGTTTTTTTTATGATGATGATTTATGATAAATGATATGCTGGCTGATGTAGATGATCTAATGATTATTCTGAGCACTACACCATTAGGAAACACTGTTGGCAGACCTGTGGCAGCTGTTTGGAGATCCTGCGGAACACGTGGTAGTACAGGTCCCAGGCCTGCGTCAGGTCCTTCACATTTCCTGATCGCATGTACTTTCTGCACCAGTCCTGCGCCTCCATCAGGTCTCGGCCATAAGCCTGAAACAACAGCCACAGTTATAAAATGAAAAAGTGATGCAGGTCAGCATCTTTATTCTCAGTAAAGGACTTTCTTGTATGGAATGAAACTCATTAACATTTATATATGGAATGAAAGTGGTAAACGCAATCTCCAAAGAATACACAGATACGTAGTTTAGAGAAAGAAGAAGAAGAAAAAGACAAAAAACAACAACAATTTATTACAATTATGAATTGATTGTAAACTATAATTAATGCTGCATGGCAACTTAGATTGCTTTATGTTACAAAATAAATGTTTGCAAGTCTGTGACAGTAAATGGTTGATGCAGCTTAAGTGTGTGTCATTATAGAAACATATTAGACTGATCTATAGGTTCTCAACCTTGTTTGGCTATACATTAGATAGCACCTTAACAGTGGATTTGACATGGTTGACAACTACACTGAGAATAATTACACCGCAAACCAATTTTCACTGTGTGTTTTTAATTTAGTGCACTCTGATTAAATAATTTAGGACAGAGCATACTAAATAAAAATATAATAACAATAAAAATATTCATATTTTTCCATGACAATTTTATTATTTTTAATAACTTTTCCAGGCCTGGAAATCACAATTTTACAATTCCACAATATTGTAGTTATCCAGGTTCTCCATGAACTTGGGAAACAATGGTAATAAATATTTGAAATGAAAGTAAAAGAAAATATTTTGCATCTAGTGGATTTTTTTCAATGATAGGCAAAGAAAGCAACATTTAGTGAAAAATGGAAACATATTACTGAAGATTAATGTATATGCACATAAAGTCATGTGTTACAGTGGTCTTACTACTGCTGTAAACTCAAAACATCCATTAACTGAGGTAAAATCATTTCTTTAGTACTTTAAGCACATAAAGGTCTTATCTTCTCAACTTTCTTACATTTTGAATGATATTCTTTTGTGAAGTGTGTGCGTTTTTACCTGATTAAAGGACGTTTCTTTCAAAGTTTGTGGCCCTCTCTCCATCATAGCATGAAGGGGCTCCAGGACGGCAAACATTCCCTTGACATTCCTCTCTCCAAAGTACAGACGTGATGCCTCCTCCAACCCTTCGTGCCACATTTCATGCCACAGAATAGCCACCCTGATCAGCTCCTCACTTACCTGAACATGGACAGAAACAGGGGTCATGTGGTGCTTCTACTTAAACTAATTTCGCTTTTAGCAGATGTTTTGGATCATAATTGACCCTTGGCTAAGCTCTGCCTTAAAGCATTGCTTACCAATGCTTCTCCTGTACCTTAGTGATTGTTGTTATTTACCATGTTATCAGACAAGCTTTTTCTCTTTTCTATTGTAAGTCTCATTCTCTGGAGGATCTGTGAGTTTGAGAAGGGTCTGGCTGTGACTTGAACTTGCACTCTCAGACTTGCGCTTCCTCTGCCAGTGACGTCACTTGTAATCGCAACCTACATTTTCCACTGACTGCAACACCATCTCATATCAATGCATAGTGGATTATGTCACATTTAGTTAAAAAAAATCATTGCTTTTTCCCAAAACATAATTATACGCTGTGTTTAGACTTTTTATTGCTGATATACAATAATTAAAAGTTATATTGATTTATGATTTGCAGCTCCTTGTGTTTAGACATTAGGCTATTTATTATGATTTTAGTATGATGCCACTCCTTTACTATCTTGAATACATAAAATAAACAATTTGACAGAATGGTATTTATTTTTATACTGTCTTAAGGTTATTATATCACTTACACATTAGCACTTAGGCTATAGTACCGTCTGTTTTACTTTACATTCTCACAGTAAAAATGTGGCAGTGGAGGCAATAGTACATGTGTGTTTTAACTAAATGAAAAGGAATTACAACTAAATGTAGCGTCTTTAATAGGGAAATCTGTGATTTTGGAAACACAAACACAACATTTAATGTTTAATAAAAACATTTTGTAAATAAAGAAAATTGCTATTTGTCTTTAAAATGTAATTTATAAAATTAAGACAGACTTAACGTAATATACATTTGGTTGTATTATTTTTTAGGCAGATGATGGTAATATAGACAAACAGCATCCTATGTTGGAGAATGCACCCCTTCAATGACCACAAGAAGTGGGTGTTGTTAGAAGAGTAGTGCTCACTACTTCTGACTGGTTTTCAAAGTTCCTTAAATGATCATAAAATATTGTGAATACTTAAGAGTACGACTACTGGGCCATTCGGCTTCTATAAATTCTTGATTGCATTAATGTAGACCAGCTATGTGGTTTCTGACTTATTTCTGCCAGTGGGCTTATACATTCTAATCATTATATAAGTTTTATGATTATGACTTTTAATTTATTTATTTTCACTGTAGATATTATTTATTGTTTTATTATTATTTTTTCTCATTTTTCTTTATGTATTCTGATTGGTGTTTTTAATTATGTGTTGTAAAGCATGTTGGCCAGCTGCTGCTGTATAAATGGTGTTATATAAATAAACTCTGACTTTGACTTTAGCAGTAAAGTGAAAGTTCCTTTAATATATATATTTTTTGAACATTCATGCAATGTTATCATTATTGTTTTTGGTTTATTGCAATTAAAAAAATGCCTCGTCATCATGAGCATTGTGCTATATATTTCACAGAATTCATTCATGGTGGGTTTGAAGACAGACAGCAAGTGGTGTGTGGAACACTCAAATGTTCTTGGTTCTGTTCAGCTGCCCAAAATACTGTGGGCAGCTGAACAGAATCTTGTTACTGTGTAACAAGACCAAGGCAATGGCCAAGTAACTTAAGCTGAATGTCCAGAGAATAGGAATAATGCTCTGGAACCCCCTTCCAGCTTTGTTTTTACTCATATGCAGGATATGCTTATGTTCTTTGAGTAATTTGTTGATGTAATGAAATGTATTATATACCTACAATAGACACAAGAGACAAGCCACAAGCAGAAACAAAAATCTTTTTTTGAAAAGAATAAAAGATAATAAATGATAGTCTCTCTCATTTTATTAATAAATAACTTTTAATCATTTAACCGTTCCAGCTTCCATCCCCCATCCCATCCCCACTGGCAATCCAAACAAATTGTTGGAAAAATATTTTCGGTTTATTTGTGTCAAGTGTAAGTGACGATGCAGGCAGCGGAGAATGCAGGTGACGACTGCAAGTGACGAGATGAGTGAGAGTACAAGTCTGAGAGTGAGTTTGAATAGTTAAAAAAAACTAAAAAAAACCTCACTATTTATGGAAACCTCTAGCTCATTCTCAATGCACATTATGTAAAGGTTGTCTGAGTGAGCAAAATCAACCAAGAGGGAGAGGAACATATCCAAAGGTCAATGTGTACCTAATAAAACATTTATTATTCAGACAGTCAAACTGAATGTGCACTCGTACCATAATGGCTTGCTGGACCAGGGTGTTGCAGTGCTACACATGTTCTTCAGGATCTTGTTGGCTGCATTGTGGCGGGCAGTGGTGGTGGACTTGGAGGCCACAGTGAGTGGATAAATCAAAGCCTTTAAGTGTGCAAACAGAAAGCCTATGAATCAAACTGCTGCTAACAAAGGTCACAGGCCATATGATTCATGCACACTACAATTAAAAAGTTTGGCCACACCTACCCATTCTTTGTCATGACTATTTATCACATTTCAGAATAATAAGTCATCACAACTATGAAATAAAACAAATGGAATATGTGTAATATTTGTTGGTTCTTTGTCTAGATTCCAAATCAGCAAACTCATTCTGTCAAATGAGCTTTTAAAACAGCATTGAATGAATTCCCATGTGTGGGAACTTTTTTTTTTACTTCTGACTAAAATGTCAGTTTTGTAAAAAAAATACATACATAGACATAAACATACTGTATGTTTGTGTAATTAAACTCAAACCAGGTCAAGCAATTAGTCTAGAACCACTTTAACTTTAGCTTTCCTGTAGCTCAGTGGTAAGAGCATTGCGTTAACAATGCAAGGTTGTGGGTTCGATCCCAGGGGATTGCACATACCTATGTATAAATGTATAGGATAATGCAATGTAAGTCGCTTTGGATAAAAGCGTCTGCCAAATGCATAAATGTAAATGTAAATGTAAAAAAACTTAACCTCCTTATCTCCATACACACAACATAGCTGGGACCTATTATACAGGGACATGGTTTCCCCCACCATTGCTACATGTATACATTATTGTCTAGATTAAATGAAAATGTATGTTGTGTGTCATCACACAACATACATTTTCATTTAATCTAGACAATCGCATGGTTGTGAAGACAGAACTTCTTGTCTTCCCAGCTACTGTGATGGTACAATTAAGTTTCACTATCCAGCTAGGATCATTAATAATAATGCAAATCAGGTCAGCCAGAAATCTTGTAATCTTTGATGACCAACTGACCTTTAATGGAAAGACAACACAGCCATGCAGGTTTGCATTCCACAACATCAGAAGATCAGGACCTTAATGAGAATGCTGCAAACCTCTTCAAATGATCCAAGACGCAGCACTCTTCTCCAATGAGCCCAAGAGAGAGCCCACATCACACCTTTCTTTACCTCTCTGCACTGGCTATCGATTGCTTTATGCGTACAGAAAAGTCAAGAGCACCACAAAATCTTACCTCAATTTACCGACTACAGGATTCTGGAGAAGATGTAGACTTGAGAGAGTTTATATCCCCTCCAGAATCCTGTAGTCAGTGAGTGAGCGCCGCCTCACAGTACCATCACAGAAAGGCATAAAATCACTTTCCAGACATTTTCATTCAATGTTCCTTGGTGGTGGAATGATCTTCCTGCAAAATCCCTGCGAAAGCTCAGACAATATTCAGAAACAGCTAAATACTCATCTCTTCTGTGAACACTTAAAAGGATTATTTCACTCCAGAATAAACATTTTCTGATAATTTACTCACCCCCATGTCATCCAAGATGGTCATGTCTTTCTTTCCTCAGTCGAAAAGAAATGAAGGTTTTTGAGGAAAACATTCCTCAAGGAATAAGTGTCTTTTCTAGCAAATCAATCTGACATTTGACCGATCGTTTCGCTAGATAAGATCCTTATTCCTCGGCTGGGATCATGTAGCCTTTGAAGCTGCATTGAAACTGCATTTGGACCTTCAAACTGTTGTACCCCATTGAAGTCCACTATATGGAGAAAAATCCTGGAATGTTTTCCTCTAAAACCTTAATTTCTTTGCGGCTGAGGATGACATGGGGGTGAGTAAATTATTAGGAAATTTTAATTCTGGAGTGAACCAATAATTGAACTGCATCCTGCTGACTCTTAAAAATAATTATTTTCTATGCTTTCACTATTTCTTAAATCCTACTATTCTAGACAATGTTTGAAACCTTATATTGTTAGCTGTGGTGTGGGTAAAAGTGTCTGGTAAATTAATACATTTAAATTAAATGTAAATTCACATATTTAAGCCTTTAGACCAAAAGGCTGACATCATGAGAAACAATTTAAGTTAGTCCAAACTTATGACTGGCATTGTATGTGAATAAAATACCTTTACAATAACTAAGAGAAAAAGGAAATAAACTTGTTGGCCTACATAATCTGGAGCTTTGGTTTTGCTTATGTTTTTAAATGACAGAACACTATCAAGTTGTACACCAACTACAGTCAACAACAAAAACTCTTCTTGAATAATGTAAAAATATAATTTTTTTGCTATATGCAGTAATGAAATACACTTTCCCTTACATCACGTAATGCAACCGAATGCACTGGGTATGACTGTGAATGTGTAATGTTAAGGTGATGAGAGACAATAGTGTGTACTTTCAAATGCGGTCAAGTGTTAGCCTGGAAATCCAGACCTAAATCTAATAGATTAATGTCTGGCGTCGACTAATGAAAATCGGCAAGCTTGAAGGGCGGCACCAAGCAATGCGTTTGAAAATCTCACTGCACGCAATTGGATAACACTACGACCAATCACAACAAGTTATCGCTTAGCTACCAGCGGAGCTAACTGGTAGATTAGATTCTTACCGTATCCGGTCGGCAAAACAGCAAAAACGCCCTTCTTGCTAGGGATGGCCCGATACCGATACTGGCATCGGAGATCGGGCCGATACTGTCCTCATATACTTGTACTCGTACTCATAAAAATCCGCTGATACCACGCACCGATACCACGTACATTTTGCGAAACGAAACTGGCTGCAGCGAGTGCTTTGTCGAGGTGAACTGAGGCATAGACGCGCGAGCTGGTCGAGCACATCCCTTTAAACAGACATCAGTGGAATGACATCGGATGTCAATGGCAAAGAAAATGAAACGAGGCATGTAGCTTATTATTAACGTTAACTGACGAGAGAGAGAGAGAGAGAGAGAGAGCGCGCGAGCGCACTTCTGTTGAATGCTCTTGATTGCTGATCGTTCACTCAGCACATGTTATTTGGATGAAAACTAAATCGTATATGTAAGTAAAGTAAAACATGAACTGTTACCTGATTTAAGTTAGACTCATTTAAAATTACAAATGCAGTGAAAATTCAGGTATCGGTTACGGTATCGGTATCGGCGAGTACCAAAAATCTAAGTATCGGTATCGGACTCGTTCTGCAAAAAGTGGTATCGTGACATCCCTACTTCTTGCAAAAGAACGATTCGAGCGCCGTCTTCTGTTCCTCTTTTAGAGAAAAAGTCTAAATCTTTCATTGTAGCGGCCAAAGCCGTTTCAAACAAATGGTGTTCATCCATAGCCATCTTGCAATGTTTACTAATGACTTCGACCGTTCGACGTCGCAGCGCTGTCGTCATCTCGCCTCTGGCCCGCCTATATCAGATAACCCGATGTGATTGGTGCAGCTCAGATAGAGGGGCATATTTAATGAGCATCGTTACTCGACCAAGACAGTAAAAGAAACTCGACACCAGAGTAACTCGCTGAGCAAATTCAACTTGTGCTCTCGCGAGAACTCTGGATTACCAGGGTAGTCAAGTGGCAATAAGTAAAAAATACTTATTGGTATATTTGGTTTTTGATAGTTATGCATTCCACCAGATGAGCATCAAATTTCATGGAGCAGGAAAAAGTCACTTATCAGACCTCTATTCAACAGTATGTAGCTCCCCAACAGAGTACTTCTAATAGACCAATTAACAGATTTTCACCAGATTATTATTATTTTTTTTAAATAAGAAGATGTGAGATGATAGAAAATGTGCCTTTATCATGGAGATGGAGCTTCTATGTGCTCTAACGAATGCATGGTGATCATTACTCATTTTTATGTATACCTGGGGGTGGTAGCGGCCAATGTCGGTTAGTAGCTGGTGAATAAGACGTCCCACCAGAGCACGTGGGGTATCAATTCGTGCTATCAGTTGAGGGATGACCTGATTACAAGGAGGAAGATAATACATGTTCTTTTTGCAGCGATTTTAAGCTAAATTCTGCCGTTAAGCAATTTTCTTTAATATCAGCATTTTTGCCTTGTTTTACAGTAAAAATATGTAAACATCATTTAACGAATATACATTTGTTTGGGAAGAAAATTGTGCAAAATAATAAGACTTCATAAATTGAGTTTATCTTTCTTACCTCATTAGAAAATTGATCTTACTTATTTTTAGCATAAAACCAAATACATTTTTCTAGATGTGTGCAGATCTACAAATCAAATCTGATAAAACCACATTTGAACACAAAGTGCTGCTGCCAATGGTAATAGATTTTAATTCGATTTTAAATAACTTATGAGCATTTTTGTTGCAATCAGGACCCTGCTTATGTATAGAAAGCTGGAAATGGCCTTACCTGTAGCCAGGTGTCTATTTGAATGGTCTTAATACCTTCAACTAGAGCTTCATTCACCTCAGGCCAGTGGCCATAATCAAACCATAAGGTCAGGACTCTAAATGTAAAGGAAAAAGACATGGTCAAACACAGTCTGAAGTTACTCCATGAATTGTATTTGAATTCAATATATTTAAATTGTTTTTTGTTTGGTGCTGTAAAGAAGTATCTATTGCTGCATTTCAGAGAAAGCATCTCATATCATCCCACAAGTGCAGCTTCATTCTTTCACTGCTATAGGTCAAGAAGAACCAACACAAATTTTTACAGCATCAAAATGCCCACTAAACTACTAAAAAAAGGTGCTTCCTGTAGTTTTAGAACTCTTCTCAATTCTCAATACTATGAACTGTATTCTTAGGACATGTTCCGAGAACATTCATGCTGGCAGTTATTTAAGTTGGCATGAAAAGGAAGTTGCGTTTGTCTTTTCTTCCCTATTGTAAAGCATATCCAAGTAAAATGGCTTCTGAAATGAGAAAAAATATAAGGTGGAACTTGATTTTGTTCATTGGGAATTGACTGGAACATTTAAATCTTTGTCATCTGCCACTGCTGTGATCTCATGTGAGTGACAGGTTGCTGGAGGGGAGAGGTTATTGTTCTGCCCTTGTGCAGGAGAACACGTCATAAGAGAAGAGATGTCCTTGCAGGGGGAAGGGGAAGTCATTTTGATTTAAGATTATGAGGGCATAAGAATTGTCTAAGTTGATTTAAGGTTACTTTAACCACTCATCAAGAAACTACAGAATAACTTAATCCTTGATAACTATACACCCATTTTAAATTCCATTCCATTTCTGTATAAAATATTCTAGAAAAAGTTGTGTCTGCTCAATGAGCTCTTTTTGCTGTCAGGATTTAGACTCCATCAGAGGAAATTGTGGACAGCTGACACAAAAACATTCCCATTATTCATATTCTATGCGGTGGTCAGTTCACAGCAGTGAAAAGAAATGTACTTTTTTTATTTTATTAAGCCCCTTATTTTTATTAAGGGGCATTTTTACCTATATAAGGTAATTTATTTCTAAACTTATTAGATGTATGCGTCACCTTTTATGTCAAATTCTAACATTCAAATTCAATTCAATAGAATAATAACACAGTACAAGGCTGTTACCAATCAAATGAAATCATTATCAACAAAATCCATCTTTACAGTCCAAATTTTTTATTCAGTATTTAAATATAAAACTATTTCTAATTTTAACTTTTTAATTAAAAGGTACTTTAAATATGAAACTAAAACTGCCAGTAGATGGCGGCAAGTCACTGTCTTAATGAGTGAGTCATTCATTTAACCGATTTGTTCAAACGGCTGATTCATTCAGGAATGAAGCAAGTGACCGTCTTTATTGAATGGGTCATTGAATCATTAATTAAACTGATTCGTTCAAAACACGGATTCGATTCAGTCAGTAAAAAACAAAAACTGCATAGTACATCACACAGTGATGCATAGTTAAAACAATAATTACGATATCATCATAGACAATACATTTCACACACAACTTTTACAATTGAATTTACATTTACCCATTTTCTTCTCTTCCTTTCAGTTACAGGAGACAGTACATAGCCAATACGCTGTCGTAAATTCTGTGAATAGTCACGTGAACAAGCAAATACACAAAGAAAGAATAATACAAATAATATGTGTGCTAATTTGAGGTTTAATTTGGTAAAGGATTTAGATATGTCTAAGACAAAGTGTCATATAAACTTAAGACCGCAGCGATCTTTGTTTGTGTGTGTGACAGAGGGATTCCTTTGCACATTTTATAAGCTCTTCACGAGTTCTCAGCCAGTCAAAATACCATCATATGCAGGCCATGCACATACAATGAGTGCATTTAGCCCAGCACACATCATTGTTTTTAATGTTCAGTAAGTTTTGTGGTGAAATATATAAATCGGACCAAACGAACCAAGAGAACTGAACAAGTGTGAACACACTCTTAAATAGCTGGTTCAGTTGTGTTTGATCAGTGCTGGAATTTAACTGTGCAGGAAGGTAGATTTCCAGGAACAAGATAGTGAAAACTGTCTAAGTGAAAACTGTAGTGTTTCAGCACAATTTAAAACAATATTGCAGCCTCTAAACAGACTCAGAATATACATACAGGACTATAGTGTCGCCTAGACTACTAAGTGCTGACTTACCTCAGAGTGTCCTGTAAGTTATTTCCACGTGAGAGTGAGATAGATCTGAAGAATCCTTGCACTGCAGGTACTGTGTACAGAAGGAGAGTCTTGGACAAATCCTGAAACATAAAATTCAACCATAACTACATGAAAGCCAACATAAATAAAAATAATTTCATATGTAAATCCTAGGGGTGTAACGGTTCACAAAATTCACGGTTCGGTTCGATACGATACACTTGTGTCACGGTTCCGTTCGGTACGTTTTTGATACAGCAAAAATAAATAAATGGCAGAGAAATTTCCTTGATTAAATTTTTTTCATTCTTTTTTATATTAAAACTAACATCATAGTATGATTTTTTTTACTTTGGGCAATTCTAGAGCTATAATTGACTCTTCTTATGAGCATATAAAAACAAAATAGCTCCTTGGAAAAAATGAAATGTAATATTGTAGTAGTTATAAACAAAGGTTTATTTTAGTTCAGATTAACATTTGAGGGCAGCAATTGTATTCATAATGTCAAAATAAAACCGACGTAATGTTACTTGAAGGCATTATAGCCTACTATTCCTGCCAAACTTCCATGGTTGCAGTTAGTGTTACTACATAAATCCATGGTAAATGTTGCTGATCTGTGGACACTGGATAGTTCATTCATGGCACAAGTGTGTTGCATGTGCTACAGTAACTTCATGTTTCTGACTTCAAGCTCTTGGGACTGAATGTCAATGCATTTGCTGTTTATTTGCCAAAATGTCTGATAAACATTATTTTACTTTCCATGCAATTCCGGGTTTTAAACTGCTGATACCTTGTTAATAGCAACGGTCTGTAGATTTGTTCATATGGCATGAAAAACACATCAGAAGATGAAAGATCCAAAATCCATTTTATTGTTTAAACTTGTTTATAACCTAGTTCTGGCAACTCTAGATGGTGCAGGCTGATAGGTCTTACTCATTTGGCAGCGATCACGTCATTATTACATAGCCAAGCTGATTGGTTGTTGCTGCATCAGCGGCCAATGAGCTGCGGCTCAACATTCAAACAAATACTGGTAGTGTTGCTGGTAGCAGTATGCAGCGAGCTTTTCAGCATATTTCCCTCCACCTTCCCAGCTCCACCTGTATAAATCTGCTACGGGGGTTAATTCATGTATGTTGCATGTGCAGCAACATGTCTTATATGCTTACAGCAATGTCTGTGAATGTATTGGCAGTAACAAGTCTCGGTACTTGCTCTGCAGCAGCAGCAGCAGCAGCAGCAGCAGCGTAGCAGATCTATTCCACCAAGACCAAAAACTTTAACATTGCCATATCCCTTACCATGGCAATCTCTATTACCATACCACTCTCGCAAGAGTTGTCATGCCAGAACTTGTTTTAGAAAATTGTTTACAAGTTATTTGGAAATACAGTAAAGGTGAATATTGGAGAAGCTTTGCACACAAGCAAATAATACTTCAGTGTTTGATGTCTGGCTTTGGTTTGTTCCTCACCTCATTGACTTTCTTCTGTCCAGGGGAGGGTACAGGACTGTGCTCTGTGCTGTCTGCCTCACTGTCACTGTTACTGGCTTCACTGTTGGCACTGGCACCACTTGCGTGTCGTAGTTTTTTCTTTTCATCCCGCCCTGGTTCTGGTGCTTGTAGTGAAGCACGGCTTCAAAGTTCATTACTGCCCAAGCGTGCCAAGCCTGCAGAGGCAATATATTTTATCTCAGGTTTTGACAAAATTGAAAACAACATCACAGATCCAAATACACATAACTAAACAGAACAGAACATAAAACACAACTGAACAGTTTAGTTGTTAGCTTGCTATTTTTTCAATCCATGTAACAGTAAAAAAAACTTGGTAAATGACTTGTAAAGGGATGTACACAGGAGATCCCCCCGCAATATGATTTGAAGCTGATGTGGGAAATAAATTAACAAACCAAAGTGGGATGAGTTGATAGACTCTTATTAAAAAAGATTGGCAGCTGTATTAAAAAGTAATTAATCAAGTATTAGTTGAGGGGGGTGTGCACTTGTGCAGTCAGGTTATTTTAAGTATTTCATATTTTTGATTTTCCTTTTATATTGTTTTGCCTATATTAATTCAAACTCTTTTCAATTAATGTTTTAGAATAGCATACTGTAGTTAACCAAGATCACATGTATAGAATGTTTGGTATCTTTGTGATGCAATTTTAATTTCCTGTATGCTCCTTTAAATTATATTTGGCCAACTCTGTTATATATTAGTATTAGAATTTTGAAAGTTCTTCTCTTAACACCTAATCGAACTTTATATGCAACACACCCTGCTAGAATGTGAAGACGAGGATGCTGAGCTAAAAGTCTTCGAATGACACTTAAGTTTGTGCCAGACTCAAGCCTTGATGATCAAAGATCTTCTGCATCAACCAGGTTCTCTCTCACCAATACAACGTCACTAAAGAAGATCCACTGGAGCCCCAACAAATGGCTTCAGGGTTCTTTTTCAAACAGGCAAGATGTGCAAGTATCAGACTTTTTCTTATGATTTGATACATTAAAGGTGAACTAAGTAACTTTTTTACCTTAACCGAACAGCTTCGGAGTCATTGGAATAGTTATATGACTTTTTTCGGGTTGAATGGTGGTCGTCTCGAACCCCCCGAGCGCCGTGAGCCGAAAAACCACCCTTGCAACTTTGGGCCGGCGGGCCTCAGCGTCAGGAAGTATCGCGTGATATCAGGTCTCGCGATATAACGAATTGCTTTACGGCACTGCACACGTACACGTAGAAAAAGGTAACATTAGATTGAGTTCTTCACACTTTCGTCATGGTTGAACCGGTGTTACAATATATTCAGTTCCTGAAATATTTGGTTCCAATGGGTGGAGCTACCATGAATATTCACGAGACCATATCGTGGGCGGGGCGACCAATACCACAGGCGAGGGGAACAGAAATTATTAGCGTGAGCGCCTCAGATCGCGTTTTGTCCTAAACTACTCCTAACTGTTCGTTTCTCATGATGAATGACTGAGATTAACCTTTTAAATATTGCATGTTAAAAGGTGCTGTATGTAGCTTTTCTACTAAAACGAATCCTTTTTTTATTGCCTGTGTGTGAAGGGGTTGTAATCTCACATTAAAATGATCCAGTTTGCGGGTTTTGCTATTACCTCTGAAAGCAAGTATTCTTATTTTTATGTGAAGGTGCCGGGTCGGATTTACCGCAAAATCCAGTGACGTCACCTGCATGCACGCTCCCGAGCCTCTCACTGACTTTGCACTCAACAGCGACGACACTGCAACTTATGACATGTCTGATAACTCTAAGAAACGACCTGCTCCCAGCACAACACAGACTCCAATACAAACTCCACATATTGATAAAAAAAAAGAAGACATTTTTTCTGCTGAAGCTCGTAAGGCCAGACGTGAATCGGATGAACTTTGGGTGAAAAAACACGGATCAACATCGGCAGGGCATTTGAATCATGGAGAAACCTTGGCCCTGTCCCAAATGGCGCACTTCATGCGGACTTTCGGTCTCGTGGACTTGAATTGCGCGTGCTCGCTGAGTCTACGAGTCCGTAGGCCGTCCCATTCAGCATTTTACCGCTCTGAAGTGTGCTCAGCAGCGCCCCCTTTGTACCCTTGAAGCGGTCTTCCACGAAGCCTGCATAGAAGCAGGCCCACGCACTTTAACTACCCAGGAATCCTTGCGAAAGGCCAATCAGACAACAGATGGGAAGAGATTTCGGATAATTGTTGACATGGCTGAGAAGTAAATATTACGTTTTTTATGACCTAAATGTACGTTTTACCAGTTGTTACCTACAGTTTATACAAACATTATGGTCATCGAGCAGTGGTTGATGTCTCAAACATAATAATAGCGCGTTTAATAATACGATCGCATAATGATTCATTAAATAAATAGAACCGAATGACAGGGCTTTACTGAGTCATATATGTAAACATAGTATGAATACTGAAACCTGTAAATTGAAAAAATTATGTTTAAATTATGTTTTAAAATTGTAATCTTAGTCCAAATGGAACATATGTATTATTATGTACAACTGTATACATCATTTAAATAAGCATGATATATCTATTGTCTAATGCCCAGGTGATATGCACAATATCAAAATATAGAACTGTAAAATTAGGCTGTGTAGTGGACATGCAGATAAGACGTCCGAGCGCAAAAATGTGATTTCTCCTGTCCAACAAAAACCAGACCGTTATTTCCGGCATGCCGATCGAGTCTGTCCCAAAAATACCTCTCAATGCGCCCTCGTGGACTCGCGCCAAGGGCCCTATAGGTCTGCACTACATGACGTCACCAAAGTGTGGACTCTGAGGAAGTCCACAAGTCCGGAGTGTGCCATTTGGGACAGGGCCCTTATCTACTAACCTAGAATGTACATTTCCTGAAGAAAATGTGAAGTGGTGCTTGCAGTGGCAAAATTCGTATACGGTTGATAGGGTTCCATTCTTATCATGGTACGAGCATGGAGCATTAGTTCAACGTCAAGCTGATAAAAGTAGCCTATTATTGTAACGTTGCATTGGGAGTTTATCTGAGTTTTCCAGCATGTTGTGGGATTCTTTCTCCGGTATGTTGCGTCTCAGTCTGGCCGGTACACGATATTGTGCTCGCTCATAAATTCGAGCACGCGCAAGAGCACGCACTTGTAAACTTATTGGTGCAATCTGAAACATCACCGCTAGAGGCCGCTGAAAACTACATACAGCTCCTTTAAATAAATATTTACAAATATATTTGTGTATTTATTCTGTCTCCCAAAGTTGTCTGTATATTATTAAAATAGGTTTTAAATTATAGGCTGATAGCTCAAGACAACATAAGAACTTGGAGCTTTAAAGGAAAGTTTTAAAAGAAAGTTTTGAGAACTTTACACTCAACTGAAAATAATTTTGATACACAACTGTCATACTTTATCATGAATGTTAAGCTTCAGTTGCTTTAACAGTTGTTTTCTCTAGCAATGCTTTAAAACGTTGGTCAAATTAAGTGATAATTATTTCAACTGTATTGATGTATACAAAGCAAGGTCCACTAAACTAAATGTTGTAGCTACTTAGTTTGTGCAATTTGTAGTCTTGATAGTAGTTTATTGTTTGCCTTTCCTGCTGTAGTAATATTTCCCTTTTCTGACCTCAGTAGTCACAGCCAAGTTTGGTGACACAATGGTTACTATATTACATAATGGGTTAGCATTTGCTCCATGAATGTAGCTCTAAATTCAAACTGAGCTGTACGTATTTTCCCATAGGCTATATAGGACGTTGTGGTTTAAAATGAAAATTAGAGATGTTCCTTGAAGGCATGCTCTGTGCACTGAACAGCAATCGAAACAAGGAAGAGCCTACTTTTATGTTTTAGGCCATAAGGCACTAGCCTGACTACGTCAGACTTCGTACTTCCGCTCAATTTCATTTCGCTTCTGTACTCAGTCTGAGACCATAGCTTTCCGTTTTCCTCCGGCCTGAAAACAGCCGGCCAATCAACGAAGAGCCGTGACGTAGACGCTGATTGTACCGTGGATGCGTAGATTTACTTCACATAATCTGCAAAAGTCGTTCACAGCCATGTTCACTCCGGTATTTCGCTCGATGGTTTTGTTTTCGCATCATACATGTGTTTACAGTGGAAGTTAGATGCGGCTGAGCAACCAAACGTTATGTGATTGGCATACGGGTAACCAAGATTTTAAGCTTCAGACTAGCGCCCCCAGGCGGTAAAGAAAATGTTTTTCTATTACGAAACTCCAGACTCTCTCTACGAAGCAAAGCGAAGTAGCAGAGTCTGGTATTACCAGGCTAATAAGGCACCCAGGGCAAATAAAAACCTCACTGTATAATATAGTATAAGACCTCATCTAAAAGTAGTATGTTTTGATCATGAAGATACTATCAGAGAAATCACTTAGTGTTACTTAACTCACCTTTGATTGTGAAGTTCTTTGCCCTTCTAAGAAGGACATTTTTTTAAATGTATATTTACTATATATATATCTATATCTATATATACAGTGAGGAAAATAAGTATTTGAACACCCTGCTATTTTGCAAGTTCTCCCACTTGGAAATCATGGAGGGGTCTGAAATTGTCATCGTAGGTGCATGTCCACTGTGAGAGACATAATCTAAAAAAAAAAATCCAGAAATCACAATATATGATTTTTTAACTATTTATTTGTATAATCCAGCTGAAAATAAGTATTTAACCCCCTGTCTACCAGCAAAATTTCTGCCCCTAAAAGCCCTGTTAGTCTGCCCTTCCGCTAATTTCATTTCGCTCCTGTGGTCAGTCTGAGATAGCAGCCTATCTTTCAGTTTTCCACCGGCCTGAAAACAGCCGGGCCAATCAACGAACAGAGGGCGGGCTGAGAGCCGTGACGTAGACGCTGATTGTACCGTGGATGCGTAGATTTACTTCACATAATCTGCAAAAGTCGTTCACAGCCATGGTCACTCCGGTATTTCACTCGATGGTTTTGTTTTCGCATCATACATGTGTTTACAGTGGAAGTGAGATGCGGCTGAGCCAGCGCATAACACACGTCATAACCAAACGTTATGTGATTGGCATACGGGTAACCAATGATTTTAAGCTTCAGACTAGCGCCCCCAGGCGGTAAAGAAAATGTTTTTCTATTACGAAACTCCAGACTCTCTCTACGAAGCAAAGCGAAGTAGCAGAGTCTGGTATTACCAGGCTAATAAGGCACCCAGGGCAAATAAAAACCTCACTGTATAATATAGTATAAGACCTCATCTAAAAGTAGTATGTTTTGATCATGAAGATACTATCAGAGAAATCACTAAGTGTTACTTAACTCACCTTTGATTGTGAAGTTCTGTGCCCTTCTAAGAATGACATTTTTTATATATATTTACTATATATATATATACATATTGACAGCCAAAATGACAAATTCAATAAGTATGGGTAGGTTTATTTTTATGAATTGTGGTTGAGACTCGTTATTCTTTTAAAACATCACCATAGCCAATTGGATGTTGAATGCTCCACAAACTATATGTAATGAACCAATTATTAATTGGCCAGAGCTGTGTACAATAGTTAATTGCAGGTCAGAAAAGAAGTTTCTCGGGTGTGGTGGGTCAGGACATATAATTAAAAAGTATTATCATTTAAAGAAGAGCATAGAAACCATGTTTATGATATAATATACATAAAGTTATCTACCTATCCTAAATACTTTCTAGACTGTTTAAATTTGAAAAACAAAAACATCTGAATTTAAAGCATTCATTAACTCGAAATTACTTTTATAGTAAGATAAAGTGTCTTAAAATTAAATATTTTATTTATATTCATCTGTAAAAATGAGAATGTTAGACAATAGAAAAACATGGGATCAAGGACAAAATTACTGCAAGACTAATAAAATATTTACTATAATATTATTTTTCAAATATGAATTTATAACTATACCTTTCCTTCATTTTTAATAGGCCCATACTACACCGGTGTGTTTTTGTGTTTACTTGTTTACAAAAAATTACATAAGAATGATAACATTAATAAACCGATAAGATGTAGGCCTAATTTTTATGATTAATGGTTAGTCATTATTTTCACTTAATTTGACCAACGTTCTAAAGCATTGCTAGAAAAAAACAACTGTTAATGCATCTGAAGCATAACATTTATGATAACCTTTGATAACGTATGACGGTATCAAAAAGTGTAAAGCAACATTCAAAGCATGCTGCATGCAACTCCAAGTTCGTATGTTGTCTTGAGCTATCAGCCTAAATTTAAAGGCTATTTTAAAAATATGCAGACAACTTGCAATATGCAACAGACAATATGCAATAAAAACACAATATAATTTTAAATATTTATTTAAACATGCAAAATTAAAAAGCTTAATCTCAGTCATTCATGAGAAACGAAAAGTTCTATAGCATAGAATGTCAACAACAACTAATGGGAGAAATTTGGAGAAATATACCTTTAGTGTAGGTCTTCCAACGCTTCCTACAGGATCAGGTCTGTAGCTACTAGTTCAGGTAAACACAGAGTACTGAGAAACACATGCTACATAAACGATGAATTATTTATTAAATATATAGTTTACGCTTAACTTCGTTCAACTTTATTACCTGTTTGAAATAAATAATCCATAAAACAAAACGCGATCTGAGGCGCTCACGCTAATAATTTCTGTTCACTCAATTGGAAATAATTTTGATACACAACTGTCATACTTTATCATAAATGTTAAGCTTCAGTTGCTTTAACAGTTGTTTTCTCTAGCAATGCTTTAAAACGTTGGTCAAATTAAGTAATAATTATTTCAATTGTATTGATTTATACAAAGCAAGGTCCAACTAAAGTAAATGTTGTAGCTACTTAGTTTGTGCAATTTGTAGTCTTGATAGTAGTTTATAGTTTGCCTTTCCTGCTGTAGTAATATTTCCCTTTTCTGACCTCAGTAGTCACAGCCAAGTTTGGTGACACAATGGTTACTATATTACATAATGGGTTAGGATTTGCTCCATGAATGTAGCTCTAAATTCAAACTGAGCTGTACGTATTTTCCCATAGGCTATATAGGACGTTGTGGTTTAAAATGAAAATTAGAGATGTTCCTTGAAGGCATGCTCTGTGCACTGAACAGCAATCGAAACAAGGAAGAGCCCATGTTATGTTTTGGGCCATAAGGCTCCCAGGGCAAATAAAAACCTCACTGTATAATATAGTATAAGACCTCATCTAATAGTTGTTTTGATCATGAAGATACAATAAGAGAAATCACTTAGTGTTACTTAACTCACCTTTGATTGTGAAGTTCTGTGCCCTTCTAAGAAGGACATTGTTTTTTATATTTATATATCTATATTGACAGCCAAAATGACAAATTCAACAAGTATGGGTAGGTTTATTTTTATGAATTGTGGTTGAGACTCGTTATTCTTTTAAAACATCACCATAGCCAATTGGATGTTGAATGCTCCACAAACTATATGTAATGAACCAATTATTAATTGTCCAGAGCTGTGTACAATAGTTAATTGCAGGTCAGAAAAGAAGTTTCTCGGGTGTGGTGGATCATGGACATATAATTAAAAAGTATTATCATTTAAAGAAGAGCATAGAAACCATGTTTATGATATAATATACATTAAGTTATCTACCTATCCTAAATACTATCTAGACTGTTTAAATTTGAAAAACAAAAACATCTGCTCAACATATTTCTGTGTAAAATGTATTGAGTTTTTTTTTAAAGCATTCATTCATTAACTCAAAATTCCTTTTATAGTAAGATAAAGTATCTTAAAATTAAATATTTTATTCATATTCATCTGTACAAATGAGAATGTTAGACAATAGAAAAACATGGGATCAAGGGCAAAATTACTACATGGACTAATAAAATATTTACTATAATATTATTTTTCAAATATGAATTTATAACTATACCTTTCCATCATTTTTAGTAGACCCATGCCTACTACACCAGTGTATTTTTGTGTTTACTTGTTCACAAAAAAACTACATAAGAATGATGACATTAATAAACTGATAAGATGTAGGCCTATTTTTATGATTAATGGTTAGTCATTATTTTCACTTAATTTGACCAACGTTCTAAAGCATTGCTAGAAAAAAAAACCACAACTGTTAATGCATCTGAAGCTTAACATTTATGATAACCTTTGATAACGTATGACGGTTGTGATATAACAAAATGATAAAGTATGACGGTATCAAAAAGATTTCCAGTTGAGTGTAAAGCAACTTCAAAGCATGCAGCATGCAACTCCATGTTCTTATGTTGTCTTGACTTGAGCTATCAGCCTATAATTTAAAGGCTATTTTTAAAATATGCACACAACTTTGGGAGACAGAATAAAAAAACAATAATATAATTGTAAATATTTATTTAAACATGCAAAATTAAAAAGATTAATCTCAGATTTGTTCACATTTTTATGTGGAGTAGCCTATAGAATCAAAGTTTAAATCTAAGTATAACCCCCCCTCATTTCAGGGTTAACATACTCAGAGTTTTCACTTAACCTCCTTTCTGAAAGAGGCCCCAGTTCGGCACATATGTGCATTAACAACAAGTGGATTTTGTTTTCAAGCGCTCAAGTCACTCGCACATGCGCTGTTGTACGAGTGTGGTGTGTGCGGACCCTCCTGATCACAAAATTATGTCACACGGACAACCGAAGTATACTTTTGGCTTTAGCTGGCCTGGACGCGCAGAAGGGCAAAGTTTGCAAGATTGTTATATTTTTGAAAATTTCGCTAGGTGCCACTAGTGCGGCAGAAACTACATAGGCTCCTTCACCTTTAAGCACTGAAGTGCCGGCTGCACAGTGCGATGAAGTGTGAAGGGCCAATACATGAAAACATGAAAACAAAGCAAAGCAGAGGGTTGCTCCATAAAAGATGCTAAGAAAAGCGGGGATTAAACTCCAAAACCCGACTTGAATAAACCTAACAAATAAGTTGGGTCTAAAGCGGTTTCATAAAAGGTAACTCAAGTTCACGCAATCTCACTAATTTGATCCAGGTTTATCTAGTCTGGATAACTGCGTGTGCACGTGTTTCTTAAGCAGCCCTAGAGGTCGATCGTGGATCAAATCGATCCACCATCAGACAATGTATATTTTATATATTTTGTGCTGTTTTATGCGTTTGAGACATTTCACAGGAATATTCTGCATCTGTAAGCCAAATAGGAGCATAATAATTTTGACCAATATATAAATTTTGCTTGGAAAATTAATAGGCTATGCGATATTTTAGAACCCAGAAATATCTTCTAATTATAATAATTTATCTTTAGGATGTTGGATAAGTTGCAGTGAACTTATAGCTCATTACACTCATATATTTTATGATAATTTTATAATAAAAAAAAATTGAACAGAAGTAATTCAGGGAAGAATTTTTTAAGAAACCAAATATAATAAAGATACAAAATATAGTTTTGGGTTTAGGACCTAAGCTACTTAACAAAGATGACGTATATGCTTATTTAGAATGCTGAGAATTACAGCTTTTAAAGCAATAATTGTTTTTTTTTGGAGAAAGCAAGAATGTTTGGTTAGATTTAGTTGGAGAGGATAACGTGAAATTAAGAGCAAAAGTATACATTTTGAAAAGATATGTGCAACTCTAAAATTAAAGAATATTCCATAAAATAAAGGAATACATATTAGCCTACATTAAAGGAGCTTTATGTAAGAAATGTTTTTCAATGAATCATAAAATGGCCCTGATATGTCACTAGACATTAAGAAATCATGTTCATTTCAAATACTTATATCACTGACAACAGTAGTCCGGCCAGGATATTGTCATTTAAAAAGTGAAGTTGCAGCCCTCAACTGATGTTGAGGTTGTCATTTTGTGTTTTGGCCTGATGCTCCACCCTCCACCTATCTACCAATCACAAAGTCAGTAGTGTTTCGGCATCCGGGTTGCCAGCTCTGCTCTAGTTACCACAGCTGCAGCTACAAACGTGTCGGATAAAAAATGCCAGCCTATCTGGCAACCTCGAGTCAGGGGGGAGGGGGAGGGGATACACCGCTCTACAGTAATTTGAAAGTGATTGCAGTACCAGTTTTGGCCACAATCTTACATACGGTCGTATTAATATTAGTATATAGTTCTAATGCATGACAAAATAAATCACATTTAAAATAATTATTGAAGAATTGTTAAACGTTAGAAAATTTTATCATTTAAAAAATATATATATATATATTCCCCTGGATCTGACAGGGTAGGCAAGCCGATAGGCCCCGTAGATAAAATAAGTAGCAACATGGCGACGCCAACTGGTATAAGAAAAGATTTTCTGCTGGCAGATAAGTGTGATTTGCAGTCACTGCAGTCCAGTTATCAAACATTATGTTGTAATATAATATCATCTAAACATTCATTCTAAAAGTAAATTGCCCCTATGGATTTACTCAACATTTCACACAGCCCAAATATACAACAAAGGGTGCAAACTCCACAATTAAAAGGTTATTCATCCCAATTCAGTAGGTGTAATTTAAATAAAATAATAATAATAATAATAATAATAATAATAACATTGTACATTGTTTTAGTCAGCAGTTGAACAGCTGTCAAAGAAGGACAAAGATGAACCCCAGAATGTGAAAGATACAGAAAATCTCACCTTAGAACCTGATGGAGTCCAGAGATGATGATCTGCTCTTCATAAACAACTTCCTGGGGAAAACCATCCAGGAAATAAAAAACGGCTGAACGTGCAGTCTGCTTGTGTTATTAATAAATAATAATAATAAAAATACTTTATTTGAGAATTTAATACTTAGATAATTGTTTGCATGGTTTTAAGTACCTGATGCGATTACGGTAGTCTGGGTGTTATGTGGTTGTTTAGAGGTTTAAACAGTTCCCCCTCAAGTCTCTGATATTGTGGTCTCCACATATATGGCTCGAGTCCAAGATTTAAAAACTCACGCGGAAGTCCACAATACATTGATGACGTGCTTATTGGCGTCACGCGAACATGGCGGTACCCTGTGAGTTGTTTACAGTCCATAAAAACATTACTTTTTAAGCAAATAAAGTGGATAAAACGAGTTACAGTTCTTACACTACACTATGTCCCGTTGATAATCGTACACTTGAAACATGTATGCTAGCATAGCCTTTATCAGTAACGTTATAAGTGTTAGTTTCATCTACTACCTCTGCTCTTCCTACATGTGCTGCAGAAGTAGTAAACACACTCAGAAATGAAACTATATCAGCATTGACCACTAGAGGGATGGGTCATTATTCCTACAGAATCAGTTATGTTTGTAATGTTCAATTTGGTTAGGCAAAGTTCACTATTACTATTGCTTATATTAGAATTATTAAAAAGGTTCACCACAAAGGAAATTATACACTGATAAACAACAAAGCAATTTACCATAGTAACCATAGTTTCGGCCAAAAAAGTCACTGTAAATATAGTTATTTCTCTCACTTTAAATCATCATTTAATATATCCCATATTCAGAGTGTATGTTTTTTCCCCCCTTAGATTAGGAACAGTATCACACAGCATGCTTTTGTGACTGACTGGAAACTCATTTATAAATAGTAGCACTATGCATGTTATACTTCTAGTGCGCCATCTAGTGTCCTAACCGGGATTTTAACATTCCAATATTAGTGCCACCATCCAATAATAAAAATCATAATAATTGTTACTACAATTACAGTTGATTAGTATCAGTCACTTGAGTTATTTCTGATTACAAATTTCATGACAAACTGTCAGGTTCCAGTCATTATTGGGAAATCAAGTATTGTTTTTATTGGCATTAATCACATGAACACATGAATAACTTTAAGTTAATTTCATTGTTTCAGAAAAAAGGGTCTGTAACGTATTTATAACAAAAATTGAATGTCGAACTCAAACTTGCCTTATATACATATACAGACTTTGACCAAAAACTTTGTTAATGTTCAACAAATTTATGAATAAAAAAAGACTGACCAAATGCAACAAGTATTATTATGTCACAGTGAAAGCATACGTTTCCCATTCCCATTCTCTTATCCCTAAGTCAATTGTGAAGATTATGCAGCGCACAAAAACATAAGATTTGAAAGTAATGGAAAAATATAAAATCATATAAAATGAAATGAGCAAATATAAAAAGCAATATAAAAGAGATAAACAGTGTAACACAGATGTACGTTTGCTTTCTTGAAGCCACACACGCTTTTAATCAATCCTTATATCAGGAACCTGAAATGTTAAAGGTGAAGGTCTTAAATGATTCAGTGATAGTTCAGTACACATTATTTATTATAATAATAAACTCATACATCATTTCATAACAAACAAATCACAGCTGTTGTGATTAAATACAATTTGTTTTTCACAGGAACATACAAAAGATCTTCCAAAAACCTACTTGACTTTAAAGCAGTCTTTTCCTTGGTTGCTAAAGAAGCGGATTAGCAGATGTGAGGAGTCTGAGAATCTGACAGTATTTTAGATATGACACAAAATGACTCAGATTGCATTATATTTTCATTCATGAGGTTAGCACCATGTTCTAACAATGTATATAAATGTGTGTGGAAATCGTACAGTAACATTATATTGTCAAACACACTAAAACCACCAAGCATCAGTGCTGGATCATTGATCAATATGGATATCAAACCAACAGGGCTTTAATTAATGAAATGATTCCTGTTGAAAAGCTTAGAAAAGATTGTTGGCTCTTAGTAGCTCTTCACCAGAGACAAGTTGCCGGCTCCGGGTGCTGATCCACCAAAGGCTGTCCGGATGGATACGGAATGAAGACTCGCTTGTTTTCTGGGAAAAAAACACATTTATGGTCAGCACTCGTTTTCAACTGATTGATTTTCAGAAGTATCAGATGCTATAGATGGGGGTGTTATGAATGGTTGTGGTTTTCTATAAAAATAGAAATAGTGACATAAACATAAGTATACATAATAATAAGGATAAATATAGCTGCAAGCAGCCATTACCGGGGCCAAGCAGAATAAGACGACAAGACATGGCTGAAGGTGTCAGATCAACTGCAACAATGAGCAATTATAGACATTTAAAGAGGATTTTAGACGAAATGGCTGAAAAATCATAGAAACAGTAATTAAAAATATAATTTAATTGATTATCACTTTCGACAAGTAGGTGGCGCAGTTACAAAACTGATGTGGTCAGAGTGAAGTGACAATGTCACATACAAAGTTTGTTGTCAATAAGTCAAGGCATTGCAGAGATAAAGCCTGAATGGTGCTATTGGCATCATGCCTCAACTTTGCTGCTGCGCTATACGAAAATGGTTTCGTCTATCGACAGGCAAAGCATCAGTGATTGAACATTAATCAATATGGACATCAGAACAACAGTGTTTTAATTAATTCAATTATTCCATTTGAAAAGCTCATAGTAAGGATGATTCCTCTTGATGAAGCTTCCTGAGACTTGCTAAATATTTTTTTGCCTGAATTTCATCTTTTACCTATATTCCTGTACATCAGGTCCAGTGTGATTGCACATATCTGATAACACCACGCAAAAATGCAGAACCATCACTCTCATATTACATCACAGACGGCAACTACAAGAGATAAACACAAATACAAGAGATAAGCTCAGAGCATGAGATACAATCAGCAACATTCAAAAATGGTCTTTCGCTGTTTAAACTGAAAAAAGTTTTATTAAACGTAATTCCATTATGTGTAATACATTAATCCAGCCAATAGAACAAAATAAGAGGCTGCTTCTAAATAAATAAATAAATAAACTACCATGTGTCAAAACTAACATTTGCAAAGTGAAGAAGGCATTGATTTGGACGACAAGACTGGTGTTATTTGGCAAAAGTTTCCTGCTACATTTTGCATTACATTCTTTTTTAAACTGACAAGCTGAGCACAGATGACGGATCAGTTTGGACAATAAAAAAGCTACTAACAAAAACAAAGCAAGCACAAACACAACATATTTTGTTAGTAATTTTATTATATGTTCTTAGTTGGGGGACTTAAGCTCATAAACAGGTAATTTCGTGCAAATTCATCTAAAAGCACCAAATTTGGCACAGATGTAGCTCAGGTCATACCGAAATGATTTAGCTAGGACGCCGGAGCCAGCGACCCTCGGGGCCAAGATGGCGGCCAAATCCAAAATGGCCGCTGCCCGAAAAGGGTTCCGACCATAACTTTTGAACCATGAGCTACAAATACAAACTTGATGTCTTTTTCAGCTTAATTGATCATGGTAAACACATAAAAATGTTATATTTATGACCCGGTGCATCTGGACCCCTTATTCCTCCAATTACAATAAGGCCGCTGTCCAAAAAAGCAATTTGGACTGACACCCCATTGTTTGCGGCAATTTATCTACAAGCACCAAATTTGGCACGGATGCAGCTGACGGCATACTGAAATGATTTAGCCAGGGTGCCCGAGCCAGTGATCCCTGAGACCAAGATGGCGGCCAAATCCAATATGGCCGCCACGTGAAAAGGGATTCGGCTGCATATTTTGAACCACATGAGATACAAATGTAAATTTGATATTTCACCTTTTCTGGCTATGGGGAACACACACACACACACAAAAAACTTCTATTTATGATTTGGTATATGTGGACCCTCAAAGTCCCCAAATCCAATCTGGCTACTGTCCGAAAAAGGGTTTTGACTACAACTTTTGAACCACATATGAAAACTTAATGTCTAATGATACTACATATGAAAACTTAATGTCTAATTATTATTTATTTTTTTCATGACAAAAACACGGGTATGCTTACATTTGTGATTGTCTATGTTTAGACCCCACATTTGCATTTACAAGAAAGCAACTACCTGATAATTCATACTTTCCAAATATTCCCACCAATTTTCTAATTCAGAATGTAAGGAAGGCATATTTGATTTCCAGCATATAATTCCAGCATGATTTGGGCAATGTTGAGCAAATATTGAGAATACTAGTTGACTGTATGGACTGTGGTGGAGCAGCTGTTTAGTGCTTCTCCATGCTTGTGAGCAAGATGGACAACAACGGTGAAAGATGAAGATGACCAACAACAGTGTTTAGCCAACTACTTCCTTTCCTACCAACTTCCTTCCTCGTGTAAGTAACCAGGTTTACTTTTATCTACATGTGTTTTGTTCTTAATGACTACAATTGCAAAATAGAAAAAATATCCTGCTTTATGTCCTGCTAAATTTTTAGCCAAAACCCTTTTTCGGACAGCAGTCATATTTAATTTATGGAATTTGGGGGGTCCTGATATACCCAATCATAAATGTAAGTATTCCTATGGGTTTCCCATGGTCAAACATTAAACAGATTTAAAATGTTTTTTTGATTGTGTCTTTTACACAGTAAATCTCAATGTTTCACTAGTTATATTAGCTTTTTGTAATACTTACCAAATTTTGCTTGACGAGAGACCCTGTTTCGACAGCAAGTCGCAACAAACACGACCAGAAGCAGAACAGCAACACCAATTACTGCTATAACACATGGAGACCAATCTTGTGCTGTAATGATAAAGAGATCAACCAATCAGCAATCTGACCTTCATTTCTGACTGGCTTTTGCAACTGTCAGTTTTGGTTGTCAGTTACACTATAATATTAATAGTTTGCTCAATTAACCTCAGTTAATTTGAAAACATGGTGATCTAAATATGGTTGTTGTTGTTACATTAAAAGACTTCAGATACTTACAAGAGACAGAAAGATTAAATCTCTTGAATATGGTGCGTCGGTTGCCGGTGATATCGAGATGATAAAGTCCAGGTGTTTAGTTATTGTTTTCCTGATGGTCAGAGATCCGGTCTTTAAGTCCAGCTCCAGTTTGCCTCTGAATCTCCCATCAGTACCATCAAATGTAGCAAAGATCCCAGTGCTGATATTTGCTATGACAGAGTCTCCATATTCACACCTCCATATTATCACATCATCACTGTGTATTTTAGAAACACCAGATTCTAGAGTGACAGAAGTTCCCTCCATCACCGACAGCCTGTTCCCTCCATCTGTCTCAACATACGGTAAAACACAGGAGAACGTTAACAGACAGAGATTAAGCATACAGTAAAACATTTACGCATTTGGCATGTGCTTTTTTACAAAGTTCATCCATTTCTTGAAATGAAAAAGTCACAATAGAGTCCAAAACAGCAGCATGTCAAAGACAAACTAATGCATAATCCAGTGAGACAGTCTCTCTGAAATTTAATTGAGCATTCAATGTAAACGTGCAACGAGTGTACAGGACACATCAGTGAAGCATTCACAATTTACCCTTACAAATAAGTAAGATAGAATAAATGGTATGCGTATTTGTTGTGCTGTCCGAGGAGAGGACTCCGAGCTCGGTATTTGGCCGAGAGTACTCCCCCCAAAAAGTCAAAACTAACGCGGGACAGCAGCCAGAAAATGATGTTGATAACCCCCCAAAAACTTGCAGAGTGCGAAGCTGAAGGTGTGCCAATCATAGGGAGGGGTTAGTCATTGGATCGGAAGGGTTTCTTGTGTCAGATGAGAGTTTGATGGTCGTGGCATCAGAAGGGTGAGCCTTGCTGGTAGTCAGCTGTGGAAGGTCGCACATAGGTGACCTCTTGCGGGAACAGGAGAGATACCGCTGCTGCGGTAGTGGAGCTTCTGCGGGAGCGGATGAGGTAGCACTGCTACAGCAGTAATTTTATGTTGAAAGGGGAAACGAGGCACGAGGAGATGAAACTGATGCAGCGGTGGAACCAAATTAGTTTTTCAGCTTGCATTTCCCAATTATCCAATGGATAAGTTGGACGGGGCTCTGCAGGAGCGGAGGAGGTAGCCCTTCTGCGACAGTAGATGTATGCTGAAAACTTTTGTGGTGGATTTTTAATGAATAAAATAGTAAACTGTATGTCAAACTAATATTAACTCTAACATCTAACCTTACTTCCCTTTTTAGGCCTAACAAAACTAACACTTTGAAACACAATGTACTTAAACGTTCTGTCCTGTGTTTTTGAATGTTGTGTTGCCATACCCCATTGACTTTGGTGGTGTGAGTGTAAAAATAACAAATATGGGAAATGAAAGTAGACAGATGACTAGGTTAGAACCTTGTGAGTAACAATGACGTAATCATTAAAACAAAGTTTGCTTTACCTAGTAACAGAGGGTTTTCATATGAAGAATCAAATTCATATGATTTTGCCATACCTCCCTATTCTATAAAAACTGTTGTATTTGTGTTAGCTGGTGGGATTCTCAATGGAATTTGTCTGAGATCCTCCGGCCTTGCTTCTTCTTGGGAGAGATTCTCTGAGAACTGCTCGGGAACTCTTCCGGCCGTGAATAAAGCATTTAAAGGACATTTGCTGAAGTCTGTTTGTCGATCATTGCTGCGCAGCAAGAAAGCTAGTTGGGGAAGCAAGTTAGTTAGATAGACTATATATTGAATGTCGATTGGAGACGACCCAGGTAGACTATATAGGGAACGTCGATTGGAGACGACCCAGATAGTTAGGTTTAGGGAAAAATCTACAACACTC
>FLSR01000372.1:88113-113796 GCA_900092035.1 Leuciscus waleckii
CACACACACACACACACACACACACACACACACACACACACACACACACACACACACACACACACACACACACACACACACACACATATATAGGCTAAAAGACACGTAAATAGTAAGGAATTCCTCCTGTTGGTTTTAAATCCCAGGTTTTTATCAAATGCCTCATAAAGTAACAGTACACAAAATGAAATTAATAAAAACACTTCATATTTTACACAAATTTTTAACATCCCAGACCAGCAGAGGACCAAAAACTGTATTTCAAATATATATATATACATATATTTAAATAATGACTGTTTTAGTGTTGGAAACTGTAAGTTTTATTAAATGTAAAATAATAATGAACAAAGAAACTCCATGAAGATCAACCAAAAAAAAAAAACATGGTAAAACAAGCCAGAAAAATGAATATAAAATAAATCCGAATCAGTGGATCCAAGGGTATTTTTACACGACAACGATGTACTATAAACGGAAAAGTTTCATTTGCATTTTCCACGCACAGACCACAACATTTTTAAAACAATCCCTGTTCACACGGTTCAGCAAAAACATTGTATTTTAATGCCAGGCCAGTAGATGGAGATGTCATTTTGTAAAGAAACACTATGTGCCTATAGACTAAACTGTAATAGGCATGAGCATGATGTCACCGTTTACACAAATTCATGTTTTTGTTGTTTACACAGAGACAATAACAGTATAGTTTAAAAAAAAACTTGCCATTTGAAACCCATTTTCAAAAGTATGTTTTCAGGCACCCAAATTTATTGTGTAAATGAACGGCCAACACGGATTAAAAGGTTTTCAGTTTTTTGTTGAAAACGGTGTCGTGTAAACTGAGGATGTGAAACCAAGAATAAACCCACAGACTAAAGTAATCTTTCATTTTTAGTGAGCCAATTAGATGAATTGTATTGTTTTGTTTGTTACGCACACTCATCATTATGAACACGTGCCTCCTTTTCACCTCTCCTGGATGTGATGATGTCATAAACTAAAACAAAAACAGTAGCCGCGCCCACCAGAACAGAGAGGACCAATCGGGTGACAACTTCAGAAGCATCACAACAGAAAGCACAATCTGAGGAAATAAAAAAAACAACACGATACACTTGTCAAAGACCAACAACATTCAGTACAAAACAAATAAGGCATCCAATGTTCATAATTAGTAATATAACTAACACACCTGAACATGGCTGACAGAGATCAGTGTTGTTGAGATGTGTGGTCTGGTTGCTGATGGGATTGTTCAGCACACAGCTGTAGGAATCATCCAGACACTCCAGATGTAGAGAGAGGCTCTGTTGCGATCACACACACTGATGCTGGACAATACACTGGTTCCTTTGTACCAGGAGAGAGTCGCATCACTCACATTCACCACTGAACACAGCAGAACACATTTGGACTCTGATGATCCTGATGATGAACTTGGTGGGAGTTCACTGATAATAACCGGAATGGGCAGACGAGCTTAGAAACATGAAAGAGTAAAGAGAAATGTAGCTTTCCTGCAACTGTCCATAGCATACAAAACACAGCGCAACTTGTAGATCTCTACTCACCGTAGACAGTAACGCTGAATCTATGTTTGGTATGTGTTTTTCTGCTGCTGATGGTTATTTGATAAACTTCAGAGTCTTGATTCTGGTGTTGGTGATGGTCAGAGATCCAGTCTGATTGTCCACCTTCAGTCTGTCTCTGAATCTCCCATCAGGAACATCTTCCTTTATTGAGATGTAGTTGGTCTCGCGGTGGATTTTCGCTAATTGAGGCCCGTCGGTTTTAAAGTTCCACATGATCACATCATTGGTCTGTAGTTCAGTGTCAGCCTGTAGAGTGACTGAATCTCCCTCCGTCACTGACACTGACTTCACTGCATCTGTGTCACCAAACACTCCTGAAGAACAAAGAAAAAACAAGTCAATTGTGCAGATTAAGGATCTTAAAGGTATCTAAATTAAGCTTTAACTGAACTTTGTGGTATTGAAACAATTGAAACAACTCTGGAAACTCAAATTTTCAGTTTCAAATGAGATCCTTTAAAATAAATATATCTCAGAGACGCATCTTCGTATGTTTGTAACTCACCAACCAGACGGCAACAGCACAAACAGAACAAAATTGATCTGTCGAACATTTTCCTCCGCAGTTCAGGGATCTGAAGTACTATCACTCAAGGTGCTCAAGCTTTAAACTCTGAAAGCGCTGTGGTTTGCAGTCGATGAGAACAAGCTGGATCTCCTCCGCTGCGTGTCTTCTTTCTCCTCCCTCCACAGATACCACAGCAAATCTGATCATGCAAAATGGTGGACATGTAAGAAGTTTCCTGCTAAAACACCTTGGCTGAAATGATTTCACTTACAAGTCACTGTTATGCCGTTTGCAAAGAGCAATCCCTACAAATGGACAACTTTACATCTGGACTGTTTATTGTTGTATTGTGGCAATCCTGCTAAATAATGTGCCATGTGCTCAAACGTAGATCGTTGATGCTTGTGAGCCTACAGAAAACAGGACGACTGCTGATTGTCATGATAACAGTGTCATTTCTTTCACACTGAACTAAACCCAGACAGCAACATAGTGTCGGGCCAGATCCGGGCGACATCTGGTACACATCTGGATTCCACGCGTACCAGATGTGGGCCGAATCTGGGCCGCACTATGTTGCTGTCTGGGGAGATTAATTCTTGTTGCTTTTTGCAATAAAAGCTGAAGTGTAGTAAAGTTAAATTTAGGAAAACTAATCAGTTTTCCACTTTTAGGGTACACGTTTACACAACAACACTGTACTAAAAATGGAGAAGTATATCCTTTGCATTTTTCTCGTACAGACGACTTTTCAGAATTGTCAAAACGATCCCCATTTTGATCAGCGGAAACGACTAAAAACACTGTTTTCTGCTGTCAGGCCAGTGGATGGCAATGCCACTTTGTGAATAAACACTACGCGCCTATAGACTGAACATGTAATACACATACACATGACATAACCGTTTTGTAGTTTACACGCTAATTATAGACAATAATGGTATCAATTTCAAAGGTTTGTGTTTTCTGGCCCCCAAAATGCCATTGTTGAATAACTGAACGTCCAAAACGCATAAAAAAAACACATAGAAGCTTTCCGTTTTTAGTTGAAAATGGTGTAGTGTAAATGGCCTTTTAATGTGATAATGAAGTCAATAAAATCATGTCACGAACAAATGGATTTGAAAAAAAAAAGAAGAAAAAAAGTCACAGTTACTGTGACTGTGATTGACTAGATTCATTCAACAATTAAACTGTGTTTGGGAGTCAAAATGAAACTTGCTGCTCTGGAAAGAAATGTGGTTTGATGTGTAACTGATTGTGTTGGACAAACAGCTTGTGCAATAGTGGCCTTTTTGTTCCCCTTTCCTGCTGATATAATGCACACAAAACAGTTTTTCTATAAAAATATAATACTATGAATGCTGATGTTTGACATACCAAAGCGACCACTTTCCGGTACACAGTTCAGAAAACGTATTGTTTGAATGTGACATATTAAAATGCCATATACTTTGGATTAAGATTGACTTGATTGTTCTTGACCTCGATCTTGCAGTGCGATATTTCAGTAGAACTTATCAAGGTTCTCAGAAATAACCGTTGCTATCAAACCTAGATCCCACATCCTGAAGACGACCAGATGACATTAAAAAAAAACATTTTTTTTGTGTGCATCAATACCTGGACAGAAAACAGTCAACAACCCAGACAAAGCGCAACAACCCCGACTGAATCCAATATGGCCACTCAGCACATCAACAGTAGTAAAACGGTAAAATACTGTTCATTAGCACTTCTGCTTGTCTATGCCTTAACAGTCAGTTGTGCACACAGAGCTATCCAACATCTATTTGTGGACATGACATTATCTGTGTAAAATAACGAAAGCATAACAAAATTTTGCCTGTCCACCTTTTTTTTTTGCAGGACAGTGGCTCTCCATGAGTGAAGCTTGACATGTGTGAATATTTTGGTTTGGGGTGGGGAAGATACATTTTTTTTTTATCTATAAAATGTTCACAAATGAACCAATAAATGATGTGGAATCCTTTTTTCATGTACCATCAACATTTGTGCAGTAGAGGGTTAAAAATTAGTTTGGCCCAACATAAAAATGTTGACTAAATGTAATAAAGTTAAAAATACTACTGTGAACTAATTTGACCAAAACCAACTAAAATGTGTTCACCCAACTGTATTTACATCAAGGTGGATAAGGACTTTCATCATCATCATCATCATCATAAAAAAAATAAAAAAAAGATGATATCAAAATTATTAAGAATTGTTACCTTGCTGGAGAAATCAGGTCATATCTAATGACAGTTATGCTTCAGTAAAACATTGTTTTTACAGTTTGGTTAAATTCAGTTATAATCATTAATGAAACAAAACCACATAATTGTACTAGACGTGTGAAATGAATGCAAGAAAATATAAATACTATAACCCTAATTAGGTTTATACTGTTGTGGCAAAATTTCTATTAAATCATCATCACTGCATAAGAGACACTCTGAATCAAATAGTCTTTTAAAAAGTATTTATTCTTGCAAGAATAGGCCCAGTCAACCACACAGAAGTTACACTGTGGAGTGAGTGAGACACAGACAAGAGGAGCAGGGCAGCTTTTATACTGTTTTATCTCAAAGGTCTTCCCTAGCTTTCCTCCACATTCCACAAACAAAAGGCTCCTTGGCTGTTATTGCTATTAGCCTTAATGTGTGCCATTAGGCTCCTAAGACCACCCCCAGACTAAATGACCTCTGACCTCAGGGGTCAGAGGCCCATCACTTCTCGAGTGTCTCGCTCACGCACCCCAGGTGTATAGGCATACATTAATCACAGAAAGTTCCCTGTACCCACACAGATTATAGATGATAAAAACATATGGCATTTCTTTGCAATGTCTACTGAAAATCAATGAAAATCGAATTTTTCCATTACAATACAAACTGAGAAAGTCAAAAAGCGTTACGTTGTGCCCCACTCTCCTATACATTTTAGATCTGAGTAGTAGATACAAGTAGATCTGAAAAATAAATCAGCGTATGACCAGCTTCATATGTTGGTGTCATGAATCTCAGTCTTCAAGAAGAAGAAACTGGATGAAATATTCTGAATGCTCCATAAGAAAAAAATTATGATGATGAAGATCTCAAAGATGAAGTTTATTGCTGCATAGGTCACCTGCACCCTGCACCCATAAGCACCTCACCCTGGTTCTAAGCCTAAACTTGACATAAACTGTAAACGAACGGCTCAAATCTGATTGGTTGATTGGAGAGTTGTCCCAGGATCAACAAAGATGTTGATCCAGGAACATGTGGTACTTGGTGAAATCACGTTCACCTTGCAGGTCAGCAGGTACAAAGTACATCGGCATCAAAATTAACCCCGAACATCCAAAAACCGTTTATCCTATTACAGTTTACATACATTTTACAAAATAAGGTGGATACGATGTATATGATTACAAAAACAATTCATCATATTTCTCAGGACCATCATAAAGTACTATTCTACAAAATGGTCATTTCAAAATCTTGGACCTTACTGCATATACATTTAGTAATAAAATGTACAATACAATTAGTTTTAGTTTTATATATAAACTACAGCATAAACTACATATAAAAATGGCAGAGAGGAGAGTGAGCCAATCAGCAGTTGAGGGTGTGTCCACTCATGATGGAGGAGAGTGAGCCAATCAGCAGTTGGGGGCGTGTCCACTCATGATGGAGGAGAGTGAGCCAATCAGCAGTTGAGGGTGTGTCCACTCATGATGGAGGAGAGTGAGCCAATCAGCAGTTGAGGGTGTGTCCACTCATGATGGAGGAGAGTGAGCCAATCAGCAGTTGAGGGTGTGTCCACTCATGATGGAGGAGAGTGAGCCAATCAGCAGTTGGGGGCGTGTCCACTCATGATGGAGGAGAGTGAGCCAATCAGCAGTTGGGGGAGCAGCAGCAGTAATAGCAGCAGTAATAACTTACAGCAGCAGCAGTAATAGCAGCAGTAATAACTTACAGCAGCAGCAGTAATAGCAGCAGTAATAACTTACAGCAGCAGCAGTAATAGCAGCAGTAATAACTTACAGCAGCAGCAGTAATAGCAGCAGTAATAACTTACAGCAGCAGCAGTAATAGCAGCAGTAATAACTTACAGCAGCAGCAGTAATAGCAGCAGTAATAACTTACAGCAGCAGCAGTAATAGCAGCAGTAATAACTTACAGCAGCAGCAGTAATAGCAGCAGTAATGACCTACAGCAGTTGTAGGGTTTCTTACAACTGTAACCTGTTAATGTGAGTGCCAAATACATCTGACACTTATATAGCAGAAAAAACAGGCCTAAGAGGCTGAGTCCAACAACCCACTGAAGCACAAACGAATGCAAACATAAATCAAAGATGCACAAAATCATTTAGTCATTTTTCAGTATTATTATAAAACAATTATGACAAATAATGTGCCTAAAATACTCAAATTTACTGTATACTAACCATAGACAGCAACACTGAATCTGTATATGATCTTTGCTCTGATTTGATAATCTCCAGAGTCTGTGTTTCTGGTGTTTGTGATGGTCAGAGATCCAGTCTGATGATCCAGCTTCAGCTGTCTCTGAATCTCTCTTTACACTGAACATCTGTACAGATCTTACTCTGATCTCCACTGATTTGAGCGATGCGAATGTCATTATAATACCATATAATCTTCTCTTGTTGGTTTGTTTGAACACCAGTGTGTAGAGTGACTGAATCTCCCTCCATCACTGACACGAAGACTCTTTCAGTAGCAGAGACCCCTGAAGAAGAATTGAAGAGTGAAATTTAAGCCAAACAAAATTATATAACAGTAAAGTGAAGTGAAAAATGTCCTTGCCATAAGTTTCAACCCCTTAGTTTTTATCCAGTATTAGAACAAATTAGTTTAGACCTTCCTTTATCCTTGAACAGAGTCGAGAACTGTTCCCAGGAAGGTTATACGCTGGCTGGGGGACAGTACACTCAATATTATTTGATTGACTAAATAATACTCACGAGTGATATTGAATCTCTTTATGATGCTGCTGTTTATCTCCAGTTTATAGAGTCGAGCATCTGTGATTTCGATGTCTGTGATGGTCAGAGATCCAGTGTAATGATTCACCTTCAGTCTGTCTCTGAATCTCTCTTTACACTGATCATCTGTACAGATCTTACACTGATCTGTGATTTCAGCGATGAGAATGTCATTATAATACCACGTCATCACATCATTTGGGTTGTTTATTACACCAGGATCTAAAGTGACAGATTTTCCCTCCTTGACTGATATCATCTTTATTTCATCTTGTTCAGCAGCAAAAACACCTGAAACACAAACCAACAGATGATTAGAAGATCTTTTATTGAAAACAATCTGCTTTCCCTCCCCTGATCCAATAATATCCCCCAAATATGCTGCTTCAAATTATTTTGACTGTTCCCCTGAAATATTAATAAAGATTCATGATGAATGGTTGGGATAAATTTCACATCAACATCACAAACATATAGCCTATAAAACTTTAACAATTTCATCCTAAACCCTCAGAAACTTACAACAGCAATAACTAAAAATCACTAAAACTCATTCAAATTCAAACTGCGTCACATTCAACTGCATGCTTTTTGTTTCATTATCATTAGCTGGAAAAGACATTGTAACAAATAAATGCACTTACCAGCCACGAATGCACACACTGAGAGCAAAATAAAGACCCTCATTTTACCATAGAGTCACAGAATCAGCATTCTGTGGAAATAAAAGCTTTTGTCTGTGTAAATACACAATTAAAATTGCGTTCTTCTGTATAAGAGCAAACTGAAAGCCGTTTAGGTCTAGTTGTGTCTGTAATGGCGCTTTTCCATTACCAGTACCAGCTCGACTCGACTCAGCTCGGCTCGGCTCGCTTTTCGCTCCGTTTTCCATTGCAGATAGTACCTCCAAATAGTACCTGGTCGTCATAGCGACGCCGCAGGAAACTGCCGTGACTTAATCTTTTACGCGAGACACACCCGCTACCCAAACACACAGGACAATGGAGGAAATCGAGTGTATGCTGTTTTTGGATGTTTTTGTTTTTGTTTTTGCTGTTTTTTATTCAGGATACTCCGTCTGGCGCGTGCAATGATGACGCAGTGAATAGTGACGATTCTTTCTGACCAATCAGCAGTCTGCTGTGTTTTCACGTCACATAGTATCGCCTCAGCTCGCCTCAGCTCGCTCAGAACCTCGCCGGAGGTGGTACGAAAAAAAGTACCTGGAAGCAGGTACAGGTACAACCTTTTTTTTTTAACAAGGGCATTCCAGAAAGCAGGTTATGCAACATACCCAGGTAATTTTACTCAGAGTATAAGTGGATAACCTCCACTTTCGGTTTCAAACACGTATGTAACTTTCAGGGTATGTCAGTATAGCAATAGTAACTTAATTTCTGAATATAACCTGCTCCGGAACAACAGTTTACCTATTGATGAGGCTCCAGTGGGAGTGACAGATATATTATTTACATATATTATTGCTAGCCGCTCTGAAATTGCCTACCCTACCTTTAAAATCCCCCAACACGGCACCACCACGCAATATCAAGCCCCACTCCCCCGATAAAATATGTTCCCTCGGATATGGTTGCTAAGCAGTTATAAGGTATGTTTTTTGACTGACAGGGTACCTAAGCAGTGTTCACTGCTCCCTACTCCCTGCACAGGATATCTGTTGAAGTGGACTTCACTGACTATAATCACTCATTTGGAACTCCCTATCATCAAAGAAAGGCAACGACAGTGTCGTATAACATAAATATTGTAATTTACTTTAAAATGTAACACAACAAAACATATAATATACATATCAAACAAACATTGTGTACTATCTGATAAATATAATTAAAACATGTTCATTGCATAGACTTCTTGTGTATTTAATTGACTTTTGCAGTAGACTATTAACAGATTTGAAGCTGTACTGAACTCTCATTCATTATGAAAATATATTTTGATTTGGTTAACTATGTGTAAATGTGTTCTTACCCAGTCAACACGTGAGATCATGCGATGATCACAGTGACATCACACCATTCTCATACTGTAATGATACCCAGAGTGTGAGCAATACATTAGCTCATTGTGAATTCAATATGTTGAGCAGGTTGAGAGGAGGCAGTTCAAATGTTGGTCACCGGGGAGGACATTATATTTCCTGTTTCTCAACACTGGAAAAACACGGCTACTGCAGGATTTGTTAGCAAACCGTTTGTGCTGTACAGTTGTGCTCTGGAATCACATGGCTTCAATAAACCAGTAAATAAAATGATTGCATTGACATTTCACCATCTAGGTTAACTATAGACCCGATATAGTCCGGCTATGAGTATCCAAATTCTAGCTAAAATAAACCTTGAATTTGGTTACATGTAGTTTTTGCCAAAATAACTTGCAAGATGTATGATATTCCATTATGTAAGAAAACTGGTTTCATTTCTTTGTTATCTAATTGATGACTAGTCTATTCTTGGGCTATGGTTTAGATGTCCATTACATTTTCACTGACAGCCCAAATTTTGCCTTGTTTTAGCCTAGACGTCTAGGCTGTGTTTGGACTGCTATTAGACGACTTTTAAACTCAAAATTGCTTGCTGGGTCTCTGTGGGTGTTTCTCACGTAAGGCTGCATATCTCGACTGCCTCGTCATCAAACGTTGCTGCAGGCCGTCTGAAGGATCCTTGAAAGGCAGCCTTCGTTTCGTGTCCTCCATAGGCCTCTTTTGAAGGATGCATCTGATGTATCCTTCGCGGCCTTCAATCACCCACAATCCTTTGTACATATTCCAATTCACGAAAATAAACTGAGGGAAAACGAGTCTGTAGTCTGTACTGAACTTGTCTGAGTTTATTATGTTTTGCTGTAAATTAATCACTAACACTAAACTGAAAATAATGTAAGACACTGTGAGACAGCACATGGCTATTGTTCACTGTATTGCATTAATATTAAAAAAAAAAACAGTTAATGTAAAGATTTAATACAAAGTATTTGTCAAAAATTTAGTTTTAATAGTATTTTCATACCGTGACCGTGTGGGCGGGAACATGTGAAATAGCCATGAGCTCTTACTAGACCGTCTCATTATAGGTTTAATTGCTACATCTAATTTAAACATCTAATTCAGGAGTTGAACAGCTTGAGTAGTTAGCTTGAGTAAATGTCAAAAGTTGAGAGTGTGGAATATACATAAACACAATGGTCACTCTACAAATGATTCAGTGTTAGTTCAGTTCAGTTATTTCTGATTAAACTAAAATCATGACAAATTCACATCTTTCAGTCAGGTGAATAAGATTTCTTTAATGGCATTTACTTCATGAACAGAGGTCTTTAAAATTAATAGCATGTTACAGGCTCAAGTTCAATACTCTTTTTTCCTTGGCTGATGATTTTCATTTAAGAAAAAAAGTTTGAAGATATTCTGGTCAAGGCACACAGTTATTGTTACTTGCTGAGATTGATCAGGTTACAGGATTTTGTGAGGAGTTTGGCATATTACAGTATTGTAGCTCAGATACAGTTTTCATATAAAATTCACATTACAAATAGGCACCATGATATTTCCAAATCCTATTGTTCTTTTAAGCAGAAACTATACAGTGTTTCTCCTCACATGAAAATACAACAACTTGGCAGTATAGAAAACAACAAAAAACATATATATATATATATATAATTCACAAGTAAACAAATTAAATGTGCTTAAAACGCAATTCAGATGCTTAACACCATTGAAATGCTTGCGTAGCAGCCAGTATCAGTATATATCTAACAATAAATTACTAAATCACATATTTGTCATTTTGTAGCTGCTTCAATTCACAATTCAAGTCTGTCAGTGCAGTTTTTACAGGTTCAGTTCCTGAGATTCAGAGTTTGATCAAGGACACAATCCTGATGTTTCATGGATCAAACCTTGCTTTATTTTAACCACCTTTCTTTAAAAATGTTGCTAACGTTCCCATTAGTTATGAATGAACGTTCAAAATGTCCAGTTATTTTGATGCCTTAAAGGCATTTTTCTTGGTTAAGTAATCATTCAGGAAACATTACATTTTTTAATTCAAACATTATGGGAATGCTATGTAATTTCTTCATGTAGTCACAGACAGTCTCGATGCATATAAAAAAGACTGAGGGATTGTTTGTGCAGTTAGAGGTTGTCATAATAACTGGTACAAAAAAAGGATTTACTTGGAGCAGGAGTGTTTTAATCATCGAACGCGTACAAGAGCTGTAATTGCGAGGCGCCCTACGAACGTTACCCCCCGCCGAAGAATGAGGAATCCCTTCGCCTGTGGTTAAAAGCTTTAAATTTGAAGAAACCACCGAAGCGACCGTATGTTTGTTCTTGTCATTTCGTGAACACAAGACCTGATCTGGCTAATAGATGTTTTAGTAATGAAAATTACATCAAAAAATCTTGAGCTCAAACTTGACTTTTGACCACTATTTTAAAGTTACTGTACTTTGCCTTTGTATTGTCAGCAAAAAGTGAGAAGTCTGCCAAGGCAAAAGGCAGTAACTTCCACATTATCAATATTTGGTTGCTGATCACCATTAACAAAATCATTATCAAAATAGTAACACCTATAAAATATAGTGATCATGGCATTTATTTTGTATGATTTACAATTATTTATAGCCATCTACTTATTGTATCCTGTGCTTTGGTTGCATTCTGATGGCATTATTAATACATTTGACATGACAAAATACCTCCATAGATATCAGTCCAGCGTTGGCTCGACCGTGTTTAGGACAGTGCTGAAGGCTTTGGTGTTTTGGCACTCTGCCAGCTAGATGCATGAGTGTTTCAACCAGGTCCGGTACCCGAACTGGGTGGGGCGGGGCTTTAGTTCTTTGTTGTATTCATCTGCTACGGCATGTGTAACATTTTTCTGTCAACTCCGCATAATCCTTCGCGATCGATATCATTAGTTAGCCCAGGGAAGCGAGGAAACGGAAGTGCCGCACAAAAACGGAAATGAACCAATATTTACTTCCTCGTTCGAAAATAAGGCGAATAGAGCTCCGCTTTGTAGGCTACGACTCGATACTTTTTTGCTACTTTGTAATAACTTTCTGCGGCCAGCATTTCTGGAAATGAACGAGGGTAAACCATTTCTAAGACCTGACTAAATGAAATGTAAGACCGCGGATGAAAATCTGGCCGTTTTTAAGACGTTTTAAGGCCTTAAATTTAAAGTTCAGAATTTTAGACTTTAAGACCCAGTGGGAACCCTTTTGCTCTGGTGTTCTCAGTGCCTTCAAAATAAAAGTCACAACGACTGGCGATGCGAATGCAACCAGGAACCATTAGTTATCGGGGAACCACCCTGGTGGCTAGCCCATCATGTTCTCTTTTAAATGACACTTAATGATGTCCCATTAGTCATTGATGGGAGCGTCAGCCGGATGAGGGGACGACATATTAGCAGCAGCCACCATTGGGATGTCGTTCTTATTAATGAGCAAGCCGTTTTCTACATTCTCCTGAGGGAAACAAGCAGATTAACACAAGGTAAAACAAATGTTCAGGATTGATGATTCAGTTACACAGAAAAGTGTTTTTCTCTTTGATGTTGGTTGAACGTAAAGAACACTGTTCTTCTTTCTGAAGTCAAACAGCAGAAGAGCACTGTTCTCTTAAAGTGATAGTTCTCACAAAAATGAAAATTTCATAATTTACTCACCCTTATGTTGTTCCAAACCTGTATGAATTTCTTTCATCACAAAAAAGATATTTTGGAGAATGTTGGCAACCAAACAGTTGACGGTAGCCAGAAACTCAAACTAGTTTGGAACAATATGAGGGTGAGTAAATCACAGAATTTTCATTTTGGGGTGAGCTATCCCATTAAATAAGTCAATTATTATTGGTGTTTGTCTGATGATTTCTAAATGAAACCACATATACTTTCACACATAAAGATCAAACAGACACATTGTTGACAATTCACAGGTTTTTGCACACAGATTCAGTGCTCACGATATCTCACCTGATCAGGCCATTGCATGGTTTTCCGTTCCCTATTTCAACAATAACGACAAAAAAAACAAACATACTTTTAGTAGTTTTAAAGATTCTGTTTGCACAATAAATCTCTGATTTAGGCTACATTTTGTACTAGGGGTGTAACGATTCATCAACTACATCGATGTATCGATTTATATTCCTACGATCCAACTGGATCGATCTGTGCTCGGCAAGTTGGCCTTCCGGACGACATATATCGATCTAATATCGTTTTAAAAGGTAATGAATCGATTGTATCGATACTAGGAAATAGCGCATTGGATTTAAGCACGTTAGACTTTATATGGATGTTTTTTCTTTGCACATTTAATGATAAAGGCGTTAAACGTGACTTGATTCAGTCTGCCTATCTGTGTCGTCGTCGCCATGCGTGACGCGCCAGCAGCAGCGCGACAAAAGTCAAGCAGCGCAAAGTCTCTCACCTCAGAAAAACGGACTTTCATGTCCTCTCAGCTATGGCGCTATACTGCAGGAGCGCGCACTCTTCAACTGCACGCGCAAATGCGGCGGAGCGCGCTGTATCACTTCACTAAAGTCATAGGAGAATGCAACGTCGTAAATTAGTAAGTTAAGAAATAAAAGTAAAATACCAATAAATTACGTTATTGGTACGCCATGTGTGTTGCTATTTATCAGGAGCAGTTGCCATGTTTCTTTACCAGTCTTCTAAGTATTGTGTATCAGCTAATTGTTGTTTGTTTCCATAACAAAATGCCACTTACTGGTTATTTTGTATATTTTTATATGACTGTGGTGGCTCATACCAAAGATTGTATTAACAAAAACTAGTTTGGGACTGCTATTTAATAGCTTAACCTCGCAGTGCCTACTGTCTATCAGTATTTGTCATATTCTTAATTTTTTTTTGTTAAGTAAAGGGGGACAGAACTTGTGTGTCAACAATTTTTGTGTAAACAAATGTATTATAATAGGCTTATTTAATTCCTAAAAAGGTGGGTCGCTGCTTGATGACCATGGGGAAATGTGGGTCCATAGCCAAACTATTCAAAACATCATTCAATGTTGTGATAATCGTAATTAATAATCACAATTACAATTTCAAGGGAATAATCAACAATTAACATTTTTGTCATAATCGTTCAGTCCTACCTATTAAAATAAAATGTGAATGCATTTGACATTAATTTGTGTTTTACTTGTTTGTTTATATCCATAATAATTTTTGGCTAAAAAGTCACTGAATCGATTTCAAGTCACTGAATCGTTTCGGATCGTATCGTTCTAAATGAACCAATATCGTCCTTGAATCGTATCGACAACCATGAATCGTGAATCGAATCGAATCGTTGTTAAAACGAATCGTTACACCCCTATTTTGTACAATCAACTAGATGTAATACTTGCCATTTTGTCTTGTTGGTGTAGATTTCCAGCAGCGATAGTAAATCACAGCAGCAACTGCAGCCACAACCACCAGAACACCACCAACAACAGCAGCAGCACTTATTCCAGATGCAGCAGCTGAAGACAAACCTGAATCGGAACCAGATGAAGAGAGACAGTCATTATTACTGGAGAGCAACTAATAAGCAGCTCCACCAATAATTCGGATTGATATTTACACTTTTCTACTTAAAGTATAAAGACGTATGATATTGATTTAACTGATAAATGGTGCCATCTGGTGGGTCTGGTGGGTTGAGCAGCAGCAGCTGAAACAGCATACAGTACTGTGAGATCAACATGAACCAGCACTGTTTCAAGAATGGGTAAGATGGCGCCCTGTATCATGTTGGCTGGCCATCGCTCTGTGTTGTATGTTTTATTGTTTTTGTTCTTATGTTTTATCAGCCCCAGCCACTCTCTTTGGACTTAATACTGCCAAACTTTACTTCACATTTACTTTAAGCGATAGTTCACCCAAAAATGAAAATTAGCCCATGATTTACTCATGCTCAAGCCCTCCTACAGTGGGTGTACAGTGTATATGACATTCTTCTTTCAGACGAATGGCAGTGAATGGCCATTTCTGTTTTGAAGTCCATAAAAGGTAGCGAGTTTGTGCAAGAAAAATATTCTTATTTAACATATATTCATAAATGTTATTTATTTTACAAAGTAAAATTCTATCTTCCAGCCAAACAAACATACACAGTCTACTTATGCCTAAAGCGCAACTTACACAACATGATGTAGCAAGTAGTGTAGTGCGTCTTGGCGTAGTGTAAATATCAGCAGTACGTCGCATTACTCACATAAGTTACGCTTTACACTTAGGGGCTGTTTACACCTGGCCACTTCATGCGTTTTCTCAGATCGGATAGCTATCTGATTTATCAAAACGATTCCATTTACACCTGGTCACATAGATGTGTTTTTGCGAAACGGATTTAAATCCGATCTTCAATTCTCGCGCTATATGCAGATTTAATGGAGTGCACGTCAGTCACCGAAAGCAACAGATATGAGCTGCATTTTATTGATCATAAGCTAAAATTTCGAAATCAAAGACCGCATAAGAGAGAGCGGCAACAGCCCTGGTAAGATCATTTCGTTTTTTAAATATTTACTTTTAACGATGATGATTGTGTGTTAAGCGTCTATGACTTACTTTCACTTTGATTTGCGATAGTTTGCACGTTGGCTTAATGAATAGATGCTCAGCTTCTCATATGCGGTGATGCGTGTTCCATAGCGTCGTCATATCTGGCTATAACATTACATATAGCCTATAACACGCTCTCACCGTTAATTTTTTTAGCATATTTGGGAGGAGTACAATTTACATATGTGGTTTCAACAACCAGATGCATTTACACTTTTCCAGTTTCGTCTGGAATGTGGCCCAGACCACCTCCTGAAGTGGTTTGAGCGATCGGATTCAAATCCGTCTCGAATGCGTTTCGGAGGGCATTTACACCTGGTCTTTTCACGATCAGATAGCTATCCGATCTGAGAAAACGCATGAAGTGGCCAGGTGTAAACAGCCCCTTAAGTGGAATCCGTATGTTCGTTTGGACGGAAGCTAGTTATTTTACTTTATAAAGTTTTAAATATGGATATTTTTCTTAACAAACTCATTGCTTCTTAAGCAAACTCGTCAGCTCATTATTGGCCAGCATCACACACACACATGACCAGCGTCGGCCAATAGTGAGCCTACGTTCTAACGTACAAGTCAGAAGCGCTGCAATGTTTACACTACACTGCGTAGGAGAATGACATGGAAGAGAAGAGATGTTTTTTGTTTTTTTTTTGCACAAAAAGTATTCTTGTCGCTTGATAAACTTAAGATTGAGCCACTGTAGTCACTTGGACTATTTTAGCGATGTCTTTACTAACTTTTCTGGGCCGGCAGATGAGATTACCTAGCAGCCAATGAAGAAGTGATCCAGCTCTCAGATTTAATCAAAAATATCATTAGGGTGAGTAATTACTGACAGAATTTTCATTTTTGGGTGAACTAACCCTTTAAAGGTTTAGTTTAGTTTAGTTTATTAAGATTCCCATTAGCTGCTGCAAAAGCAGTAGCTATTCTTCCTGGTGTCTATAGACTTCAACAAACAAAAAATATTCTTATATCATAAAACCATACATTATACAGACAAAAGGTGATTAGACATTTGCCGTTGAGGGTTCGGTACAATGCATACACTGATAAACAATGCATGCACTGAGACAAAAATGCGTTTGCCCACCTATCTAAATGTAGGAAAGACGGTGAATAAGCCCTATTTCAAAAAACGGTGGAGTGTTCCTTTAAAACAGACAGTCACTAGATTATTATAATCTGGATCAGCAAGTCATTTCTTGCACGACGCTATAGCTCACTATAAGACAGTTCTAATAAGCCATCTAATTAGAAATTCACTTCTTGAAACGGATTTGTAAAGATCGGATTTCATGTGATTTTTAACCGTTCACACTATCTAATTCTGATCGGATTCCAGTCGGATTTGCATAAAAATCTGATTTGGACTGACAGTCTGAATGAGGCTTTAGCGTCTCAATTTGAGTCTTGAGTTTGTTTTAGTTTGAATTGATTTATTTTTGTTTGATAATATTGTGAAACATTGTATTGTACATTTTTATTTTAGTTTCATTCATGTTGTAGTTGGTATTATTTTGAGTTAAATTGCATTGCTGTTAAGTCTTATTTGTTGTGTAATTGGTATAAGATTATTGTATTAACTTTGTACGTATGTTGAGTGTTATTTTTCTTTTAGGAGCTGGGCGACAGTTCCTCTGTAGATGGTGGTGGTGTTTCTTCCTTGTGTGCTGTGGTCTGCAGCATGCACTGGGGTTCTTTAATTGGTGTGTGAGTGTGTTATGCAGATGAGGAGATCCCTTATTGAAGCGTCCTCCCTGTAATTAGGCTGCAGCTTCATAATTATGTTTGAGTGGTTTATGATTATGCAAGTCTGTCTTAAAGTTGATGTGTGAGGTTTTTATTATTTTAATTGTATTATTTGACTGATACCCGTGTCTCCATGCTTTGCTTGCCACTGGGTAGGGAACCTCTCATGGGTAGATTCTATGGGTGAAATTCCCAAGGTCCTTCCTTGGAGTTTGGTTAAACTTATTTTGCTAAAATTTTAGGCACCAAATTATTTAGGTTATTAAGGTTTAAAGGGGGGTGCGACCAAAAGGGCTTGAGAACCACTGGGTTAGTGGTAGGTGTAGAGAGGGCTTTATATTCCCAATAGCTTTGACACAATTCAAACACTTGTTTCAATCTAAGTTTGAGTCAAATATGGACAAAAATATTTGACCCAAACATATGGAACCCACATTTTTTAGAGTCAATTAATAAATTGTTCAAATTAAAGCTAGCTGATTTACATTGTGGATTTAAAGTATTTCAAACTAAAACTGTTCAAGTGAAAATGCACTGAATGATTAAATGAGACTCACCAGTGACAGAAACACCAAAGCTCTTAATGATCCTGAATCTGCTGCTGTTGTTGATCTGTAGTTTATAGAGTCCAGAGTCTGTGTTTCTGGTGTCTGTGATGGTCAGAGATCCAGTCTGATGATCCAGCTTCAGTCTGTCTCTGAATCTCTCTTTACACTGAACATCTGTACAGATCTTGCTCTGATCTCCACTGATTTCGCGATGCGAATGTCATTAAAATACCATGTTATTGAATCATTGAGTTTTCTTATTACACCAGTATATATAATAACAGATTCTCCTTCCATCACTGACTTTCTCTTCATTGTATCTCTTTCAGCAGCAGAAACACCTGAAACACAAACCAACAGATGATTGGAGAATCTTTTGCTGAAGGGAATAAACTCCACAACAAAAAACAACTATGAATATGAAAGCAATAAAAAAAGATCGTCTATTGACTTTCAGTCTGAAAAGCAATGTTTATCCACATTTTGAACTTGTCTACATCACCTCATAAACACATTTTACATCAAATCCTGTTTTTTTAATTCCTCCTGGTGAACAAAAATAAATAAATCACTTAGTATGATGTATTTAAACAGATGATATTATGAGAAACTGACATATGAACAAAATGAACTGATAAAACTAATAACTCACTAATGGAAAAACAAAAATCATGTTGAACAACATTTACATGTAATCAACAATTTCAATTTAACAGTATATTTATTTTTGAAGAAATTACCGTATATACTGTTTTAATTGATAATGTATGTTAAGAGAATGGAAAGAGAAAACATCATTGATTAACACATTCATGTTCTACCCCATTCTTATCTGTAATTTCACACAACCAAGCATTTTAATTCCAAAATTCATAATGAATATATTCTAAGTAGACTGCAGAAGGGCTACAACGAATCAATTGAATTCAGGTAAGACAAAATACATTTGCGCTGACCCTGCCACAAAAATATCAGGATTTATAAAAAATAAATGGGGTATGTATGTGTACTCTGGACCATACACACTCTATTACTCTGTGAACAAATTATATTAAATATGCAACTCTCGTAAATTGAGATAAGCTTACAAATTACATGAAATCATTATCCAGATTTCAAAAGATAAGAATTTAAGGTTACAACAAAAATGTAATAGATATGCACTGCTTTTAAAAAAAAACTTTTTCTATGACATGCTACTAGGGCTGGGACAACGCGTCGAAGTCATCATGGCGTCGACGCAAAAAATACGTCGACGCAAAATATGCGCGTCGATTCGTCGACCTGTTTTCATTTCTCTAAAAAACGTGTGCAAATTACTTCACAGTGTGTACCTTATGTGCGCTGATACGCGATGGCCATCATTCTATCCAACGGTATATAACCAATCCAGGGGTTTTCCTGCATTGAATTTTTTTTTGGTGGCTGCCAAAGCCTTATTTGATCGGTGAGTGATGTAGAATAGAATGACTGACTGCGCTTGACAGGACGCATATAAGTGCGAGAGAGAGCCCCGGCCGCGCGCGCGCGCACTCACCGTCTTCAAACAACACGAGCGCTGTCTTGCTCTCTCTCTCTCCCTCGTGCATATTAATCAAAATCATTAGACACACGATAGAAAAAGGGCGGAAGACCAAAGTTTCACGTGGAGCATTCGGAGATTTTTTTCTCTTGAATTACCACGGAGTGTGAATTGTGGTAAAAAATAAACTGCCGGGATAATCACACAACGCTTGCCGTAGGTTACACGTCCACTAATGACATGTCCGATTCGCGAACTAATGACTCATTTGAACCGATTCACTTTAATGAATGGTTAAAACAACTGATCTGTCCAACACTGAACTCACGAGACGTCTGAATCGGTGTATAACAAATCGGTAACACTTTACAAATGTTCCATTTATTAACTTCTAGTTAAGTACTTTTTTTAATTCAATTTAAAAAAAAAAAAAAATTTAAGAAAAAGGTGAGTGGCAGAGTGTATTACTATACGTTGTTGTTATTTTTATGTGAATGAAGAATTAAAATATGCACTTTTTTCAGTAAGCTAGGACTATGTGTTTTCAACATAAATGTTCAATTCTGTTGGTTCAGGAAGGACGCCATGACAGGCTGCTGGCTCCCACTGTTAATTTTTATTTATTTTTTGTTGGAAAAGCAGTCTCTGTATTAGCTTAAAGCCCCCAAGTTTACATTGGTTACTGTATTCTTTCAATTGCTCTAAACAAGTATTTAGGGTGACCTTTTTATTTTTTATTGAATGCTAGACATCAAGTTGTTGTTATTTTCATCTGAAAGAATAACTTTTTTTCAGTAAGCTAGGCCCTATGTGTTCAGTAAGCTTGTTTCAGTAAGCTATGTGTTTTCAAGGCATGAATGCTACCTGACTAAGAATGCATTACTATGCACTTGTATAGTCTTTTATTTTGGAATTTTAAGAGCAATAAACATATATTGCAATGTTAAGGAATTCATGTTTTTTTTCATTCAGATATGTAAATTAACATGTATAAATTGCTATTAGTCAATTAATGGGGATTGGGGAGATAATCGAGAATCGAATCGAATCGAAATCGAATCAGACTGGAAAAATGAATCGTTAGATTAATCGATGCATCGAAAAAATAATCGCTAGATTAATCGTTTAAAAAATAATCGTTTATCCCAGCCCTACATGCTACATTATAATACTTTAATGACAGCGAAGATTGATTCTCTGTGAAACATCTGCTTTTAATTGTGTTCTATGTTGCAGAAATCGTGAATATAGAGTGCATAGAGAATATTTTTACTTAAATTATGATTAATGAGGATGACTCAGATGACACTGACTGTGGTTGCTGATTCAAACAGATGTGGTAACACAGTAGGCCTACTGTACAACACTGCACTGCATGGTTTCATGCAGCTACTGTACATTACTCATTACTCATACTTTTAAACAACTCACAGTGACCTTAACACTGAATTTCCTTGCAATGCTGTTGCCGCTGATGATCTGTCCTGTATAAACTCCAGCATCTGTGTTTCTGGTGTGGTTGATGGTCAGAGATCCAGTCTGATGATCCAGCTTCAGTCTGTCTCTGAATCTGAATCTCTCAGTATCATTATTACACTGAACATCTGTACAGATCTTACTGAGATCTACATTGATTTGAGCGATGAGAGTGCCATTATAATACCATCTAATCTTCTCTTGTTGGTTTGTTTGAACACCAGAGTTTAGAGTGATTGAATCTCCCTCCATCACTGACACATGGTCTGTATCAGACCAAGAAAACCTGGAGAGGAAAAGAACAGTGTATTATAAACCAAGCAAAATTATACAACATGAAAGTTTTTTTTTTCTTTCTCCAGAACAAGATTGTAAATATAGGATTGTCTGGATTCATAATGGAATAAATGCAAACAAACAGCAGAAAAAAACAGCAGCTGGTCATTGATTCACACATTCATCATACAAGCCACATCATGAATCATATACAGTTCTGCTCACAAGTTTACATAACCTATGCATGTTAATTTGAACAAAATAAGAGGAATCATAAAATTGCATGCTGTTATTTAGAACTGCTGTTCCACATAACAGATATTTACATATAGCCCACAACAAAACAAAATAATAACTTATTTCACAAAAATAAACCAAGTTTACATATCTGTTTTAATACGGTCTGTCAATGCTGGGGTGATCAACAACTGTTTTTTTGTTTGTTTTGTGATGGTTGTTCACGAGTCCCTTGTTTGTCCTGAGCACATAAACTGTCCACCGTCTTTCAGAAAAATACTTCAGTCCTGCACTTTCTTTGGTTTCAGTATCTTCAGCATACTTGAACCCTTTCCAATAATGATTTAGAGATCCATCTCTTCACAGTGAAGACAGTTGAGGGTTTGATACTTGAATTCACTGATGTTTAAGAAAGAAACAGCACATTTATAGCCTTTTTTAATTGGATGCTCAAGGTAAATTGTCTTTTTTTGTTTTCTGGGGAACATGTAAAAAATATAAAATAGTTATATATAAAAAAAAGTTTAAACCCCTGTCTCCTAATGCATTGTGCTTCCTTCTTGAGTGTCAATGCCTTTTTTCACTTCTTGTAATAGTCTCTCAGTTGTCATCAGTGTGAAAAAAAAGGAAATCATAATCGCATTATAATCTCTAATATTTAGATACAATTATTAATATCATGCATATTCTGCAAAGGGAGATGTAAATGTGTGACCTTATGTATTGCCAAACAGGTTGATCATGTAAATTTGATAAGAAGGTGCGCAACGATACTTATAGGCAAACATTTTCACGCTAGAACGCTTGTTTTTCAGCAGGAATGCAATTAATTTGCTCAAAACAACACCGTGCGTGCTGTAACTCTGTCTGACGCACCCACCGCTAGCCTAGCTTAGCACAAAGACTGGAGGTAAACAGCTCCAGCTAGCATACTGCTCCCATTTTCCTATTTACATGTTGTGATTTGTATAGTCACAGCGTGTACAAATTTACAAGGTCATGAGACACAGCCCTCTTCGAACCGTATACATACTGGGTACTATATAGCAGAATGCGAAGCACTGCTACTTGGGCGGAGTGATTTGCTTGCAGCACCTGAGAAGCCCCGTGGTGAGGAGCAGAGTTCGCTCAGAGTTGGAATAAATCACTCCGCAGAAGTAGCAGTGCTTCGCCAGTCTTTGTGCTAAGCTAGGCTAGCGGTGGGTGCGTCAGACAAAGTTACGGGACAAAGTTAGATGAGAAGGGTATGTATGAACTTATCTAACTCTGGGGGATACGGTGAATAAGTAAAAAAAAAGTCACAGTGTTCCTTTAATTACAGCTTGTACAATCAGAATTTTCTAAGAGCTCCTACTTGTGACCATTGCAGATTCATTTAGGGGTTGATAGTGTAAAAAATGCAAAAAAGGTCTGCATTCAAAAAATACTTCATTACAAACAGGAGATAAATATTATACAAACGTTTCGGCTCTTTGCCTTCGTCAGTGTGACCTGTATAATATTTATCTCCTGTTTGTAATGAAGTATTTTTTGAATGCAGACCTTTTTTGCATTTTTTACACTATCAACCCCTAAATGAATCTGCAATGGTCACAAGTAGGAGCTCTTAGAAAATTCTGATTGTACAAGCTGTAATTAAAGGAACACTGTGACTTTTTTTTTACTTATTCACCGTATCCCCCAGAGTTAGATAAGTTCATACATACCCTTCTCATCTAACTTTGTCCCGTAACTTTGTCTGACGCACCCACCGCTAGCCTAGCTTAGCACAAAGACTGGCGAAGCACTGCTACTTCTGCGGAGTGATTTATTCCAACTCTGAGCGAACTATATCTTCCTTTAAAGGGATAGTTCACCCAAAAATGAAAATTCTATCATTGTTTACTCACCCTCAAGTTGTTCCAAACCTGTATGAGTTTCTTTGTTCTGCTGAACACAAAGGAAGATATTTGGAAGAATGTTTGTAAACAAACAGATCTCGGTCCCCATTGACTACCATAGTATATTTTTTTCCTACTATGGTAGTCAACGGGGACCGAGATCTGTTGATTACAAATATATCTTCGTATGTGTTCAGCAGAACAAAGAAACTCATACAGGTTTGGAAAAACTTGAGGGTGAGTAAATGATGACAGAATTTTCATTTTTGGGTGAACTATCCCTTTAAAGGAGAGTATTGTAAGGATGATTTGATAAGTTGTAGAAGTTTAGGCGAAATACCATTGATTATTCTCAAAAAATCTCTTTGAGTAATATTAATACTGTTTTCCTTACTAAATTTTGAAATACATATTATATTCTTTTCTACACATTCTTTAAATATCGTCCTGTTTTTATATAGAATATATTGATTATTCCATACAATGCAATTGTGAGGTGAAAATTTGTGTTTAAAAGATAGTTTCCAAGAATCCAGTGCTTGCTTGTGAAAATCTGATAAACGGATGGGTAACTTATTACATTTAAAATTACAACTTAGCAAAACTTTAAACCACCACAGCGGTTAAATAATACAGTTGGAATGAAAAACCAGGGAGCATTTCCTCCAAGCATACATTGTTTTTCCGAAATAAATTTAAATAAGAGAGAGTCAATTGACGGTGCTGTTATTTTTGCCATAATCGAGCAGCTCTAATCAAAACAATGGCGGATTAGGTCCTGTAGTGTTTCTTTACAAAGTAACATCGCCAACTACTGGCCTGGCATGCATAATACAACATTTTAAGTTGGTTTCTCTTGTCCGTGTGAATGGGAAACATTTTAACAATGTAAACACCTGGACACAAAACTTTTCAAAAATGCAAAGGAAAAAACGTTGCTGTTTCTAATACATCGTTGTCATGTAAACATCCCTTACTGAATATGAAGTCTGAACTCTTATTTTTAACATTTGTTAGGTGATGATTTTTCATTGTTTTTATCTTTATATGATGTGTTTTGTGTGTTTCAGTGTGTAATCTGAGGATTGTTCTTCTGGGGAAGAATGTATCAGAAAACTGCAAAGTCAAAAACTTGATCATGGGAATAGAGATGCGTGAGAATGAAGTACCTACAGATTTAGAGCAGCACAATGTAATCCCAGTCAGTGGAACGGTGAAGGACAGACACATCACTGTCATTAACACTCTTCATCTGCTGAATCCAAACATCTCAGATCATCAGATAACACAGACAGTGAGAGAGTGTGTGGATCAGTCTGATCCAGGACCTCATGCCTTCATACTCGTACTTCAGCATGAATATTTCACTGAGGGGGACTTGAGAAGTGTCAATTATGTGCTGAAAAAATTCAGTGAAGAAGCGATTAAATGGACTTTAGTTCTCACGACTGACACACACACAACTTTTGTGAAAAAGCATTCAGCTATTCATGAGCTAATAAAGGAGTGTGGAGAAAGACACCTGCAGCTTGATGAAACAAAACCAGAATGGCGATCTGAAATTCTCAAGAATGTTGATAAGATACTCAAGGAAAACAAGGAAGAATTTCTCACATGTGAGATAATGAAGATGTTATAGGAACATCGGTGGATGAAGAGCAAAGCAGATCTGATCATTCATTCAGAGCAGAAGAAGAATATGAGGAGCATTCTTATCACAAAGATGATGGAAAACCCAAAGAAAGACAGAAAGAGAGAACTAAAGGTATCACATTTATTTTGTAAGTTTTCAGAATTTAACTTGTATGACTGTTTATGAAGTAAAATTTTAACACTCATGTTAATGTGATATGATGCATTATGCACTAGTTTAGACTCTTGACAGTGTTTAAACCCTTTTCATCTTCTTATGGCTTTAAATTGATAAAGGACAATTTATGAGAATTTATAACTTAATTAAAGAATTCAGAATATAAACTTATATAAATATTGAGCTATCTCTAAATCATCTCTAAATTGAGCTGTAATTGGTCTGTGTCTATCAGTCAATCAATCAATAAAGCAACAAAGGCACCTTGAACTGAGTTTGTTAGTGACCAGACAACTGTAAGTAGACAATTCAGATTAATTAATTGAAATGTATATTGATATTAGAGCTACAAATTGTGTAAATTTGAATTATTTACAAGTGAAATTTAACAAAATTAAATTTTAGGTGGTAGTTTAAATAGTTCTGAATTGTATTTTTTCAAACGGATATTGAACATTTCAAA
>FLSR01000374.1:0-16503 GCA_900092035.1 Leuciscus waleckii
AATAATCACCACACCTGAGAGGCCCTTTTCACTGCTGGAGGAAGTGTGCTATTTAAACTTAATGGCTTGCGTGAGTCAAAAATAGCAAAAGTCATTTGTTGTGAAAGTTTCGGCAGTGCTTTCGAATTAAATCCTCTCTCACACACACACATTGAGAGTATTAATTATTAAGTTCGGTTTTATAAAGATGAAAATAGGTGTGGATGGGGCTGATCTTCGAGGAAAGAAACCCAGGCAATGGTTGAACATTTAACACAGAGATCAGTGCTTCAGACGAACAGGAATAGACTCAGTTTTCTTTCCCCCAAGTCAAGTTGCATGTGTTCCTGGATCAACATTTGATTGGTTTCTAGTACAACATTCGTATTTACCAATCAGTTTTAGGGTTAGTTTCAGGGTTCACTTTATGGCTTTAACACTATTCAACATTCTGACTCGTACTATGGTAATAACACAGTATTTTTGGAATGCGATGTATATACCATGGTACATAACAGTACCATGGTATATATCAAAGAATCATGATGATCTGACAGTAATACTGTACTGCCACAGAACTTTTACTGGTAATTGTGCCAAATCTGTCTTTGTGATATTGATCTGGAGTTTTCTGAGTGAATCTGAGTAATGACTGTTCACTAGCACACTAGATCAGGAGGAAAGCCCATTACTACTGGAGCTCATATGTTCATTAGATGCTCCACACTATGGTGGACCCATCTGTTTTAGGACCATGCCAAAGTGAGAAATTATCCCTTATCCTAGACGTGTAGAAAATGAGAGAGAAGAAATAATTTTACCCACAGAACAAATGATATGGGTTGCACCTGATCACTCAGGATTAGAAATGATTCTCACTCAGATGGTTGGATTTTAGGCCGGAAGTTCATTATTACGATGGGAAGAAAGGTAAATCATTGTTGCAATGGTGTCAGATGGTTTAATTATGGACAATATTGTTTCTGTATGTCTTAGAATTTAATTATACATATTCTCTGTTTGTCAGTAATATGCACAAACATTGTTCTATTTTAAAGTAGTAATGTGAATACAAAACAGTTGAAGTTGGAAACCTGATTGAGTGATTGGTTCATTTGTTAATGATTTAATTAGGGTAAACAAAGACTGAAAGACAATGAAAAAGAAGTACTGAACTAGTGGTGCCTCTATAAATTTATAAAGGCCTCTATAGCCCTTTATACTTTTAGACCAGCTGCAGTAAATCCAATAGTTACATGCTGTCCACAGCAGATTGTTCTCAAACATCTCCTCTCCTGTTTTGGCAGCTGCAGTATCTTGTTTGTGGGATTCAGGTGTTCTTATAAAATGATTGAACTAATTCTGTCAGTCGTCTTCTTGCCTAGGGAACCCTTGAGGGGTAAGTTCAGTCGTCCTGATTTTTCTTCTTTGATTACTTGCTTACTTCATTTTCAAGTCTTTGACAGCCCTCCACCATCATGAGGAATCCAGTGGGAGTTGCTTTCTCAGCATTTTTCTCATATTCCCCAGTGATCTCCTCCATTCTCTTTATTCAGCTCTTGTGAGAGTCATGGCAACACTTTACCTTCTGTGGCCACTATTCCCTTAGGTGAGACACTACGAGGTCCAATGTTCTCATTTAAATACATCTTACCAAATACATAGATATAAGCAGAAGGAAATATTTTTGAGCGTGTGAATAATACAAATTAAATGCTTGATTTATTACTTTTCAGTAGTTTTGTAGTTTTTGTAGTTTTGGCTGAAATTAAACACTCTTAAAACACTGGAATCTTTTGTCTGTCTTTTTTGTGTAGTACTACAATAACTACAACTACTACTGTTGTTGATGTTGTTTTGACAAAATTGTTTTACAAAATGATAATAATAATAATTGTATAAAATTATTATTATTAATATTATTATTACTGTTGTTTGTTTTGACACATTTTTTTGATATTAGTATTAATAATAACATAAGAAATTTATATTTTGGTTAGAAATTATTTTCAAAATTATTTTACATAATAATAATAATAATATAACTTGTGTTACGAAGTTGGTTGATGCATTAATTACATTTTATATTGTATTTTAATTATTTTACAATTATTGTCACGATACAAAAATTTGTTAAAATAGTATTTGTCATAAATATGACAGTTTTTTATTAACTTTAGTTAAATGCTAATGTTGGTCACTATGATTTTACTCAGTTAAGGTCATAAATTATGATGTTTTCTTTGTGGTATTTAGTATGAACTACTAATATTTTTGAATGCCTCGCCTTGAACTTTGTAATGTAGATAACTACTTTAATTCTGACCACATCTTCAGTGTGTAAGACAGCTGTGGGTGAACAGTTAAACTGGGAGGATCGATGTGGGCTAGATTTGATAGATGTTCACATTCTGCAGCCTGTGTGAACTTTAAAATGATAACAGCTGAAGCCTGCTTCGGCTGACATGACGGGAGACTATCTGAATTATTTTGATGTAGCGCAAATGTTTTAACTGCCATATTTAATACTTATCATATGGGTAGTAACTTTATTTATACTGGTGAGCAAAATGTTTCAAATGTCCAGTATAAAAACAAGGTTAATAAATGCTTACGAAAAACTTTAGCAGTTAATACTTGAACTGAATAGAGCTGCGTAATGACACTAATTGTCTTCTGTTGATCTGACTTTGAAAATGAATCAATTTTGAAGGAATTCTCAGTTATTGAATCAACATTGAGCTAAATTAAGATTAATTATGACACTTGTCTTCTGTAGAGCTGCTTTACAGCTGAATTGAATTTGTTTTATAATGAGCAACATTGACGGTGTTATTGAACTGAATTGAATCAACATTGAACTAAATTGAGCTTAATAATAACACTATTGTCTTCTGTAGAGCTGCTTTACAGCTTAAATTGATTTCATTCGTAACTGATGAATTGTTGAACATTAACACTCTTATGAATGCAGTGAGTGGTTTGGAAAGACCTTAGAAGAAATTCAATTAATTAGATACAAATCCACTGAGAAATATGAAGCCCAGTTATTAAATTCTGTACTGTAATTGATGTAATTTTCTATCATATATCATCACTTTGAGAGCTGAAGTTTTACAAAAAGAAAGTTTATCAATGCTCTGCATGTTTCTGTAACTACTAGAGCTAAATTAAAATATCTGGACTGATTCCCATCGAAAGCACAATTAAGAGATAAACGGCAGATAATGGCAGTGGATACAGCATCGCAGAGCGATTTAACAGGCCTCACTTCATCAGTAATGGAGCTGAGACAGGACAACTGACTGTTTGGCAATCTGTGTAATTGCATTCACATTCAGCTGCCCCCCATTGTCTTCAAGGTGGAGTCTGTGTTTGTCTGAAAGTGGCACTTGGCATGTTGTGATCCCTCTATAGATAAATTAAGAAGCATGTGTTTTTGATATCACTCAGCTTCTGTTCAATTACATAACCAACTTAAACAGAGTGTTGTCATCTGTGCGGTATTTGTTTTAGATTAGTCTTTAGGCAGGATTATTTTGCTCTTAAGCTCATAGAAATGAAGATCCATGCAGATGAAGACGTTCATCCCGGAGCTTTCCTCATCCCCCTGTTGCATTCAAGCACTTCTGAAGCACGTCTCCATTGGTGCGCCATCATTAGCATAATAACCCCCTTCATCTGAATAAAGCAGCAACTGAATTGTGGGTAATCTTCAAAGGAAGGATCAAGCTTTGAAGGTAGCTGTGGTGGCTTCAAACACTGTCAACATGCTGATCCCTATGGGCAACGCATGGTGATTGTTCCTTTTCTTGCAGGGGTTTCAACCTCATGACATTTTCTTTTGGAGAACATCTTGTCAGATCAATCCTAAACCACCTGATTTCCCTTATCAAGGATTCTGATCACTCAGAAGACCTTATGACACTAAGATACTGTTTTACAGTATTTTACTCCAAATACTTGGAGAGAACAGTGCAGCTCCGTCAAAATGGATGTCTTCGGTAAAATACAGGTTTGTGTACATTTTATTTTATCTATAAATTCGTTATTGTGCTGTATCATTTAATTTTATGCAAACCAACAAACAGGGGTGTGATGTGAGTCACCTACAGTAGTGTCGCGTGATGGAAACGCCTGATGCCTTACATAAAATTTTATGATTTTATAAAAAATTATACAGAACATAAATACGTATGATGTTAAAATATGTTCTCAGAACTGTACACTGTTTGTTTATGGCCAGGTTATGTAGCCAGTCGCCGCATATTTCAGCTACGAGTGAAACGCATGGGCGGCAGTTTAAAGTTAGAAGTTACCCCACTGAACATGACTCAAGTGCCGGCACGAGATCCATCGCCGTTATGGTGGAAACGGTACCACAGAGACTGGTCGATTGCACTTGAATTACTTATAAATGTTACTTAACTTTACTTAAATCAACCCATTATGTTGGGTTAAATAAACAACCCAATTTGCAGGGATAGCTGTGTGCAATCACTTAAACTCCCATCCACAGTTGTCGGTAACAGTCTGATAAAGCTAGTCAAAATGTGAATTTAGTGAGCATGTGTTTCATGATGATTTTCTCGGGACATGTGAAGCTCAGTTACAGCAGGTGTTTATTAGGCCTCGTCTCTGACTGACAGATTAAAAGAGATCCACATATAAATCCCCACACAATTTCCACAGCACCATGGAAAAGCTCCAAAACAATCAATTTATGCAGCATTCTGCAGTTTGTTGATTTGTAGGAAGAGGATTAAAAGGTACTTTGAGCAGCAAACACAAAGATTGTGATAAAGCCGCTAGGCACTTTTAATCAAGCCAGGCTTCCTGAAGTATACAGAAAGCATAGTCTGGAAACTTTGGAAAGTACCGCGTGCCATTTTAAGAGAAGGACTGGTTCAGCGATTGCTTCTCAGTGGTGTTTGTGTCCCTCTGATGCTCTGCATATTTATGAGACCCATGCAGACTAAGAAGACATTTTATTATTTATTTCAGATTAAATGCTTGAATACAATCCCAAGACATTTGGATTGGAGAAAGAATTATCATCAAGGCTGCATTTATTTGATCCAAAAAATATATATAATCATAATAATAATATTGTAAAATATATGTAAGATATATTAATTCTAAATTAATTATATGTATTTAATATATTAAAATATATTAATTATATGTCATTATTTTACCAGACGTCCTGGATATGGGGGTAATCAGAAAACTAGCCAATCAGAAATGCTCTCAGCTTGTGAATCACTTTGCATGTTTGAGTGTGCTGACATTGAATTGTTGTTGAAGTATCCTCAACAACAAACCAACACATCAGCATATGGCAGGAATATGTACGAATGTCTATTGTGCTATATATTTGTGGTCTTCCACTGAAAAAGACAACATGTAAGACAGAAGTGCTCTCCTTCATTGTATTTTGTTTCCACAGTCTGAGAGGGACATCATCACAAACAGGAAGTCAGGAGAGCCGTCTCAATGCATAATTCAGCTTCACTGCGTCAGCGAGTGCATAAAAGCCTCTGAAGGGCTTGAAAAGGCACTTGTATTCCTGTGTAAGCTCCATTCACATTAATGCATAGTTTCTGGCTTGAGGAAGGTGCACAACTAAATGCTTCTCATAAACAACTCTAGCATTCACACAGTGATCCAGGCATGAAGCAAGGCTTTTCTGTTTGTCAGATCCATGCTATTGCAGGATGCAATGAATGCATCACACAGGTGTGACTCTCTGGAAACTGCAGCTATTTGTCATGGGTTACCACAAACAAAAGGTTCTGAGTTAAACAAAAATTTTTGAGACAGGCCTCCAGGATCTGTAAGCTGTGGGACATGGGGTAGAGTGTGATAGAGTGGTTTTCTGTGTTTTACTACACGGACAGATCAAAAGAACAGGTGCTTTGATGCAAGTCTTTGGTACTCTAGAAGTCACATGGAGGGTGGAGGTGATTTCTTTCTAGACCATCTGGCCAATCAGAGCAGAGTAAGCTCCCGGAAAGGAGGGGTTTCTAGAGACTGAAAATTTGAACGAGTCGTTTATATGAGTCTTTGAGAAGTGAGGTGATGTGCAATGTACATTTTGAGCAGGGCCGGCGGAAGCGCTGGGCAAACTAAGCAATTGAGGGTGTTTGAAAACAAACAGTAGAGGGTGCCGCACTATGACGAGCACGAGCGTCTCAAACTTGTGAAGACCTATCTGCGATCAACAAATTGGCTACGTTTACATGCAACCAAATAATCCATTAGTAATCGGATCGACGGCTCAATCGGACTGAAAAACCTTCATGTAAACACCTTAATCGATCCGATTGAGCTCGATCCAGATGAAATTTAGATCCGATTGAAAGGGGTGGTTTATTCCTTTTCAATCCGATCGAGAGAACATGTAAACACTAGATTTAAACCAAAATTTAAAGGACTGCGCATGTGCAAAGAAGTTAAAATAGCGTAATGGGGTATGACGTGATGACCGAGCTGTTCTTCCTGTTAAATAAAGGGTCATATAAATGAGTATCCTGTCACTCTAAAATTCTCCTTTCACTCAGCGTCTGTGAAGTGGAGCAGGACAACGTCCCACCAGTCCTTGTTTCGGATTCTCATTCATAGACGACTGATTTTGGATGCGGGGAGGGACATTTTTACTGTGTGATAAATATAAGCAGCACGGCAAAACAGCTCATATAACTGAAGAGTTTGCAGCAGCTAAAGCAAGAAAGGTCGTCTTTTAAATGGTGAGTCAACTGTATTAATTCATTACACCTATCTTAAGTCAACAGCAGGGGTCAATATGTGATAAATTGGCATTTTTTTCTCGTAAAAATTTGAACGTAGGGGGCGGCAAATACCTATTTTGCCCAGAGTGCTGGATTGTCTTTCCCCGGCCCTGATTATGAGATTATGAAATAAATTACCTGTAAAAGACCTCCAAAACAACCTTTAAAATAGTATTATAGGGGCACTTTAAAAAGTAGTGCAGTAGAATGCAAAAACATGCAGTTAAAAAGTAAACTAGTAAAAAAAAAAAAAAAACTTTATAAAACATGATTATAAATGCTCATTGTATATATGTATATATGTAAATAAATATAATAATATATAAATACACAAACTTTTATTTTAGAATTTGACAGCACTAAAAAAAAATCTATATTATCAAATTATAAATATAATAATATATAAATACACAAACTTTTATTTTAGAATTTGACAGCACTAAAAAAAAATCTATATTATCAAATTATATATATAAAATTATTTTATTTATTTTATTATTATTTTATTTTTTAAGTTATTCCTGAGCTGAATCAAGGCTGCTGTAAAAAGGTTGTTACTTAAAGATTAGCTTACTGTATTTTTCTATGCACAAAGTGTCAGAAGAAACAGAGGATCCAAGTACAAAGGCAAGTTCTTGCAATAGTCTTTAATGAAGAATAAACATAGGCAGTGTGTCATGTAACGACACAGAACTGGAAAAAAAACTCAAAGTTAGTGTAGGCCTACTTTAGAGAAGGTCAGCAAAAAACGGAAGACTCCTGTCTTGGTAATAGTTTGCAGAGCTGTAGAAGGCCACCAGCAACAGTGTGACAGGGCAGAAAAAGCACACAAGACGAGCACAACTCCTCTAAACTAGACAAGATAATAAAAGGTAAATCTTCACGGAGATAACATATCAAACAGGCATGACTCACGTACACACGAAATAATCCGACAAAGAACAAGGGGAACAAACGCTAGAAGTAGAGAGAAAGTAATGAGACTAAATTGAGAACAGGCATCACAGAGAAGCAGAGCGAACGCTTATTGCAACGATGAACAGGTGGAAAATAGACAGGCAAGGCCAAAGCGCGCGAGGGGAGAGCGAGAGCGAGAGAGACGGGGAGTGTGTACGGGGTACTTTAGGTGATTTTTAGCCTCCACTTTTGAGTAGACTTTTTGACCAGGATCCAGAGGCTGAAGGTTAATTCTGGGAGCATTTTACGTTGCTTTTTAAATTGTCTCCCTTAAATATTCGGAAGGTTTTAGAAAGGCTGCATTATTAGTGTAGTGATATAGGAACATTTTACTATACTATGGAATTACACAATTTACAAATGATTTAAGACACAACCATGTAGACCAATGTAAGACCAAAATAAAAATTATGGCTATTTGTGAAAACATATGCATATGAAATCATGCAAAACTGATTAAGTAGCCTACATCTTTGCATTTGGTTAGCACATTGTACACTTGCATGTTATTTTCAAATATTATTTATTTTGTCAAATGTGAATATTTAAGTAACTTATTATTTTACTATTATTTCTCAAGCTTTAGAAGCGTTAGGTTATATAATTTACTGTATGTTGTCTAAAACATGCGTTTTTACACATCCTAATCCTACAATAATTCACAAAGTACCTAGAATTTGATCATGAATGTTCATGAATGTTCCTATGCTTGATTTGAGCCAGTTTGTGCCTGAAAACAAACAATAGTCTGAGGTGTTATTGAATATAGTTGTAAAAGTAAGAGGAGTCAGTTGCATCAGGTCTCTCTGGACCTGCGATTATAGCAGGAAGGGTGATAACAGTGTTTATGCTTTTCAGTCTAGAACACTGGTTAGGATAAACCCTGTGGCAGCACACAGCTTCTTTCCTGAGAAGTGTTCACATCCCCTGCCACTTCGCGTTAAAAACAGATATTTACAACAAGATGTGATTCTTACCTACAGTTAAACTTAATGCCTTTCAGGACTGGTGGTGTTATGGCTTAGGCTACCTGAGAATGACTTCCTTCTGTTGTTACTTGTACAGACTGCAAACAGGGTGACGGAAACAGTATGAATGTTTATCAGCTGAGTTGCCTTCTTTCTCTGTGCACAAAATAGTTTTTTTGCTGATTCAAAACACAACCACCCTCTCCTAACCATGAAACAACGGCATGACTCCAGTAGTTCAAATTAAACATTTCCATAGAGGAAGAATTTTTGGAGAAAATAAATGGAAAACGATTTCCAATGACAAGGCTACTGTGGTAAAACACAATGCCTGCCCTACCTAATAAGCACCATAAGACGAGAGTTTGCATGTGACAGTTGCGTGTTAATGTTAGAAAATGAAGAGGCGGCAACATCAATCTGGTGCAGAAAAGAGGAAAAAGAGGAAAGAAAGTGAGCAAGATAAAGGTAAGTGGTAAATTTTGAAAATATTGTTAAAATGGCGGTTGCTCCATGATATTCGACATTTCGCAAGCGTTTTGAAGATGCTGTGCCAATGTAACGACAGCATCAGTGTCATCTTGCAGTTATGAACACGCATGGTTTTGTTATCTTGGGCATGATAATTCTAAATAATACTTGATAATTCTAGATACTTAATCCTAAAAAAAACGAATTGTGTACATTAGCTTATTTTCCATCGACCAGTTACATTTTACAACACTGCGTGTTTGCTGAGTAAAAAATGTGTCAGATTTTTGCATTGATCTGAAAAAAAAGCAGCAGTTGTGCTGAAAAAAAAGAAGCAAATTCACTCTGACAGCAGAAAATACAGCCGTTACCATGGTTACCCCTGTACACAAAGCAGTGCTGCAAGCAACTTTCTGTTTTTCAGCAATTCACATTTTTGTATTCGTGTTGGTGTTTATCAAACAACATGCCAGCCCAGAAAAGAGACTATTTTCTATTATTATTATTATTATTATTATTGCTTTTTAATATTTATTGCAATTTGCATATATCCCATTGGCATGTATTTTGCTTTATTAAAGCATTAATCTCACTAATTGTAATACTTTTTGCTGAAAGCAATGGTTAAACATAACATTTTAAAAGTTTGCTTAAGTAAACATATCTTCCTATTTATGTTTTGAAACATTTGCTGACAAGACTTTGGGAAAACTTTACAATAAGGTGCAGTGTAGGTTGTTGGATGGGGGGTGGTTATGTGAAACCTATGGGGGTCGCTTTTGGAAATCTGCTTAGGGCTGGCCATGGTAAAAAAAAAAACCAACAATAAAGAAATACAGACAAAGGATTCCACTTTAAAACAGAAAAAAGACACATAAATTAGGAACTATTGTTTAAATAGTTTTATAATTATTTATTAAATCTGTATCTAATACATTTACATCTACCATTTAAAAGTTTGTGTTCATTTTTAATGTTTTTGAAAGTCTCTTTTTCTTTATTTGATCAGTAAAAAATATGTTGTGAAATACTATTCCAATTTAAAATAATGTTTTCTACTTTAAAACATTTTAAAATGTAATGGCAATCCTGAATCCAGCCATTACTTCAGTCTTCAGTGTCACATGATCCTTCAGAAACCATTCTGGTTTTGTGCTGTGAATGATTAAAAAAAATAATAATAATCATAGCTAACATTTATTTTCCTTGCAGGAATAACATTCATATGCTTTTGAAACCTAAATGTTTCCAGACACTTTGGTTAAAGTCCCTCAGTCAGTCAGTAGGCTAAGTGTGTGTGAATCATCCCTGAATATAACAAATGGGGAAATGAAACTAGACAAATGTTTAAATATACAAACTCATGACTTTGAGTAACAAATTAAAGTAATCAGGGTTTGCTTCTTCCTAGTAACAGAAGGGTCTGCTGATATACATATGAAGAACCAATCATATTGGAGAAAAAATATGTAATGAATCATTACACTGGCATGTAATTGCACTGGCATTACACATGGCACCTTTGCCATGCTCCTATTCTATAAAAAAAACTATTGTATTCTTTTTGCTGGTGGGATTCTCTCTGAAATTGGTCTGAGATCCTCCAGCCATGATTAAAGCATATTCAAATGCATTGTCTGGAGTCTTTTTAGTTATTGCTGTGCAGCAATTTAGTGGAGCACTAGAGATCTTATTTCCCAAGTGATAGTGTTCATAGGGTCAAGACGTTGACCGACTCAGTCGGCAATAGACACGCTAGAGGATAAATATTATTGAACATCGATAAGGAGATATTTAGGGGCATCGACTCAGGGAAACTTAAGTCAGGTGCGAAAGGGAAAAATCTACCACAGTGCTCAAGAAACATTTTTTATTATTATCAATTAACAGTTTTCCCCCATTAATTTGAATTGTTGAAAAAAATGTGAAAAAATGTGAAAAAATTTGAAAAAAATTGAAAAAAATTGAAAAAAATTGACAAAATTTGAAAAAAATTGAAGAAATGTGAAAAAAATGTCACTATCTGTCCCTTTTTGAGAGCACGTATTCCAAGATCCAAAGCATGGTGGATCAAATTAAATGGATAAAGTGAGTTCAGTCTCCCAATCAATGCGAATGTGCCCTTTCTACAAATGCAGTTCTTCCATTAAAGCTTAGTTATTTGAGGTGGGTTTTTCCCATGTGAGTAATTACACTAATTACAGTCTGTGTTGCTCCTTTAAATAGGTATACTTATTTAACTGCCAACTGGGAAAGTTTAGTCAAATGTAAATGGGTGATGCCCCAAGAGAATACATTACACACATACTGTATCAGAGTCTGATTCACAACAAAATGGCACTTTTGAACCGATTCTTTTTCATGAGTCAGTCAAAGAAATTGAACAGCCTCAAACTCACTCATTAGTTCTCAGTTTAAATTACCTATATTCAGTCAGTGAATCATTCAGAGCATTACATCTAACTCACAGTTCTCATCTGACGCCCTCACTGAACCGCGGGTCATTTTTCTGTGGCCCTGTTCAATATGAACTGGGAACCGTTAATTTGATGTTTGCTTTAGATTCTGTCTATTTACTAACTGTTTGTTAATATGAGAATGTGTAAATATTTGTAAAGATATGTAATGTATATGTAAAGACATAACTGAGTTTAATTGTATGCATTTGTAATGGTAGTCTATTCTAAAAATCATTCCAATATTTACAAAAATATTATTAATTTGAGTAAAATGTTAAGGGCAGATTTACTAACAGTTTGCTCCAGCACATCCCTCTTTTGGCATTAAAAAAACTACTGTCAGGATTTACTAAAGACACAAAGTGAAAAATTTGCAGAGAAAAGGCATGGACAGGGTTATTTTTGGCTGACCTTATTGCATATGCATTTGTAGGAGTTTCCCTTTCAGGGAAATGTGCGCTAATTTGCGCTGCTTTTGGTGGATTGCGTTGGTCATTATGGAAATGATCCGTCTGTGTTCTTTAATTTGTAAGTCCTCAGTAGATCATGCGCAGAACTTTCCACTCCCATCAGTGCTTTTTTGTCATCTTTTTTTTTTTTTTTTTTTTTTTTTTTTTTAAATTTTTACATACATGTATTATTTTCACCATGTTTTTATTATATGATCTGATGACATGAAAAAAAGTACAAAAAGCACTGCTTAATCACCACCAGAACCCAACAGGTAGCATGTCTTCCAGGTCTCTTTTTGCTTTCAGACAGTGACAGTACCTCTATATACGCCTGGAATGAGCCGTCTGTATTCACTTATGTCAGGGTGAAGCTGGCTTTATTATCCGTCTTGCAAGGTGTTGATTGGATTACAGCAGTGGGGTGAGGTGCGGAAGCTGATGGGGCGAGTGTGGGGAATGAAGCAGTTTATTCCCAGCGGTGTCAGCACCCACACGACCAACTACTCATTCCTCAGTTAATACAGCCATCCCCACAGGGAAGCTTCTTCACAAGGCTCTATCAGCTGAGCACTAACCCTGGATAAAGGCTGCTTAATCCAACCGCATCTGTCACACTGGAGATAAGGGGGGAATGTTGCATCAATTGGAATTTTAAGTAAAACATGTAGTTTGGGATGCTGTAAAGGTCACTGGAGGGGTGATTTTGGAGGGGAGATGTGTGACAATTTGAATTTGTCCACCTCTCTCTGCTCTTCTTGTTTTCCAACTCTGCTGGTTTCGGTCTTAAGTTTTGCTGCATGGCTTATTTTTTAAGATTTGTTTCCAGAGACACCAATTACCATCCATTAGAAATGCATTTAGCTTGTTTCTGAGCATATGAACAATATATATAATAATATTCGTAAGTAAATCACAGCATGTAAAGCTTGTTTTTTGAATAAGTTTGTTCTACATTATCTCTATTCTCGGTTCACTCTGTTTATGCCAACAGGGATGTCAGTGACACATTTAGTAATTTTACTTGTGTACTGATCACTCTCATAAACAAATCATCGCTAATTTCTAAGGTTTAAAAAATGCCCTATTTCAAGCTGGGGCTACATTTTGCTAGGTCACTTAAAACAGCCAACAATGTATCATAATTTTATTTTTTAATATGGAATGATTATTGAAAAGAGGAACGTTTTCTACTTTACATTTTTATGGAAAACATTGTTGACTTTTGCAATACCTGATCTGACACCATTCCAGATTAAACAGAACAAGAAATTCAAACAGCTACAAATTGTAAATTGGATTATAAAATGTTGGCATGTTCTGACCCATGTAGAATTTTTTTTATTAGGGGAAATCATTATTCTGAAGTAAATATAGAACACAACAGATTAAGAACTGTTAGATAACACATACTTTAGATGAATATGATATATAATAAGACATGCTCTATAATTTAGCCCCAGAGAATGCTTGCGTGAGCACCATCCATGCATCATTCGAAATCAATGGACCTTTTAGTGCCTTTGATGTCTTGAAGCCATATCTTTGTGATTAAAGCATCAAAAGGCAGTGTGTAATTGGCTTCTCCTAAAGACCTTACAATGTATATCATCTACATATGACAGCCACTGGAAGTCTCACTGAGGAAGATGTTTAAATCATGATTTGGAGATCAATAATGAACTGGAGGATAAAATAATTTAGAACTCAGCTCAACTTCCATTCTGTTTCATTTGCTTTTGATCTTGAAGCTGGTCCCTGTTATCTTTTGTACAGTCACTATGGTTCCAGTCTTTCTCCAAACAACCTCAATATAAAAAGTATAGCAGTCAGTGGTGTTTCCATCAGCTGCTTTTTAGTACTACAGTGCATCTCAATCTCATGGACTGAGCAGATTTGACAGTTTTTGTTGTGAGTGTTACTCCACTCTTCCACCTAGGCACCTGCAAGTTCTCGAACACATCTGGGGGAACATAATGGTTACACGTGGTTTGGAACTGCAAGGACGATCAGCTGGCTTCTGTCTCCATGTAGCACTGTCTTAGGCTTCTTACATTACATACATTCCCTCATTCTTCCTTGCAGCAGGTCTATAGCATGTTCACGCAGGTGATCAGCAACCCTGGGCATCTTTCTTCTAGTGCCTGTTAACTGTTACACCGTGTCTACACCACACGTGACCTTTTTTGATCATGTCACGTCGTGCTGCAACAGCTAAAGGCTGTTTACACTGGACGCGACAAAGCTCCCGTTACAAAGCATTTGTAAAATTATCAAATTATCTTTAAAATACAGTATCCTGAAAAATACTGTAATATTGTGAAATATTATTACAATTTTAAATACCATTTTCTATTTTACCCTTTTCTTCTCTCTCTATATATAGGCTATGACATACTTTTATAAATATACTTTTACAAGTAATTAAAATGTATTAAAAGATGTTTTCTCAAATGCTTTAATAAAATGTCACAATATATTATGGGCAGCTTTTATTACAGTGGAAATATAGAAACCAAGCAAGTTGTTCTTATACACCTCTCTCTCCCACTTCACTTCTTCTTACTCTATACTATCATATCACAATAAACTCAAAAACGCAATAATCCCCAGTTAATATCTGCCCAATGAATGCATAAGAGGTAGGCCAGTATAACCTAAAGGCTTTAGTGTTCTCATTTGACTGACCTTCACAGAACAGGTCATCCATCAAGCAAAGCTCCTTGTCTCCAGACAGCTGTTTCTCCAGACAGCTGTTTCTCTGATCCACACTCTGATCTTGAAGAAAGATCAAAGTCTCTGTAGCACAGTTTGAAACAAACTTTTTTCCTTTGACTGCTTCCTTTGCAGAGTACATAGATACATTAAGTTTTACTGTAATGTGTCACTGTGAATGCTCATGACATTTACAGAATACCGCGTTGCACCTTTATCTTGTGTGTACTCATCTGGATTTAGCACAAACTACAATAAGACTAATTTGACTTTTTCCAGTGTTTTAGTGAAGTCACCTTTATTTATATAGTGCTTCATTTCTGCTGTACAGCAGCTCTAAAATAAAATAGTGTCATTGTTCAGCTGAGGTTAGTTTAGTGTTGATTCAGTTCCATTGTAAAGATCTTAAATTATTAAATAAGTTAATTTAATCTATAAAGCAGCTGTGTAGAAAACAGTGATGTCATCGTCCAGCTCAGTTCAGTTCACAATCTGTAGTACCAGTGCAGTCAAATAAAAAATATAGTTGAATATTAAGGATTTTTTTTTTTAATATAGCAACTGTTCCTGAGCATCCTGACCATTGATGTTTTCTTGTCCAGGGCATCAGACAGTAAATTGCCACTGAGAATGTGAACAGCCCATGGAAAGATCTGCATAGTGCTTAGTGCTGCATAGTGCTTCATGTATAAAACCCTTTTATATGAAAAGAACCAGAGGAGTGTTAAGCCTGGAACACACCAAGCCGACGGTCGGCCGTCGGGCAGTTTCCGTGCGTCGGCCGACTAAATCTTCTCAGTGTGTTCTGCACCGTCGGCTGAAATTGGTCCTCGTCGGCTTTGTAACGGCCGATTCGACATGTTGAATCGGCGTCGGGCCGTCGGTGAAAGAGGGAACTCTGATTGGCTGTTCAGCTTAGTGACCAAGTCAGTGCACGAGAATAATAGCAAAATAGCGAGCAAAGTCAAAACGGTACAGATAGAAGGCTGTTCTAATGATATGTCATCTTATCTGAGTGTTCCTTGGCGAATATTTCAATATTAACACGAGAGGAGTGGAATAAAGACAGTGTTTAGCAGGATTGATATTCAAAACGGTAAGCACGCACTGCTTTGTTTACGGTTTGTGTAACTGCAGCCGGCAGCGCCGGTTTACCTTTTTGAATGACGAATATAGACGAATATATCTGCAGAAATAGACAGCTGTCTCATTTACACGCAGGCGCAGAACGCGCATTCTAGCTGACAGTCGGCTGTAGTTCTCTCGGTGTGTTCAAGTGCAGCTTTTTACCCCGACGCGAGGCGACAACACAGTCGGCTTTCATCAGCGCTAGTTCGTCTGCGTCGGCTTGGTGTGTTCCAGGCTTTACAGGTTCGGAATGACATGAGGGTGTATAATTAATGACAGAACAACATTTTTTTGCTGAACTATACCTTTAAGGAATCCTGGAAACACCTTAAATCAACCACAGCATGCATTCGGTCCATTTTCTGGAATAACTGAAATGCAGATAAGAAAACAAGTTTCACAAAAAGAAAAAAACTTTCTGCATTTTTACATTTTCCACAAAAAAAAGAAAAGTAGTTTTAAATTATTCACTTAAAGCTTCACATAAAACACCCAGAAAAGTAAAAAGTTAAACTAATCCATTTGAATTGAGAAGTTTAGTAAAAAAAATGTCACAAAGACACCCACTTTATATAATAAACAGATA
>FLSR01000374.1:16570-28974 GCA_900092035.1 Leuciscus waleckii
TTTTCATATGTTCATTTTCGCTTTGAATTTATTTTTTTGAGTCACTTTCCCATCTTTTTGCCCGACGATGTATCTTATACTGAGAAGAATACATTACCTGTTACTTACTGTCTGAGTCCTGTAGATGTGCAGCAACGCTGTGAAGTAAGCTTTTAGAGTCACTGTCCCACCATTGTGCCCGACGACGTATCTGATACTGAGAAGAATACATTACCTGTTACTTACTGTCTGAGTCCTGTAGATGTGCAGCAACGCTGTGAAGTAAGCTTTTAGAGTCACTATCGCACTATTGTGTCCCGAAGACAGTGAAGAATCGATCCAGCGGCTACTCCGGTCAAATAGCCCTAGAAGAAAAGAGTTGCTTATTCTTTTCTCAAGTTGATTGTTATTCAATAAAGATTGTTACTTTTGAACTCAATTACTTGCCTCCTCCTTTGTCCATCTGTTGCGTGCCTGTGGTGTCAGCTCCTCACAGTGGTGTCTGGAGTCAGGGGCGGCTGGTCATCCGAGTCCGCCCCGGACATGTTCCTGCATGGGCTGGCTGACCGCATCCAGAGGGAGATCTACGCCCTGGACCTGCCCACATCCCTCAACGGATTAATAGAACTGGCTCTTTGAGTAGACGCACGTCTATCCCGGGTCGAGCGACGGAGGCTGCCCAGCCGACTGACGGAAGGAGCCGAGCATCAACGTCCAGCGGCGGGGATGCGGTCGTCCCGTTTACGATCACAAGCCCATGCAGGTCGGGCGAGCTCGGCTTACTCGGGAGGAGAAGGAGAGGCGGAGATCCCAAGGGCTCTGCCTGTACTGCGGGGCATCAGGACATTTCGCCTTCAGCTGCCCAGTAAAAGGGCAAGCCCGGCAGTAAGTATGAGGCTACTGTCGGGTGGGATCTCCACCGAGAAGACCTCATCTACATCTACGCTCCTCCCAGTAAGACTAAGATGGTCAGCCCACGAGCACGACTGTCAAGCACTGGTGGATTCCGGGGCCGAAGGTAACTTCATGGACTATTCTTTTGCACACAAATTCCAAGTTCCCCTCCTACCACTCACCCGCAAGATTGAAGTTCATGCACTCAACGGCCAAGACCTACCCAACATCTCACTCACCACTGGACCCGTCACGCTCGTCACGTCAGGCAACCACACTGAAACCCTTTCATTTTACATACTGGACTCCCCCCTCGCACCCATTGTCCTAGGACATCCCTGGCTCATCAACCACAACCCCAAGATAGACTGGCAGCAGCGAGTGGTGTTGGAATGGAGCACTAAATGTCATGAGTCCTGTCTTGTGTCTGCTTGTTCGTCTGTTTCTGTCTCTGTGTTTCAGGAGGAGGCCGTGGATTTATCTAACGTGCCCGCGGAGTACCAGGACCTGAAGGAAGTGTCCAGTAAGTCTCGGGCTGCGTCTCTTCCTCCGCACCGTCCCTATGACTGTGCAATAGATTTACTGCCAGGAAAATCTCCGCCTAAAGGCAAGTTATATTCGCTGTCTGTTCCAGAGAGGGGGGCCATGGAGAAATATATTTCTGATTCTCTAGCAACGGGGTTCATCCGTCCTTCCTCTTCTCCAGCGGGGGCGGTGTTATTTTTTGTGGGGAAGAAGGATGGGTCTCTGCGACGTTGTATTGATTACCGGGGGCGGAACAGCATCACGGTAAAGAATACTTATCCTTTGCCGTTGATGTCTTCAGCCTTCGAGAGGTTAAGGGAGCGTACATCTTCACTAATTGGACTTACGTAATGCTTATCATTTGGTCCGTATCAGGAAGGGGGATGAGTGGAAGACTGCTTTTAACACTCCCAGGGGGCACTTTGAATACTTGGTCATGCCTTTCGGTTTGTCCAACTCCCCAGCAGTCTTCCAAGCACTCGTCAACGACGTGCTGCGAGATATGGTCGACCAGTTCATATATGTCTACCTGGATGACATATTGATTTTTTCATCTTCTCTCCAGGAACACGTGCAGCACGTCCGACGAGTGCTCCAGAGGTTGTTAGAGAATGGGCTTTTTGTCAAGGCGGAGAAATGCGATTTTCATGCACAGTCTGTTTCTTTTCTAGGGTACATTGTGTCGGCTGAGGGAGTTCGGATGGATCCGGAGAAGGTTAAGGCTGTGGTGGAATGGCCAACTCCAGATTCCCGTAAGGCCCTACAGCGGTTTCTGGGGTTCGCCAATTTCTACCGGCGGTTCATTCGCAATTTCAGCCAACTAGCCTCGCCTCTGACTGCCTTGACCTCCCCCAGAACTACGTTCAGGTGGTCAGACGCAGCTAAGGCTGCGTTTGCCAAACTCAAAAGTCGCTTTGTTTCGGCTCCCATCTTGATTACCCCTGATCCATCACGTCAGTTCGTGGTGGAGGTTGATGCGTCAGAGGTGGGGGTAGGTGCAGTGATCTCTCAGCGTTCTCCCACAGACGATAGAATGCACCCATTCGCGTTTTTGTCCCATCGTTTGTCTCCTGCCGAATGCAATTATGACATTGGTAACAGAGAATTGTTGGCGGTCAAGTTAGCGTTGGAGGAATGGCGCCACTGGTTAGAAGGGTCGGGGGTACCTTTTATCGTCTGGACAGACCACAAGAATTTGGAATACATTAAGACTGCCAAAAGATTGAACTCCAGGCAGGCTCGGTGGGCACTTTTTTTCGGACGTTTTGATTTTACACTCTCGTACCGCCCGGGTTCCAAAAACATCAAACCCGATTCTTTATCGCGCATTTTTGACCGTTCCGAACGCCTGTCGCGGTAGTTTTGACCGTGGTGGACCGGTTTTCGAAGGCGGCGCATTTCATTCCCTTGCCCAAATTCCCTCAGCCAAGGAGACAGCTTGACCGTTGTTAATCACGTCTTTCGCTTACATGGTTAGAGAGTCCAGTGCACAGGAGGATTCATCCCGTGTTCCATGTATCCAAAGTCAAGCCCGTGTTTTATTCTCGTATTAATCCGCCAGCCCCGGTTCCCCCACCGCCGTGACTCGTAGAAGGGGAACCCACATATTCGGTCAATCGTATTCTGGACTCAAGGCGGAGGGGACGCGGAGTCCAGTACTTGATGGACTGGGAAGGTTACGGTCCGGAGGAGAGAAGTTGGGTACCGGCCAGAGACATCCTGGATCACTCCCTTATTGATGATTACAATCGACTGGTAAGGGAGTCTGGGGACGCCAGGAGGCGTTCCTAGAAGGGGGGGTACTGTCACGGTTCGTAAATTCATGGTTTCCTTCTCGTCTCGTGTTACTGTTGTTATGTGTGCGTGGGTGTGTGTGAGTGGGCGTTACCGCTCATCCTGACTGATCAGCGGTCCAGCTGATCTCATTCATCACTCCAGCTGCAGCTCATTCACGCACCTTTAAAACCTCACCGCACTCTCCTCTCATTGTCAGATCGTTGTTTGATGTCTCTCGTGTGTGATCCTGTTCCTGTTGGCGTTCCTGTTCGTGTTCCTGTTTCTTGTTCACCTGGATTTCATCTTCACCTGGATCATCACGTCTGCATCACTTCACTTCACGGACACCTTCGTTGACCATCCAGTCCCTGTGTCACCAGTCTGCCTTACTTCACCACAGGACATTTATTCCTCATCTTAATAAACTGAGTTTTTACTTGCATTTTTGCTTCCGTCTTTTGTAACCATGACAATATCTAAACAAAAATGGGTATTGTTAAAAATTAATGTATAACTTTGATGAAAGGTTTTGATTTCTTGTTGACTACTGTGGATAGATTCAGTGTTTATGACATGACATGAAGGCCAAGTATGGTAACCCATACTCGTAATTTGTCCTCTGCATTTAACCCATCCAAGTTAGTGCACACACATATTAGGAGTATGAGTAGTGAACACACACATGCTAACTATGGACACACACCCGGAAAAGTAGGCTGTGCCTCCTGGGGAGCGATTGGGGGTTAGGTGCCTTGCCCAGTCATTACCGGAAAACCCGCAACCTTCAGGCTACCATTCTGACTCTCTAACCATTAGGCCACGACTGCCCCCTTGCCCCTTGTTTGGACGAAACCTTGTACAAATCCTTGTAATATAATATCTACACACGTTTTATGCTGAAACCTTTTAAGGCATGAATAAAACATGGCTTCAAGTACTGAAAAGTACAGCTTTGTGCAGAAGTGTCTCTCAGCTCTAAGATAAATTGCTCAGTAATGTATAATCTCTATCTGGAAGATTCCCACATGCAAACTGCCAAAAGATATGCTTTAAACAAGCTTCTCTGATGATGCGCAAGTATACACTATATACAGAAGTGTCAGAGGAATTGGTGTCAATGTTTCATGTAACTTGGTGAAGACAGGATGCAAACAAAGCAATTCTAACTTAGTTATCTTTTCAGAAAAAAAGATTTGTCTTAGATCATATCCACCTAGTCAGTTCCTTTATTGATAATGGTGATCTGTCATGCCGGTCTTGCTTGACATCACATCACTGTAAATAATCACGTCTAGGTGCTCTCCATAAACAAAACTTCTACGTCATATGTAAGCAAAAGCCTCTCAAGACCATCTAATGCTTTTAATACAGTGCTTCTCAGCCAGGGGGCTGGGGCCCATTAGAGGGCCTCAACAAACTTCCAAAGGGGGCTTCAAGATGGCTTAAAATAGTTTAAAATGAGACAAAACAAGCATTAAATTCAGCTAAAACAACAAAATATTAAGATATTTCTTAGTATTTGGTTATTTTTTTTAATGAAAATACTTTTTAATTTTTCTATTGGATGGTAAAAAAAAAAAAAAAAAAAAAATTAACTTGTGTGTAATAAATAAAATATTGTTAAGAAGCACATTAAATGCTCTAAAATAAAAATACATTAAATGAACACAAGTAAACAAGAATTAATACAATCCTGCAATTTACCACCATTTTAGAGCCTTTTCAAATGAAAATCTGATTTATATATCCAATGGATGTACAGTATATGTTTCTCATAATGAAATTAATTGGTCTTATATCTATGAGTATTGTAGCCAAGTAGTTCTGTGCTTCTCATTGATTGAGCGCTACTGGGAGTTTGTGATGTAAACCTTTGCCAGTCAGTCAATCCCACATGATGCTTAAAGAGGCATATCTTAAACCACTCTCGTAGTGGAAGCAATTACTGCACCGATGATGCATATGCTACAACCAATAAAGTGCTTAAAAGAACGATTTTTCCATTAGCTGCACACTTTGGTTCGTGTTAGAACCTCTGAAGACCCAAAGGAGTGGCTAGGATGGTGCGTAATATTTGACTGTGTGTGTATCTGTAGATATATTGAAGTGTGTGGTATGTGATATTTGACAACGTGTGTTTTGAGGTGTATAAATGGTCTGTGATATTTTATATTTGTTTGTTTGTGTATATTGAGGTTTGTAAATGGCATGTCATTTGATTGAGTATTGTTGGGTTCTGCACAACACACTTTCATGACTATTCAAAACTATTTTTAATTTTGGCAAATTGGTGGCTAATTCATATAAATGTGTACAATCTCATTGTTTTTATAAATTTTTCTTACTCTCCACTGACGGTTAGGTTTAGACTTTCCTGCTTACCTTTTTTTTTTTTCAAGAAACTGTCTGTGTTCAAACAAATACGAAATAATCACCTCTTAAAATAATGATGTTTTCTTATGAGATAGGGTTGGTTCTGTGTAGTGATTCTAGGTAGTAAATGGAATTATTTAGTTTCTTTCATCACATGGAGTTCTGGAGGGGGAAATCATTAAAAATAAAGGTTCCAAAAAGCAGGTTTGCAGAATGCCATAGACAAATCAGTTTGGTTTGAACTTTTTCTTTGAACATTTTTAAAAATCTGAGGAACCTTTTGTCCAATAGACAGGTTCCATAGATGTTAAAGTTTCTTCATAAGTGCCAACAAAGAACCTTTTTAAAAAGTGTAGACACTCATTTTCTGTAGGGTTCAAGTCAGGGAACTTGGACGGCCATGGCAGAAGCTTCATTTTGTGCTCAGTGTCACATTTTTGTGTTGATTTTGATTTTTGTTTTGGATCATTGTCCTAATGGAAGATCCAACCCCAGCCCATTCTTAGATTTCTAGCAGAAGCGGTCAGGTTTAGATTTTTTATCTGTTGGTATTTGCTAGAATGATACCATGTATCTGAACAAGATGGGAAAAATTAGGCCGACAACATTAAAGATCCAAATGTTTGCTGCCAAAACACTCTTTTTTATTTTGTTTCATCTGACCACAGAAACCAGTCCCTTTTGAAGTTCCAGTCGTGTCTGACAACTGAATATGCTGGAGTTTGTTTTTGGATGAGTGAGTAGGATTTTTCTACAAACCCTCCTGAACAACTTGTAGTGATGTACTGTAGATGCTGTTTGATAAAAAAAAACTTTTAGGCTAACTTTTTTTCTAATCTCTGCAATTCTCCAGTTGTGATCCTTGGAGAGTCTTTGGTCACTCGAACTATCCTCCTCACCGTGCATTAGGACGATATAGACATATGTCCTCTTGCAGACAAATTTGTAACATCTTTAATTGATTGGAACTTCTTAATTATTGCCCTGATGGTGGACATAGTGATTTTAATGCTTTAGCTATTTTCTTACAGCCACTTTCTATTTTTGAAGCTCAACAGTCTTTTGCTGCATATCAGAACTATACACTTTGGTTTTACTCATTGTGATGAATGATTAAGGGAATTTGGCCTTTGTATTTCCTCATATTTACGTATACTTCTGTGGAACAGGAAGTCATGGCTGGACAATTTTAGTCACCCTGGTGTGCTAAATATATAATATATATAGAATGGGATATACTTCATATATTTTACTCATAATAATTTCTAGGAGTGCCAATAATTGTGGCCAACATGCATTGGAGAAAAACATTTTTCTCCAAACTTTCAATTGTTTTACTTCAATGAAAACATTATTATTATTCTTTTTTGAATGAAAGATCAAAAGGTTAAACAATGCAGATTTATTTTTACAGCCGCCTTTGCTCACATTTACCAATTGCCATTTGCCAATATTAGTGGAGGGCACTATATACAACAAAAAAGTTTTCACACAAACGCTTTAATAGACATAATAAAAACACCAGATTGATTGCATTGTCGCAAAATGTAAACAATATTATTGCTCAGCTCTAATCTGCTAAATGCGACCAAATGGCATGAAGATATTTTAAACATTAACAATGAATTATTTTTTTTTATTTTTTTTATTTTTTTTTTGTAAAGCTGAAGCAGTGTATTATGAAAAATGCTATACAAATAAATTTGAATTTTGACGACATAGGTGGAAAAAAATGTAATCCAAAAATTGGAATAACAATAGTGGGAAATAATGTATCATGCTTAATTTCAGATTTAGCCACTTCAGCTTTAGCAGTCCCCCACCACAACACCCTCCAAACTGTATGAGTGTATTCTGTTCTTATGACGATAATAGCCCTCCTTTTTACCAACATTTTCCAGAGGGGTTTTCATGGTGACTTTATCAGATTCTCCTGAGCTGGTCACACTCACACAGACTCTTTCCCTCACTAATCAGCAGCAGTGTCATTGGGTCCTGCTGACTGTTAGTAACTTATAGAAGCAATTCAGAGAAGTATGTTATACCGGTTAGGTCGAGAGGGGCCACAGTGAAAAGCTGAACTAGAGGCCATTATTGAGACCGTAACTGTGCCATTATGGCTGTTAAGGGTGAATTATAGCAGCAGAGGAACGCTAAAAGCTTACAGTCGTGTTGTTGTTTTGGGGTCAGCGGACACAGACTCTGAAAATAAAGAGAATTGACCTAATTGTTTATAAGGTGTTTCTGCCTGCGGTGTAGCGCAAATGTTAATATTTGTGCTAATAGCAACAACTGGGCATGTGAGCAGTCTGAATAATGCTAACCAAGAGACTGGCGTTCACATGTAGAAAATGGCAGAATGGAGAGTGCCAATGCAACCTTCATGAGAATGAATGAATTGTGAACACTAAAGTAAAAAAGGTAACACTTTACAATAACAGGGCATGAATAATCAGGTACTAATGCCTGAATCAATAGTTACTTCAACATGAACTCATGATTACTGAAGATATGAACTAATCATGAACCAATGAAGAGCGATCCTTAACTACGACAGGAGTCATAATGATTCATGCATGAATAACAACAGCCTTAAACATTAGTACATGTTTGATGGTTAATGCATTAATTAACGTTTAGGGGTAAATTAAATCAATCAGGCACCATAAGAATAAAAAATTTATATTTTGACTTTGAAATACATTTAGACAATGTATTAGTCATAATTTAAACTATTGACATCAGCAGCTTCATCATAAACATTACTGAAAGGCACAGGATTAGTTTGTCATTAATTTCACTGATCCTCCTTATCAAACATAAAAAAAATACTACATAGACTAATAATTTATCTTAAAATGTCCTAATATGTTTTGTGATATTCTCTTTCCAATCAAACTAAACCTATTGTGACTTACAACAGTTCCTGAGGAATCGGTTCCCAAAAGTATAGCCAAACAGGAAGCATGAACTAAGGTCAGGGGAACGTTTTCTGGGATCAGAAGTTCACTCTCCATCCAGACACAGCCCATGATGATACTGTACCTCTGTTCTCTGACCACACAACATCACTTAACTGGGTTGAATACTAGCTGTAGTACACGTGTATTTGATAGTAAGTTTATGATAAATCATGAGCTGAAATTGGTAAGTAGTTAACAGTGAATTAATTATGATGTGCCCCCTCAAGTAAAGTCATGACACAGTCATGCATTAACAAGCCATTAGTTGATGTTAGTGTATGGTTAGTTAATCATGAGTAGAAATGATGTGCCCCTCAAGTAAAGTCATGACACAATGATGCATTAACAAGCCATTAGTTGATGTTAGTGTATGGTTAGTTAATCATGAGTTAGAAATGATGTGCCCCCTCAAGTAAAGTGATGACACAATGATGCATTAACAAGCCATTAGTTGATGTTAGTGTTTGGTTAGTTAATAATTAATTAATTATGATGTGCCTCCTCAAGTAAAATCATGACACAATGATGCACTTATACAAATCATTAACTAAACTATGAATAAACATGTACAATAAGAGTGCCATCCTTATTCCTTTACACCCATGGTAGAAAACAAAACAAAACAAAGCTTGAAAATGATGTGTAATTATTGTATTCTTATTTATTCAATTAAACTCATATGGACTTAAAAGAAAGCCCAAACATACCTATAAAGACACACATTAGGCACGTTTACATGTAAAATAGGGCATAAGCTATAAGCTAATGCTAATCGAAGCATTTACATTAAAACAACTAAAAATACAGTTAATTACTGTACATGACCTCCTGAAACCTGCCAAATACAACATACATGCAAACATGTCTTTAATTATTAATTATATTTACCAAAGCAGTCAACATTTATGAGATTAAAATGCCAGCATTACCATAGGAACACAACTAATGTGCTGAGAGCATTGTACACTCAGTGCTCTCAGCACATTAGTTGCGTTCCTATGGTAATGCTGGCATGCTGGCAGAAACAAACCCTACATACTGTAGTTCCAGGAAGAAAAGTAGCTATTACTAAACACAGGCCTAAATGAACTATAAAAAATTGAAAACGGTTTAGATCAAATTAAATGCTTTAGTGGTAGTTATTAAGTCTATTTTCCACGTTTGGTAAGATGGATCTGTGCAAATAATGGCTAAATAATCATGTGCTATTCCAATTATTTGTCACAAAGCTGCAGATGGCAGATTATGATATTACAGTTTAAATTGTGGCAGTATTAAATCATATGTTTAATTCAAATTTAGATGACTTCTTATTTATTCTATGGAGCCTGATGATTTAGTTTACCCGTTAATTAATGCATTATATCAAACATGAACTAACATGTTTAAGGCTGCTATTATTCATGCATGAATCATGACTCCTGTCGTAAGGATCACTCTTCATTGAATGAATGAATGAATGAATGAAGCATTTATATAGCGCTTTCATATGTACTACTGTACACCCAAAGCGCTTTACAACCATATCAGGGGATCTCTCCTCAACCACCACCAGTATAATATCAAACCATATTCACAGGTTCAGACACTATATATTTTCATTGGTTCATGCTTAGTTCATATCTTCACTAATCATGAGTTCATGTTAAAGTAACTATTAATTCAGGTATTAATATATGATTATTCATGCCCTTTTATTGTAAAGTGTTACCGTAAAAATTTAAATAAAAAAATTAAATAAAACAAGCACTTACAATATGAAAAACACATTTTCTGAAGCTTTGTTAATAAGGGAAATAAATCAGCATCATGATCCAGGAGTCTAGCAAATACACTGAATGGGAATTCATTCATGTTTGTCATATGAAGCCTGTGTTTCTTTTTGATTGTTTTCTCATCCGCTTGTTAAGATGCAACAAGAAAGCTAAATGTGCTCTGCAGATGAAAGAGATATAACTAGATTATATTTTAGTATTATTGGCATGTCTTTGTGTAAAAGTTTATATTAATTATATTATTATTAATATTTTGTTATTTATTATTAATAATTAATAATGATAAGGAATATTTATTTTAAAAAAACAGGAACTATATTATTATTATTAAATATGATAATAATAGCAAAGTTCAAAAGTGAAAATAATTATTATTAAACGTTCAGTGCTAACATTGCAAAATAAAAAAACACTTTTTGAAAAAGTGTTAACACTTCTCAAGCTGGTTTCCTTTAAAGCAACATGCAGAGTTTCATGAAACAGAAGGATTCACACAGGTAAAGTAATCAACAGGTTTATTTGCAGAAGTAAGTGATCGCAACGATGGAAGCAGGTGAGTAACTGATGAATATAGTGTTGAGGATGGATATCTGGATGAGTAAGGGTCTTATCTGTTGCAGGTTCGGAAATGGAGATCGATGCAGATGACTGAATACAAATTGATGAGCCAGGTAAGGAGCCAGGTAAGGAGCCAGGTAAAAGTGCGCACTTTGCTCACCGATCAGCTGGTGATCTGGCGTTAAAAACCACTCAAGGGTTTATTTCTTGCAAGTGAAGAAATTAGGACAAAATTATAGTAATTTCCCTATACTATTGTGTAATATAAAATATACTTTTGAAATATTCATTTTCATTTATAAAGTATAGACATTTATAGGCTATGATTTTACGTCATATAATAATATAATAATGATTTGTATAATTATTCCTAATAACTGTTTGGCATTCTAAAACACCAGTGATAATGTAATGTAGACTGATAGTCTATAGGCTATCATAACTAAAAAGATGTTTGAGCCCTTTTTAGGTACAAGTCAATGCTTTTTCTTTGTTCAATGTGCATAGTTCATGGGTTGAATCCGGTTAAAGCTCTTAATTTTGAGCTCTCAAAGTGCAGCGGATTGATGCATTTAACCTTAAAATGCAACAACAAAAAAAATCTTCCGGGGGAGCATTCCCCCGAACCCCCCTAGAAGGACGAGGTCCACCCAACATAGGGGGTATCATCACCATACAGCTTTTGTCCCCCCCACTTTTATAAAGGCTGCTACGCCCCTGGGTAAGTATTATTTGAGGGAATGGCGAGACCAGACGGTGAACTGCACTGGGAATGATCAGTGAAGATTGGTGACAGGTGACGGTGATTAGTACTCTGGTGACTGGGAACGAGTGGGTGGAGTGTATAGACGTCTGGTGCTGTCGATGTTGTTGACTCTGTGACACATAGGTTTATAATATCAAACCATATTCACAGGTTCAGACACTATATATTTTGTCATATATGCCAGTTAATGGATGCCGTTATCCATAGCTGCTTACAGCTCCCAGTGCAAGGTGGGCTCAGGAGCCATGTTCAAGGGTATAGTGTTGATTGGGTTATTTCTGCTGGTCTCCAGTGAGCTCCGAGGACCTGTAACCTTTGCTTTGCCTGCTCAGATATTTAATCACTACACTCCATGTTTGACTCCTCTCAAACTTTGCCCATGTTAAACCGTAGATACAAAGTTAAAAATATTCAAATGCTCCATAAAGCTAAAATTAGGCCAGCACACAAGGTCCTCAGACGTTCATTAATTATCTTCTCTGAAGTTCAACAGACCTTCAATGAATATTAAACCACCACAGTCCACTTGGCCACTGTTTTTCTTCAAACAGGGCTGGGGGCATAAAATAAATAGCAGATCTCCTCTTCTGATAATATATCAGTTTCGTCCTATCAATCTCTGGATATGAGTTTTCCTTTGGAATGTGGGGGTGATTAATATCAGTTCCCAGTGCTCAGATCGCTCTTTGTATTTCATTTAATCAAAATAGAAGAAGGGGATTAGAGAGAGAGAGAGAGAGAGAGAGAGAGAGAGAGAGAGAGAGAGAGAGAGAGAGAGAGAGCGCGAGAGAGGGG
>FLSR01000375.1:0-12441 GCA_900092035.1 Leuciscus waleckii
AATGTTTTACAGAAAGAGATTTATTCAACAAATTGGTTATTGAGAATTTGGTTCAGAGAATGGGTTTTAGTGTTTTAGCAATTCAGAAAAACGTTAATAATAATAAATATGATCAGTGATATGCGACACTATTTATCAGCTTGATCTGTTTAGCCTTGTGAAAGCAGCAGTTGTGTTCAAAATTGCAATGTGTTGCAGCGCCTTACGGTCCCTCTGACACTTATCTCTGTACATGTGAATGATCTGGCAGTTTTTACCAGTTGTAGATCGTGTGAAGCCATAGGATGAGACACACACATGGCAAAATGCTTTTCTTACTTAGTATTTTTGTCTTGTTTCCAGTCCAAATATTTAACGCATTTCACTGATCATATTTATGATTATTATTGCAGGCCTGGAATTTCTGATTTTTTTCCCCAACTTTTTCTTTTTCACAAATAAATTACTATGTGCATGCTGTCTATGAAAGCTGGGTGGTACAGTGGACCATCCACCAATAACTTAGACTTCTTGAGGAGAGGCAAGTGAGGTTTACACACACTGCCTTACTGGCCTATGCGTTACACTTGCATGACTGAAGTACATGCCCGAGAGGCTTTTTAAAGATGGCTGCCAAGTGAAATGTCTTGCCTTAAAGGGACTTTGGTTAAACATGTCCATCTAGCCATGTGTTTACATAGAAAAACAATGGAGAAGTAGCGCAGAGGAATGGAAAAAATACTCTGCCAGATAATAATAACAAGAAATGTATTATCTCCCACTGTTTTCATGATAAGTAAAAAAACATTCTTGGGACCAGAGGTTGCCTGAATATGTGCAAGAATATAATGCAACCATTTAATGAACATTAAAATCATTTTCAAATGAATTGCACATTTTTGCTCAGTTTTGGCCTCCTTTTTTGACCTCCTCAAGTATTATGAACCATTTTAATTGGTCTTCTCATGGTGTTGAAGAAGAGGGCTGGTCGAGTGTCAGAATAAAAAGCATCTTCTTCCTCTTCCTCATCACTCCTGCTTCACTGCAGACTCACACAACATCTCTGAACCTTCTGATCTGAGCAACAGATAACATGGTAAGTTACACTTCTTCATCACCTAATTACCATCGTTAGAGGTGCTAAAGCAACACATTTGATCAAGTTTTTTTTTTTTTTTTTTTTTTCAAGGCCAATTCATTTAAAAAAAAAAAAACTAGGCCTAATCATTTTAAACTTTTGTCTGATCTTGTCTGTGTATCGGTGCTAGTCCTTATCATTTTAACAGCAAAAAAAAAAAAAGAAAAAAAAAAGTATATATATATTTATTCAAAGAATATTCAATTCCTGACTAACAGAATGCTATTTTAATATTCAATATGCACTTTGTTGATAGGCTACTGTAAATCAGTGGCGAAAATTAAAAAAAAAGTGGATGGGACAGGACTGGGGGAGGAGGTTGAGAATTCAATGCTGTCCTACATCGAGTTTAATTTATCGACAAAGAAGTCATGTTTAAAGTGATATAGTTTCACGTTAGTGAATAAATACATAAATTTGATAACAACGCTCTTGTCTCGTAACGGTCTGGCGGTAGAACTTTTCAGAGGTTCTTGGTTCTAATCCGCCCATAGTTCTATTTTTCCCTCTCTTATTAAAACCAAATATTTTCATCAGTTGTTGTAAATCAAGAGCAGGGACACATTTGTGTGCATTTTGCTTTGTAATTTCATCGGAACGAATAGAGTCTCCGCAACGGCGTTAAGCGATTAATTGAAGGCTGGTGCTCGTTGAGAGAGAGCACGGTTTCCTTCTGCGATAACAGTGGCAACGAGCACTCAGCATTAGCCTATCTCAAACAAATTCCATCGCTAGATTACCTCTTATTAACAAATTAACTAAATGAATACTCTGCTAGTCAACTGGATATGTTTCATTTGTAGGCTATTAGGTGCATCCATGCCGCATATGGGGACAATATCGACCCTGGCATATTACGCCTATGCTGTGTTCTGCATATTTTATCCATAGCCTACGTGTTTTGTGTTTGCTCCAGGTTTTCGCTGTACCACTGAGGATCCTCCTGCTCTGCCTGCTTCACTACTGGACTTGTGCAGTAGAAGTGGACCCACAAACTCTAATGAATATTGTAAATAACTTTGAGAATCAGTAAGTTTCCTTGATTGAACATAAAACATTTCTATTAAAAAAATGAATTTAAACAAAAAGAAAAACTACACACACACACACACACACACACACACACACACACACACACACAACAAGAAATTATAGTATTATTTAGTACAACAGAGGTTATTTTGAGAATTATTTGTCCTTTATAATTACATGATCATGCAATCATTTTAACATTAAACTTTATATATTCATTATTTCTATGTAATAAAATAACTTTTATTTATTATAATAAAATAATAATTCATTATTATTATTTTCATATATATTATTTTTGTTCTATTAAAATTTGTAAATACATAAATTTCCAACTGCTTTATAATTTCCAGGTTGCATGACATGGGACAATACGCTGTCGCGTTCAGAGTCGAGAAGGACAAATGTCTTCAAGGTTCTGGCTATGCAGGTCCGGACTTAACTAAAGTAAAACAATATTTTCTGAAAAATGATGTTTATGTGAGTGGTGACCTCATTGCTGCAAGGGCTGATAAAGGTAAACAAGATCATTCAGAGTATCGCCTGAAGGATCATCTGGGGTTCATCTTAAATGTAAAAGATAAATGTGTGGTTTATTTCACTGTAAATTCACCCTGTTTGAATAAATGTGTATCAGTATCCGGGAAATTCAGCATTAGAGACAATCTTGTAATGTTAGAAAAATATGAGGGAATTAAATCCTTTGCATTCAAAATAATCTGGAGAGAAGATAAACAGGTAGATGTGATAAGCAGACTGAAGGGAATAGCACCTGGTTTGCCATATTATCAGTGTATGAAAAACAAAGCTAAATGTGATCGCCTGTAATTAATGCTTATACTTGACTGTTGCTTTCCTCACATATTTACATAGTTTTATTTAGCTGAGGACTTTTTTTTCTGTTTTAATTGTAAACAGTAAGATTTGCACAAATAAAATCTTAAATTTATGGAAAATGCATAAATTGTGATATTGCGTGTGCTTGATTAGCTGGCAATTATTTTTAGAGTAAACTAATGATTATGACCGCATGTCTGCTTAATGCTGGTGCAAATAAAAGTACATTTTACTGAGCATCGTTTGAGCATCTCATTTAAACACAAGTTATTCAGTTATACAGAGTGGATACAGGTATATGTCTATTTTAACTATGATGTCATATGGTGGGAAAACGCCACCCTTAAGGATTGTGTTTTTTTTTCTGTGAAACAAAAGTTAAATGTGTCCAGATTTCTAGTTTTCAAGTGTGAAAAATTTCCAGAGTTTGTTATTAGATTTTTTTTTTAATTGTACCAAGGGGGCGTTTTGCGCAAAATCAGAGTAAGCATTTTTTGCTTAAAATTAAAAAGACAAGCCAAAAGAAAAAGAAAAAGAAGAAAATTGTTATAAATGACACCTGTTGATAGTAAGCGTAGATAATGTTTATTAATGAACCCTGCTGAAAATCAGCCTATTTTAAAAATACTGTTACCTTAATTACCACAGGAGTTTATGATTATTATTAATATGCCACCATACATTTCGGCAAAATTATAAAGACTCTCAAGGTAAAACAGAAACAAATAACAAAATATACCTAATTTTATGACATTTCAACAGGAAGTGTTTTTCTGAACTCACAACAGGTTTTGTGAGAGTACGGAAATATATTTGCGAGAGAAAGCAAAGTTTCTCAGGGGAAAACAAAAGTTTTGAAAAATATTTTTCCATCCCATCCCATATTTTTTCCACCACCTTGTCTCTTTAGCGGATCCGTGTTGCTGTGTTAAGAGTTTAGAAAAAGTACTTTTAAGTATTGGTAAATGTTGTTGGCAGTTAAATAAAATAAAATAAATTTAAATACTTGACAATTCTTACATATAGGCCTAGTCCCTCTAACAGCTCTAGCTGGGAGACAGTTTCACCACAGCAGTTTTAGGCTGAGTTTATTTTATTCTACAAAAACTTGAGGCAAACTCTAAATAATGATTTTGAATTTTGCTTTGGCTCTGGATCAAACAGCATTTGTAATAAATGTGTTCTGTTGTGAAACTTCTGAATGATCTGGCAGTTACTTGGGGTCATTTTATGTTTCACACTTCTCATACTTTGTAAAAAGGTTTGAGAGTCTCTGGGCCGATGAATTATGCCCTGATCTTCATCGCCATCTAGTGACCTTTTCTAGCCTCAACAGATTTAATAAACAGGCAATTAGCCTCTGTGTCTATGGCAAGCCGTTTTAACATTTAATCATTTAAACTGACTAGTCTCTATTTTCATGCTACTAGTACTTATTTTTTAGATACTAGTATCTATTCCATTAAGTACTACTACTTATTCATTAGCTACTAGTGCTTATTCTTTAGATACTAGTGCTTATTCGTTAGGTACTAGTACTTATTCAATAGATACTAGTACTTATTCATTAGATACTAGTACTTATTCAATAGATACTAGTACTTATTCAATAGATACTAGTACTTATTCAATAGATACTAGTACTTATTCAATAGATACTAGTACTTATTCAATAGATACTAGTACTTATTCAATAGATACTAGTACTTATTCAATAGATACTAGTACTTATTCAATAGATACTAGTACTTATTCAATAGATACTAGTACTTATTCAATAGATACTAGTACTTATTCAATAGATACTAGTACTTATTCAATAGATACTAGTACTTATTCAATAGATACTAGTACTTATTCAATAGATACTAGTACTTATTCAATAGATACTAGTACTTATTCAATAGATACTAGTACTTATTCAATAGATACTAGTACTTATTCAATAGATACTAGTACTTATTCAATAGATACTAGTACTTATTCAATAGATACTAGTACTTATTCAATAGATACTAGTACTTATTCAATAGATACTAGTACTTATTCAATAGATACTAGTACTTATTCAATAGATACTAGTACTTATTCAATAGATACTAGTACTTATTCAATAGATACTAGTACTTATTCAATAGATACTAGTACTTATTCAATAGATACTAGTACTTATTCAATAGATACTAGTACTTATTCAATAGATACTAGTACTTATTCAATAGATACTAGTACTTATTCAATAGATACTAGTACTTATTCAATAGATACTAGTACTTATTCAATAGATACTAGTACTTATTCAATAGATACTAGTACTTATTCAATAGATACTAGTACTTATTCAATAGATACTAGTACTTATTCAATAGATACTAGTACTTATTCAATAGATACTAGTACTTATTCAATAGATACTAGTACTTATTCAATAGATACTAGTACTTATTCAATAGATACTAGTACTTATTCAATAGATACTAGTACTTATTCAATAGATACTAGTACTTATTCAATAGATACTAGTACTTATTCAATAGATACTAGTACTTATTCAATAGATACTAGTACTTATTCAATAGATACTAGTACTTATTCAATAGATACTAGTACTTATTCAATAGATACTAGTACTTATTCAATAGATACTAGTACTTATTCAATAGATACTAGTACTTATTCAATAGATACTAGTACTTATTCAATAGATACTAGTACTTATTCAATAGATACTAGTACTTATTCAATAGATACTAGTACTTATTCAATAGATACTAGTACTTATTCAATAGATACTAGTACTTATTCAATAGATACTAGTACTTATTCAATAGATACTAGTACTTATTCAATAGATACTAGTACTTATTCAATAGATACTAGTACTTATTCAATAGATACTAGTACTTATTCAATAGATACTAGTACTTATTCAATAGATACTAGTACTTATTCAATAGATACTAGTACTTATTCAATAGATACTAGTACTTATTCAATAGATACTAGTACTTATTCAATAGATACTAGTACTTATTCAATAGATACTAGTACTTATTCAATAGATACTAGTACTTATTCAATAGATACTAGTACTTATTCAATAGATACTAGTACTTATTCAATAGATACTAGTACTTATTCAATAGATACTAGTACTTATTCAATAGATACTAGTACTTATTCAATAGATACTAGTACTTATTCAATAGATACTAGTACTTATTCAATAGATACTAGTACTTATTCAATAGATACTAGTACTTATTCAATAGATACTAGTACTTATTCAATAGATACTAGTACTTATTCAATAGATACTAGTACTTATTCAATAGATACTAGTACTTATTCAATAGATACTAGTACTTATTCAATAGATACTAGTACTTATTCAATAGATACTAGTACTTATTCAATAGATACTAGTACTTATTCAATAGATACTAGTACTTATTCAATAGATACTAGTACTTATTCAATAGATACTAGTACTTATTCAATAGATACTAGTACTTATTCAATAGATACTAGTACTTATTCAATAGATACTAGTACTTATTCAATAGATACTAGTACTTATTCAATAGATACTAGTACTTATTCAATAGATACTAGTACTTATTCAATAGATACTAGTACTTATTCAATAGATACTAGTACTTATTCAATAGATACTAGTACTTATTCAATAGATACTAGTACTTATTCAATAGATACTAGTACTTATTCAATAGATACTAGTACTTATTCAATAGATACTAGTACTTATTCAATAGATACTAGTACTTATTCAATAGATACTAGTACTTATTCAATAGATACTAGTACTTATTCAATAGATACTAGTACTTATTCAATAGATACTAGTACTTATTCAATAGATACTAGTACTTATTCAATAGATACTAGTACTTATTCAATAGATACTAGTACTTATTCAATAGATACTAGTACTTATTCAATAGATACTAGTACTTATTCAATAGATACTAGTACTTATTCAATAGATACTAGTACTTATTCAATAGATACTAGTACTTATTCAATAGATACTAGTACTTATTCAATAGATACTAGTACTTATTCAATAGATACTAGTACTTATTCAATAGATACTAGTACTTATTCAATAGATACTAGTACTTATTCAATAGATACTAGTACTTATTCAATAGATACTAGTACTTATTCAATAGATACTAGTACTTATTCAATAGATACTAGTACTTATTCAATAGATACTAGTACTTATTCAATAGATACTAGTACTTATTCAATAGATACTAGTACTTATTCAATAGATACTAGTACTTATTCAATAGATACTAGTACTTATTCAATAGATACTAGTACTTATTCAATAGATACTAGTACTTATTCAATAGATACTAGTACTTATTCAATAGATACTAGTACTTATTCAATAGATACTAGTACTTATTCAATAGATACTAGTACTTATTCAATAGATACTAGTACTTATTCAATAGATACTAGTACTTATTCAATAGATACTAGTACTTATTCAATAGATACTAGTACTTATTCAATAGATACTAGTACTTATTCAATAGATACTAGTACTTATTCAATAGATACTAGTACTTATTCAATAGATACTAGTACTTATTCAATAGATACTAGTACTTATTCAATAGATACTAGTACTTATTCAATAGATACTAGTACTTATTCAATAGATACTAGTACTTATTCAATAGATACTAGTACTTATTCAATAGATACTAGTACTTATTCAATAGATACTAGTACTTATTCAATAGATACTAGTACTTATTCAATAGATACTAGTACTTATTCAATAGATACTAGTACTTATTCAATAGATACTAGTACTTATTCAATAGATACTAGTACTTATTCAATAGATACTAGTACTTATTCAATAGATACTAGTACTTATTCAATAGATACTAGTACTTATTCAATAGATACTAGTACTTATTCAATAGATACTAGTACTTATTCAATAGATACTAGTACTTATTCAATAGATACTAGTACTTATTCAATAGATACTAGTACTTATTCAATAGATACTAGTACTTATTCAATAGATACTAGTACTTATTCAATAGATACTAGTACTTATTCAATAGATACTAGTACTTATTCAATAGATACTAGTACTTATTCAATAGATACTAGTACTTATTCAATAGATACTAGTACTTATTCAATAGATACTAGTACTTATTCAATAGATACTAGTACTTATTCAATAGATACTAGTACTTATTCAATAGATACTAGTACTTATTCAATAGATACTAGTACTTATTCAATAGATACTAGTACTTATTCAATAGATACTAGTACTTATTCAATAGATACTAGTACTTATTCAATAGATACTAGTACTTATTCAATAGATACTAGTACTTATTCAATAGATACTAGTACTTATTCAATAGATACTAGTACTTATTCAATAGATACTAGTACTTATTCAATAGATACTAGTACTTATTCAATAGATACTAGTACTTATTCAATAGATACTAGTACTTATTCAATAGATACTAGTACTTATTCAATAGATACTAGTACTTATTCAATAGATACTAGTACTTATTCAATAGATACTAGTACTTATTCAATAGATACTAGTACTTATTCAATAGATACTAGTACTTATTCAATAGATACTAGTACTTATTCAATAGATACTAGTACTTATTCAATAGATACTAGTACTTATTCAATAGATACTAGTACTTATTCAATAGATACTAGTACTTATTCAATAGATACTAGTACTTATTCAATAGATACTAGTACTTATTCAATAGATACTAGTACTTATTCAATAGATACTAGTACTTATTCAATAGATACTAGTACTTATTCAATAGATACTAGTACTTATTCAATAGATACTAGTACTTATTCAATAGATACTAGTACTTATTCAATAGATACTAGTACTTATTCAATAGATACTAGTACTTATTCAATAGATACTAGTACTTATTCAATAGATACTAGTACTTATTCAATAGATACTAGTACTTATTCAATAGATACTAGTACTTATTCAATAGATACTAGTACTTATTCAATAGATACTAGTACTTATTCAATAGATACTAGTACTTATTCAATAGATACTAGTACTTATTCAATAGATACTAGTACTTATTCAATAGATACTAGTACTTATTCAATAGATACTAGTACTTATTCAATAGATACTAGTACTTATTCAATAGATACTAGTACTTATTCAATAGATACTAGTACTTATTCAATAGATACTAGTACTTATTCAATAGATACTAGTACTTATTCAATAGATACTAGTACTTATTCAATAGATACTAGTACTTATTCAATAGATACTAGTACTTATTCAATAGATACTAGTACTTATTCAATAGATACTAGTACTTATTCAATAGATACTAGTACTTATTCAATAGATACTAGTACTTATTCAATAGATACTAGTACTTATTCAATAGATACTAGTACTTATTCAATAGATACTAGTACTTATTCAATAGATACTAGTACTTATTCAATAGATACTAGTACTTATTCAATAGATACTAGTACTTATTCAATAGATACTAGTACTTATTCAATAGATACTAGTACTTATTCAATAGATACTAGTACTTATTCAATAGATACTAGTACTTATTCAATAGATACTAGTACTTATTCAATAGATACTAGTACTTATTCAATAGATACTAGTACTTATTCAATAGATACTAGTACTTATTCAATAGATACTAGTACTTATTCAATAGATACTAGTACTTATTCAATAGATACTAGTACTTATTCAATAGATACTAGTACTTATTCAATAGATACTAGTACTTATTCAATAGATACTAGTACTTATTCAATAGATACTAGTACTTATTCAATAGATACTAGTACTTATTCAATAGATACTAGTACTTATTCAATAGATACTAGTACTTATTCAATAGATACTAGTACTTATTCAATAGATACTAGTACTTATTCAATAGATACTAGTACTTATTCAATAGATACTAGTACTTATTCAATAGATACTAGTACTTATTCAATAGATACTAGTACTTATTCAATAGATACTAGTACTTATTCAATAGATACTAGTACTTATTCAATAGATACTAGTACTTATTCAATAGATACTAGTACTTATTCAATAGATACTAGTACTTATTCAATAGATACTAGTACTTATTCAATAGATACTAGTACTTATTCAATAGATACTAGTACTTATTCAATAGATACTAGTACTTATTCAATAGATACTAGTACTTATTCAATAGATACTAGTACTTATTCAATAGATACTAGTACTTATTCAATAGATACTAGTACTTATTCAATAGATACTAGTACTTATTCAATAGATACTAGTACTTATTCAATAGATACTAGTACTTATTCAATAGATACTAGTACTTATTCAATAGATACTAGTACTTATTCAATAGATACTAGTACTTATTCAATAGATACTAGTACTTATTCAATAGATACTAGTACTTATTCAATAGATACTAGTACTTATTCAATAGATACTAGTACTTATTCAATAGATACTAGTACTTATTCAATAGATACTAGTACTTATTCAATAGATACTAGTACTTATTCAATAGATACTAGTACTTATTCAATAGATACTAGTACTTATTCAATAGATACTAGTACTTATTCAATAGATACTAGTACTTATTCAATAGATACTAGTACTTATTCAATAGATACTAGTACTTATTCAATAGATACTAGTACTTATTCAATAGATACTAGTACTTATTCAATAGATACTAGTACTTATTCAATAGATACTAGTACTTATTCAATAGATACTAGTACTTATTCAATAGATACTAGTACTTATTCAATAGATACTAGTACTTATTCAATAGATACTAGTACTTATTCAATAGATACTAGTACTTATTCAATAGATACTAGTACTTATTCAATAGATACTAGTACTTATTCAATAGATACTAGTACTTATTCAATAGATACTAGTACTTATTCAATAGATACTAGTACTTATTCAATAGATACTAGTACTTATTCAATAGATACTAGTACTTATTCAATAGATACTAGTACTTATTCAATAGATACTAGTACTTATTCAATAGATACTAGTACTTATTCAATAGATACTAGTACTTATTCAATAGATACTAGTACTTATTCAATAGATACTAGTACTTATTCAATAGATACTAGTACTTATTCAATAGATACTAGTACTTACTACAATGTGAAGAAAATCCAGCAAAACGCGGGGGCGCGTTTGCCGACCTCAGAGGGTTAAACATACAGTCTAGCGTAGCTCTTAAATGACACTCATTGCCCGTGGCGCACTCGCACACCTCTTCGGACAGTCGCTCTCCATCAGCTTTTAGATTTTTAGAACTCAACTTTGCATGGTAAAAACTTTGTCCCAGTAGTTTGCGTCAGACTCAGACAAACAGGAATGTTGAAGCGGACTTTGACCGTCCATGTAACAACCAGACAATATTCCTTCAATTTTGATCAATGAGATGTTGCAGTAGCACAGCAGTCCACGGCTAGTAGAGCTAGAGCCCTTCAGTTAGGAAAACCGGGGTTGTATGCGATAACTGAGGCTGGAGGGGTTGTATAGGGGTGTCGTCATCATGACGTTGTAAACAGCTAAATAGGATTAAAACCACATTGAATCAGAAGTAGCATCATGGAGAAGTCATGCATATGCCACCTGAGAGATGGGTGAATTGTTCGCAATAAGTTCCGTAACAAGCATTTAGAAACTAGCTAGGGTGTATTTCATTTTGCACAGGCTTTAAGTTAACTTTTACCAAATATTAAGATGTTAAAGTTCAGTTATAGACCTTTAGCGCTGTAGCAAATCAACTCAAATGAGGGGAATATATAATTACTAATTACTAATTAATCATACTGGTTATGAGCCATTATTACCTACACATTTTAAATCGCCCAAAAAGGGGATACATAGGCCATATATTTGTATCTCTATGTATAGATAATTAACCACAACAAATTATAATCAATTATAAATATACAGATAGGCTATAGATCAAATTTCAGAATAACCTACAAAGTTAATTTCACATCGAAAAATCCGTTCGTCCACCGAACCGACCATACGATCTTCTTATCAACTCTCAAGAAGTATTATTCTTCTTATAAACTCTCAAGAAATGCTATTCTTCTGGTCATGAAGAATAACTTTCTTGTTCTATAAGATTACTAACTTGTAGGCTAATCAACAATATAAAGCTTGTAGCTTAAGATCACTAGCCTTGTTATGATGGTGCAAGGAGATGAACCCAAATGCAGACAGTATTCAAGTGAACTACGTTTATTACAGAAACAGGGAAAACAAAACCCACGAGGGGGCAAAACAAGACAGGATCGACAATATTAAGACTAACAAGACTAGACTC
>FLSR01000376.1:6979-26496 GCA_900092035.1 Leuciscus waleckii
TTCAATTTCTCATTAATGCAATTATCTAATCAACCAATCACATGGCAGTTGCTTCAATGCATTTACGGGTGTGGTCCTGGTCAAGACAATCTCCTGAACTCCAAACTGAATGTCAGAATGGGAAAGAAAGGTGATTTAAGTAAGTTTGAACGTGGCATGGTGGTTGGTGCCAGACAGGCTGGGTATTTCAGAAACTGCTGATCTACTGGTATTTTCATGCACAACCATCTCTAGGGTTTACAGAGAGCAGTCAGAAAAAAGAGAAAATATCCAGTGAGCAGCAGTTCTGTGGGTGAAAATGCCTTGTTGATGCCAGAGGTCAGAGGAGAATGGCCAGACTGGTTTAAACTGATAGAAAGGTAACAGTAACTCAAATTAGGGTTAGGCCGAGAAATCACAATGTTGAAGCAGAACCTTGAACCTTGAAGCAGATGGGCTACAGCAGCGGAAGACCACACCAGTGCCACTCCTGTCAGCTACGAACTGGAAAACTGGACAATAGAAGATTGGAAAAATGTTGCCTGGTCTGATGAGTCTTGATTTCTGCTGTGACATTCAGATGGTAGGGTCAGAATATGGCATAAACAACATAAAATCATTGATCTATCCTGCCTTGTATCAACAGTATCAACCTGCTGCTGGTGGTGTAATGGTGTGGGGGGAAATTTTCTTGGCACACTTTGGGCCCCTTAGTATATTTCCTATAGGATATATAGAAAATATGGCATTGGTGCATGTTGATTCAGAGTTTGCTTAATCTGAAGTCCTTAAAGGAGTTGGAGTCATTTATTCAAAGGTGTTGGAGCATCTGAACTCTTCGTAAGAGACTGGATCCAAACTGGAGCTGACTGGGGTGCAGTCTTAGATGGCCATCCAGCCCAAGGGATCTGGAGAGGTCATCATCTCAATTGGCACATCAATTGCCTTGAATTGATAGCTTTATTTCTTGCCCTGAAGTACTTCCTCCAGAAGTTAAGGGGCTACCATGTCGTTGTACGGGTGGACTACACCCTGGTAGTTGCTTACATAAATCGCCAAGGCGGACTGCGTTTGCGCTGCCTGAACAGGCTTGTGCAGCAGATTCTGGTTTGGGCTCAGGACAGGTTCCTGTCCCTCAGGGCGATTTACATTTCAGGGCATATGAATGTGGGAAAAGACTTAATATCCAGGCAGGCTGTGACACACAGGGAATGGAAACTCCACCCTGAAGTAGTCAGACAGATTTGGGAAAGATTTTACGAAGCAGACACTTTCCAGTGCAGCTGCATTGGTATTTTTGTTCCCATCAGCATTAATGAAACTCAGCATTGAGTGTAGCTTTTGATAGGGAACGTCTCGGGTTACTTGACCTAATACTAGCAAGGTTGAACGACTTCAGATTTTTCAAAGTCGACATTTATGTGATGAAAGTCGAGTCGAAGTCGACTAGTCGCTGATGATGTCATTATTAAACAAATAAGCCTGAATCTAGAGCTGAGACTCGAATGCCGGTTGCTTGTGCACAGCTATGGCATATGACACAACGCTCCTACATAAACAGCTTATTTTGATTAGTTCTTTTGACTTTGGGTCATTATATTTCTCACAAATGTCTGCTCGTTCTAAAGCAGATACAGACAAAGTAGCACAGTAAAGATTATTACATTTATATGAACACATTAGTGATAGAGTGATTGCGTGTGAAGTAATTATACCTGGCAGCATCTCTCTACTAATTGTGCAGCTATTGGTTTTAATCACTAGGTAATATATGCTAGAACTCCAGTTTCTAAGCTATTTTATTGATAAATCACAGAAGTTGACAATACATTTCTGACAATACAGACGCGCGATCTTCACGTGATATGCACACTACTGTCTGAGTGTGTGCACGTGTGGCAATTAGAGGTATCACAGCAGCTCTTAAATTTCTAGATTATTACTGATTCCAAAAAGGTAACGACTACGCCACCCAGAACTAACTCTGGGAAAAGCCCAAGGGGCACAGGTTCAAGTTCTCAGAAAATGACCAAGAGGCATGGGTACCTTGTATAAAACTTGTACATCTTTATTAAACAAAAAATAATTAGAATTTGGCTCGTTCAATGAATCACACGTAACAGCAAGAGGATTTCACCCAGCAAGCAACACCAACTGCTGCAAAACAAACAAGAGAAGAGAAAAAACAAACAACACCACAACCAAAAGAGCTGGGTCTTACCACTAGGGCGGCAGGCTTGACACCGGGCTTCAAGAATGCCCGTAGTAGTAATAATGATAATAACCACACACGTGGCCCAAACCACTCACACCCTCCAAAGGATTCACGGCAACTCCACGCCACTCTGGTGAACAGTGAGACAACCACACGGGAAGGGTCAGCCTGCCCTCTCCAGGCCCCAGCTCCAGTACAAAAAAAAAAGAAAAAGTTACAGCAAAAAGAAATGTCAACAAACAACAAAATACAAAAACACAAAAAACAACATAATCAATTACAGCAAACCAAACATCAATTTGGCAAAACAAATCAATAAGAGCAACACTGACCAATTGCAAACAAGCCCTACTGTTTGCAACAAATCAAAGAAAACAACCAAAACCAGAAAAGAAAAATAACGTTACTGATTGCAACAAAACAAAATAACAGGACAGATTATTAAATACCAAGTCGGCGTTACCAAATATAAACAAGCGTTACTGAATGCAATGCAACCTTAACGGATGCAAAACATGCATTAAACGGAAGCAAAACGAATATTAAAGACAGAAGTAAATAAAAGAAAAGATAAAAAATGAGAACACAAAAAGAGAAAACAAAATAATTAAACAAAATTAATAAATGCAACCTAAATCATTAAACAAAACAGAATTAAAGCAAAACAGCAGTGTTGAAGGTGCAAGCCATGCTGGGATCAAGTTGTTGCAGGATGCAAACTGGAAGCCAAACAGGCCCACTCACAGAATGGTTTCAACTCCTAAAACGCATTAAATAATTATAACCCCATTTACCTTTATGAGGGCCAAAGGGAAATAGAAGGTTACACATACCAAATCGTGCAAAACACATCATCTATCCGGCAGCCACCACTCTATTTGATCACAAGCAGACGGCGGAATTCACCCACAAAGGTATCACATGCAGTTCGCACATACAGCGGAGCGCCACGGCAACGCAACGGTTGTTGATCATCTATGGGTGCAACAGGCACTCAACGAACGCCAGCCCAACCGAAATTACTGTTAGCAAACAATAAACATGTAAAAAGGACTTTTAGCATCTACCACACGGAGAAAACACCCATACATACCCCTCGTGCAGCGCAACGAGACGCCGGAAGTGAGATCGCCAGGTATGACGCAATACCCGTTTTACCGTACCGCTTGCCTTATATACACGCTCCCTCGCAAATGTTACCCAAGGGGGGGCGTGGTCAAAAAGGACCACAGCAATAATTTGCGTTTCACCACACACGTAATGCAGCAGCAGTTTAGAACGGCGATTGACTACATGTACAATAAGCTTTATAAAATGTGCGTTCTCCTGATCAATTTTGAGCATCTTGTGGAGCACTCTCGGAGTATGCATTTATTTGTCATTTTAATTGTTTGACTTCCAAGATTTCTTATCCTGTTGCACCCTCTATAGGCCATGATGAGCGACTAGTCGACGTCAAGCTTAAACTGTCATGGCAGAACATTAAAGTTGACTAGTCTGTGCAACCCCTAGTACCTAGTGGCTGGTGTGTGTGTGTGTGTGTGTGTGTGTGTGTGTGTGTGTGTATATATATATAGTAATCCTACCCACAGTTGGAAAAGCCTTATACATTCTAGAATACATTTTCAGCACGACCCTTAACTGATGTCACAACTTTTTCATTTTAAGTTAAGAGCAAGCAGAGATCTTGCAAATGCAATGATGGAAAATGAAACAATACAGCATATGGTCTGTACGTGTTATGTCACCACGGCCAGAAAAAGACTATGTTGAATTCCAAAGGTTTTAAGATTTAAATTTTCATACTATGTTCAACTTTTCACGTGACCAGGGTGAATTTGTGGAAACCACTTGAAACATTTGCTGTGTTGAGCTATTTCAATTACTTTTGTTTTATTTGTTCATTGCAAACAGGTGAAAGTGTGTACATTTTGCCAATAAACCTGATTTGCAATGGGGGTTGAATAATTTCATTAAAAACTGTACAGATTTTGTTGTGTGTGGTAGATTTAGCCCATTTTCATGAATTATCTTGACTAAATATCAAAAGCTGAAAGTAATCTTTGCTGAGAGTGAATGAGACTGCAAAACAAGAACCCATTCAAGGGATAAGCTTGATTCGCTTTCTCCATGATGGTGGTGTTTTAAATATTGTGATTAAAAATATTTTTTAAATTATATTATATGGCAAATTGTGTAATTAATTGTATTAACCACATATATAGATATTTATAGAGAACAAATAAAATCACCTAAATGAAAATAAAGACATTTTATGACAGTTAATACTAAAAAGTGGATTTAGAAGTCAATATATTGTCTTTCAATATAGGTGTAAAGTATAGCTTGAAAATTTTTCAAAAGTAAATAACTTTGAAATAGTGAGACAATGTGCATATTACTCCATGCCAAAAATAAGAAATTAAATAAATGGTAGAGCTGGATTTAATTTATAATCTATAATAGAAATCTACATTAGTCAGGTTATGATTTACGCTTGTCATTAAAATCATTCGTTCATGAAATATGTAAGGATGTGGGTTCCAGTGTTCTGATGACAAAATAATAACATTGTAATTTTCAGATACACAAGCTCACTTTCAACTGTCTACAAACTTTATAGACAATGGCAGTTTCTAAAATCTCTTGTTTAGTTAATATTGTTTGTGGCTATTGTGTGTGCAACAGTGTTGAGCCTTAGACAATATAGAATGCCAGTAGAAGCTGTTTGTTGATGATCAGGGAGCTAATTTTCCTGTTCATTTAATAATAAAGGCTTTGGACTGTGGTTGTAATTTTTGGATCATTTGGGATAGGAAATGATTTAAGAGAGCAAGTGGTCCAGAGTGGCTTTGTATACAGAGTTCCCCTCCTTTATTCCACAATTGTCCTCCAGCTGAATCATTGCTTCTGAATGAATGGCAGTAATTACAGTTGTCCTAACATTTTCCTCTTTTTAATAGTATTGTTACATTACTTGAAAGTGATTTTGAATGAACAACTCAAACTCCAATGACCTATATGACTAAATAACAGTGTGTGATTTTCCTTTGTTTCTAAAGGGAAAAAGTATTTTGTCCTGAAAAAGCCTGCTCCGATGAGGACAAATTCTGAAACATAATTCTTAATTCAAAGCATATTTTAAAGGGGTCATATATCATAAGGAATCAAATTATCCTTGATCTTTTTAGATAAAAGAACAACATGTAGCCTATATGGAAACATACTGTAACTTTCAGAAGTTAAAAGTCCCCAGACATTTTTTAAACTAAAATATCTCATTCTAAACTTATGCAACTTTTTATCATGGCTAAGTTTTTTTCTTTTATCCCTACACAGAAGAGCTAATGATTTAATGGTATAACATGCTGTTCTGGCATGTGTATCATCTGCATATCTGTCTGTATATCCTACATTGTTTGTTTGTAAGAATTTGTAAGAACATGTATTATGTTAAAATATTTCTTTTTCAAATAAGTGCTTTCTAGTCATCAAAAAGTCATTCTAGTCATGCATTGTTTTAGCAGCCCAACTGTTTTTCAATGGTGATAAGAAATGTCTATTGAGCACCAAATTAGAATGATTTCTGCTTTTTGTGACTGGAAACAAAAATAAACTGCATTTTAAAATGTATTAAAATAGAAAACAATTAAATTGTAATAATGTGCAAGTGTATTTGTAATCAAATAAATGCAGCCTTGGTGAACATAAGATTGACGTTTTACAAGTTCCAAAGAGAGTACCCCCCACACATAACAGTGCGCTAAACACGAACAATAACTGAAAACTGAACAGCAACACAAGAGGAACTTAAATACACAGTGATAACAAACTGGATGGCAAACAGGTGTGTGATAATTAATGAATTGTCACAGCAACACTGTAAAAAATTCTGCTGTGATTTTACAGTAAATTACTGGCTACTAATTGCATTACTTTCACAGTAATTTACAGTAAGAAATTTAATGTAAATTATAGTAAAATTACACTTGTGTACAGTGATTTCACAGTTAATTATATCACATTATTACTGTAATTTCACAGTGATATCGCGTCAAGACTTTGTTGTTTATGAGGAGATTTGCGAAAGGATAAAACTCGCGCTGATTCTGAACATACGTTTTGAGCGACTTCTCCGCATGGTGACTCAAAACGCCTCTGATTGGCCACTGTGTTCATGTGCGTAATATACATATCCAGTGGCGGCTGGTGCTAAAAAAATTTGGGGGGGCACAACAAACTGATTTTTAATTCAGGACTGAATGTAGGCTTATTGTTAAATAACAATTTAACAGTGTAATAATGTAGCTATCATTAGCCTAAAGTTTAGCTAAAACTTCAGCCGGTAGGGTTGGGAAATAGCCAATTACCAAATAAATCTGAATTTTTGGGCTAAATGGCGATGAATGGTATAATCTGAGTATTTAATTATTATTTTTCTATTTGAATTAAAAAAAACCTGTATTTAATTTTTTTTTTTTTATATTTAATATCCTGATCGATATTGTCCTACAAACAATGTTCATATTGAAGGTTATAAAAACAAACATAGTGTAACCTTGCTGTCTATCTGCAGTCTATCCAAAAAAGGGGTCACATTACATTCTAACATTGCAACATTACAATCTAAAAACAAAATAATGCTTTTTAAAGAAGTAGTTAAATTTACAAAAAAAATTAAATAAAAAAAAAAAGCTAATATCATAAAAATACACATGTAGGTTTGAAATTCTCTAGCACATTTATGTTCACCAACAACAACAAATATTCAACAACAAATGTTTTAGCTAAATATATGTATAATTTAGTGCTAATGTATATTTTAGTCAGAATAATTGCGCTCCTATTCTATTGCGCTCCGTCTGTTCGGCGCGCATGCACGCGGCGGCGCTCGTTCACGGAAGTAGGCTATAGCTTGCAGAAAGCTCGCCCACTCATGACAGCAAACTGGACTTTCTAACATTTACAGATGGAGAATATGTCCGTGAAATGTAAGTTATGCACTGAGGAAATGATTGGATGTCACTTCAGCTTGGCTAAATACTATTAGAGGTATATTTGTTTCCACCAATCGCTGCACAAGTTAAGGTTACGTATGATGACGAAAGCACGTTAGTGTGAGCCCTCCCGGAACCAATAGAGAATGCATTGCAGTGCCTGCAGTTCGAAAAAAAAAATCTTTGAATGTAAGTCTATGGGAAGACTCTGGGCGATTCTCAGCCAGAGTGAAATCGCCCAAAAAGAGGCGGTACTCCACAGAACGTGCTCGGCGCTGATTGGACTATATCCAGAGCTGATCCAGAGGCAGAACAACAGTGAGTGACTGATAGCGTAACTCTGTGGTTGAATGAGATAACTTATTGATTGGAAAAGTCCCTTTCACACTTTGGTGGTGCGTCGCCCGATCGCCCTAATGAAGAAACCGCCGCTGTTCTGTGATTGGCTACAGTGCTCAACACTGATACAACACAATGTAGCCTAAGCAGTTTCGTTTCGTTTCGTTTTTGAATAATATTGTGTCCTCCAGTGCCCGGACTCGACTGTACTCGGCAAATTTTCCGAGTCTAAAATGTCCGAGTCCGTGTCAAGTCCGAGTACAAATTCATCCGAGTGCGTGACAAGTCCGAGTTCGAGTACCCCAACTCTACATAATCCTTCCAGTAGTGACGGGCGCTTTCTAAACACTCTTTGTGAAGCTTTGAAACCTTTGTGAATCATTTGTTTTGAACCAGTGATTTGGAGCATGTATCAAACTTCTAAAGTCACGTGATTTTAGTAAACGAGGGTTTATTACACGCCATAACTGTTTGTAAATGATTCAAAATTGTAATGTTTCAACAAGGAACTCATGAACCTATGAATGAACCAGCGTCCATGTATATTTATTTAACTGATTTATAATCAATTTCAACTGTTCTTTCTATGACAGGTTCATTGTTGGTCTCTCTAAATGTTGGTTCTATAAAACACTGAAGCTCAAACAGCAACAGCATTAGTTTCAGTGTGACATGATTCTTGTCTGAAGTAAAACCTTTTTATGTGTTTGATGTTGTGTGGAGCTCAGACCAACTTCATGAGGAAATCAGAGTTTTATTTAATATGAGATGCAATGATTAATGCCATTTTAACACAATTTTGCTTCTGTTGTGACTTGTTGATCATATTTGGCATTGTGCAGTATATTATGTGTTGTTGAACGTGTTTTCTAAAGAATAAGCACTAGTATCTAAAGAATAGGCACTAGTACCTAAAGAATAAGCACTAGTAGCTAATGAATAAGGACTAGTACTTAATGGAATAGATACTAGTATCTAAAACTAAGTACAAGTAGCATGAAAATAGAGACTAGTCGGTTTAAATGATTAAATGTTAAAACGGCTTGCCATAGAACGTTGGCTACCCAACCTTCTAACAACGTTTTAACAACTGGCCATAAGGTTGCTATAACTACGTTGTGTGGTGAAGGTTGTTAAAGCGTGTCACAGTGTTGACACTGAACCACTGTTCAGGGCCATTGCTTAAGGTTGTGCCTGTGGTGTCTTGAAAACCACTGCCCTGAAGCGGGAAAATTAGCCTTTTAAATGTCAACTGACCGTTGGGCCGTCTTCTTCATCGAGCAAGGACACGTGACACTGACATAGATTTGTGTGTGTTTGAACTTAGTGTTTTAGGAAGGCATGGCTCAGCCTTAACTTTTACAAAGAGTTTGACACTTTGAGCTTTGTAACTCTGCAGATCTTATTCATGCACAAACAGCTACATAACACACTAAAGTAAAGGGGAAACAAGAAATCGCATCATATTACACCCATAAGCAAGATTCAGAATCAAATGTGATTTTTTTTTTGTTCCACTGTGACATGCTTTATGAATAAATAACCCATTGATTTTCTTGGTGGAAGTGTGTTTAAAAAAGACAAAAGAGGTAATAATTTCCAATTATTTTATTGGTAATTCTAATAGCAATCAGGTGATGATGAATTATCAATACATTTCAACTACTGACAGCATGTTTATTTGAACAGAATGAACTTATGAATGATTACAGAGAGATAGATGACGATGCATATAATGTTCATTCCACAGACATATGGACAATGAGTTTTTAATATATGTCTGAGTCCATTGTGAGAAATTGTGTTGGTAAAGTCTCTTAAACAAGAATAATATTGATGCAAACTGTACATTGCTAACTCATTATCTTTGAGAAGTAAATCTAACATTGACAGTTAAGGTTTAGAGATCACAGAAAAAACAGATGTCACTTAGAAACTTCACTATTAAACAAAATAATACTTTTAATTACAAAATCAAGAAATGCCACATAACAACAAATTACTGTATGTGTAAAATAAATTTCACACTCAGAACCATTTATTGATCGTATTAGAAGTTACTGCACTCTTGACATCAACCCCTCAGTTATGAGAGATAAACACAAAAGATGCAATCAGATCATAATTCATACATCAAACCACATTAATCAAAATCTGTGAACAACTAGAAAATAAAACAATATTTACATTTCTGGATTTTTCCTTGTTATAGTATAATTTTAAACGGTGAATATATTTTATAATACCTTTAACTTATTTATAAATGAGTTTATGTACATGAAATGTTGCTGATCAAAGATCATTGTCCCAACAAACAGATATTCACGAACAGCCCCACCCAGTGCTGCCACTAGGGATTCTAGGCCTCATGACAGTTTATTGCTTTAAGCCTCTTCAGTTTTATTCAGACCGGAGGGGCTTTCAGTATCAGAACGTGTTACACATTTTGCTCTGTCAGATGACACCAACACCAGCTCTACTAACACCTCCAAAAACAGCTCCAAAAACAGCTCCAACAGCTCCACCAACAACAGCTCCTCCAGCAACTGCTCCACCAGCAGCTCCAACAGCAGTTCCAACAGCCACATAATACAGATTGTTCCAAGATGTTTCTGATAAATAACTCTGTTTAGAATAACACTCTGCTCTAATTTTCTCCTCTGTCTCTATTCCGACTTCTTCTAATGTCATTTGTTCTAGCTCCTCCTCTTCTGGCTCCAGTATTTCCCACCCGTGTTTCTCCTCCTCATATTCTCTCATCACTCGCTCCTCTGTCTCTCGTCTGACTCTGTCTAATGTCGTTTTACGTTCTCTCTCTCTCCTCTCCTCCTCTTCTCTCTTTTCCTTCTCTGCCCTCCTCTCTACCTCTTCTCTTCTCCTCTCGGTCTCCTGCATCATTTCTAGTGTGTAACGGGAGTTTCTGTTCTCAGTTACCAGTCTGTGGATCTTCTCCATGAGTTCAGTCACCTGCCGTCTGTTTGCTGGATCTTTAACGTTAAACTCATGATATGTCTGACCACATCGGTTAATGAAAGCAGACAATTGAGGATTTGCCCTGATCATTTCTCCTAGTGATCTCATGTCTCTCTGATCCACATGAGTGAAGAGCACTAGAGTAAATCTGAGAGCTTCTACCCAAACTTCTGCTCAAACCAATCAATGAAATCCTTCTCATGTTCAGTGAAGTGCTTAAAGGCAGAATCAGCAGGATGACATGAGCTCCTGGTGAACGTAGAGCTCTCTTCAGCTCCGAGTCTGAATCAAAGTCAGTGTGAGTGGAGAATCTGAAGTCTGGAGTATCGATCACTGTCACGCTTCTGTTATTAACTTCTCCAGTGTGTGTCTGACAGACTCTGGTCACTGATGAAGAGCTCTTTAGTGACTCAAACACTCGATCATTAAAGATGACGTTTCCTGTGGCGCTTTTCCCGGATCTGGTTTTACCGATCAACAGCAGCCGACAATCTTCATCTTCATCTCTCATCAACTCTTGGTTCTCTAACCTCTAAAATACATAAAACCATGCAGGATACAGTCAACTAAAACACCTATACAATCATTATGTCTGTTACAAATGATCCAGAGGGCGTAAAATACTAAAAAAGAGTAGCAAAACTCAGACGTGGGTTTCTGGCATCATCATGTACAAAAGAAGTCCAGGGTCATTGGGTAGGCACCAACCAATAAAACGACTCCGTTGCACCCTCCCCTCTCCCTGCCCTGCCTTTCTCTCTTACCGCCACTGAGTTGCTAGTGCACAAGTGAGTTTTGCATCTAATATCATTAGAGTAGATTTGAAATTGCAGTGACAGATCTGAGAAGTTGCAAATGCCTAAGTGAGGTTGTACTGCGAATGTGAATGAGAGAAAAAGTGCAACTATGTACTACAAGTTTGTGTCTGTAATTGTTTTCTGTGAATGGTATTTTACACATTTGTGACTACTTGTCTGAGGCTTCAAATTCATAATACAGGTTTGTGACTATTGTCTGCGAGTGCAAATCTCAAGATTCATCTTCAGATTTTTATTTTACAGGTTTTCACGGAGTTGTGAGTGTAAATTTTTGCATGCGTACAAGTACGAAGAATTATTGTTCAAGTTTTCAAATTCACATCTAGCCTACATGCTCTCAGGTTTTGCTACTCTTTTACCTTCAATAAAAAAAAACGTACTCACCTGATACTTCATTTTCAGGTCCTTTTTCTTTGTTCAAGACACTTTCACCAAGAAAAAATAGGGTCCAAACTACAAATAAGCAAATATGTTAAGATGTACACAACACAATACATTCACATTAATGCTGTTTCATGCTTTATTGTAATATACTGTATAAAAGAAGCTGAGTGTGGATGAAATACAGCTGTTTTGTAAGACGTTTGCAGAATAATTATATGTTTATATGCACAGATTGCGGTTAATCTGTGGATAATCTGTGTATCGGGCGGGTCAAGTGTGTGTCTGAGTGAGTGTTTGTGTGTACCTACTTATTTTGGGGGGAAAATTGTACCCAGAATTGAGCAAAACCTGACAAATCTCCAAAAACCTCCCTTTAGGGACGTCCTCATTTTTACAGTAAACGGGTAAACATAAATAAATGAATTAAATGCTTTTTGCTGAAAGTTTTGTGCAATGGGTAGGTTTAGGGGCATAGAAAATACAGTTTGTACAGTATAAAAATCTACAGAATGTCCACATTTAGATAGCTAAGTAAACGTGTGTGTGTGTGTGTGTGTGTGTGTGTGTGTTATATTCAAAATATATTTTTATATAATAATATAATTAATATATAATATATTTTATTCAAATAGAGACCATGGGCCCTATCTTGCACCCAGCGCAATTGACTTTGTACACCGACGCATGTTTCATTCCTATTTTGCACCCGCGCAAAGCACGCTTTTCCCTCCACAGAAGCACGTCGCTAAACTAATGAACTAACAAACGATAGATAGATAGATAGATAGATAGATAGATAGATAGATAGAAAATGTATTATAAAAGCATACATCTAGCTTACACAATTACCCACATTATTATATGCCTGTTTAACCGAAGCTAATTTGGGTGTGTTTCTCCATCCCCAATGTCACTCTCTCTCTTTTACGGCTGTGACGAGAGCCTTGCTCTCCTCGGCTGTAACCGCTCCTGGCGCGCGCCTGGCAAATCCGCCGTTATAATAACAATACGCCAAGGAAAAAGCGCGTCTGCTCTTAAAGGGAATGTGAGATGATGCTCTGATTGGTTTATTTCACGTTACGCGCAAACCACACCTATGAATAATGAAGCTACTTCAGACCAACCCCTTTTAGATTTGCGTCGGGCGCAAGAATAATTTATCCCGCCGGGAAAATAGTAACAGCGCCAAGACCCGCCCACAAAGTTACTTGCGCTTTGCGCTTTGACACTTGCGTTTCAGATCGTTAAAATAGGGCCCCAAATGTCTATATTCAAAACGGAGACCCAATGTTTATTTTGTGAAATATATTTGCACAAAAGTAATCCAGGCATTAACATTATTTTTCTTTAATATTTGAGTTTATTATTACAGTGATGCTGCATGACTCATGTAGGACGAGAGAAATAGAGCTTTTTTGTGTTAAACAACAGTATAACACATCTTTGTATCTTTTATAAACATATAAAGCCAATTCATAACGATCTTATGAATGTTTTAGCATCGATATCGATGTGTTTATCGATTCATTATACTGGGAAACGTTAGCTAAATGACAGTAATCGGCTTTAATCCTAGTCTTCGCCATATTATCAAATCTTCATGTTCTCATATTGACATATTACATACTCCAATATATGTAGCGCTCAGCTGTTTTTCAAAGGTTTATGATAATAAATAATATACAAAGAAAATGCCATGAACCATGATGATCCTTGCTTTTGTCCCTCTCTAACATCTCTCTCTCTCTCTCTCTCTCTCTCTCTCTCTCTCTCTCTCTCTCTCTCTCTCTGCAGACATGTTGATATTTTTTTTCTAAACCAAACTCAATTCCACATGCAGACGCTCAAACAGAAGATCTACGGATGAACATGTTGCTAGATATGGCAAATATAAATAATTTAAAAAAGTTACACTTACTGAGATACACAAGACAGTGAGCTATAAGATGTCCTCCGTCAGATAAAAAATACTCTCCTTCAACGAATATCGGAAATAAAAGTTTACTTTCGCTTTCAACAGCCGCGCGAATGTCGTGATGTTGTTTTGACTCCAGAAGGACTGCGGGCGTTTCTAAATTTGTGATTGTTTTCAAACTGGTTGGTGTTTATAAATCACGCAACGAAAATGATCCCCCTCGCATGACCCCACTCCTAAAACCCTAAGTCAATGTGACGTGGGCAAATAAAACGCCCCTCGTTTATGACCTCGCCCACAAGGCATTTCTCAATGAAGTGGGCAAGAGAACAAGCTCCCGAGTCCGGACCGATATCCCCTGTTTTTACAGGATTGTCCCAGCAAACACAGAACGCTGATGGCACAACGTACCAACCTTCTAACAACGTTTTGAACCACCGTTCAGGGCCATTGCTTAAGGTTGTGCCTGTGGCGTCATGAAAACCACTGGACGACACATGTAGGCTACTCGTCACTGTCCTGAAGCGCGAAAATCAGCCTTTTAAATTTCAACTGACCGTTGGGCCGTCTCATTCTTCGAGCAAGGATACATGACACTGACGTAGATTTGTGAACGTGTGTTTGAACTTAGTGTTTTAGGAAGGCAGGGCTGAGCCTTAACTTTTACAAAGAATATCTCTTTGGGTTTGACACATTGAGCTTTGTAACTCTGCAGATCTTATTCATGCACAAACATATAACACACTAAAGAAAAGGGAAAACAAGAAATTGCACCATATGACACCCATAAGCTAAATTCAGAATTAAAAGTTTTTTTTTTTTTTTTTTTTGATATTTTTTTTAAAAAAAAAACCCTTTTTACTTTGACATGCTTTATTAATAAATAACCCATTGATTTTCTTGGTGGAAGTGTGTTTAAAAAAAGACTAAGGAGATAATAATTTCCAAGGAGGAACTTTTGAGGGGTGGCAACATATGACAGACGTATATATACTGAATTTAATCACTGTTAAATTGGCCATAACTTTTAATTGGTTGCTGCCAACTGGGGTGGCAGCAGGGATGGCAAGGCTTTCTTTAGGGTGGCATTTGCCAAAATTACTGACCATATTGTTGTTACAAAGGATTTATATTTTTAAAACATTTGCCTCCTTTTTTTTTATTTATTTTTTTATGTTTTATTCATCAAAGTATCCTAAAAAAAGTATCACAGTTTATGAAAAAATATTAAGCAGCAGAACTGTTTCCAACTTTGATAATGAATCATCATATTAGAATGATTTCTAAAGGATCATGTGATTGACTGGAGTAATGATCCTGACAATTCAGCTTTGCATCACAGAAATAAATGATCATTTAAAATATAATAAATTGAAAACCAATTATTTTAAATTGTAATAATATATCACAATATTATCCTTGTTTGTTCACTTGTCGCCTGTCGATACATGACGCAATATCTGTCACGGTTTCCCTGGTTTTCCCTGGCCATGTCACGTACTACATTTCCCAGCATTCCCCTGGATCCACACCTGCACTCACTTCCCTCATCACCACAGCTGAATGCCATCTCCTCATCATTACCTCATCACCAGCCTTTATATTCAGTTCCCTCACATGCACTCACTGCTGGGTATTAATGTGACTTGATGTTATGTTCTGGGTCGAGTTTGGTTATCTGTCACTGGTTCCAAAGGTCATCGGCGAGAGATTCCATGTTTCCTCTCTTGAGATGATTTCAGTGTCTACGTTATCTATGTATCTACTGAGTCTGCATCAATGTTCCATGCATCGTGAGTCTTCATTCAAGTTCAGTGGATCTTCGAGTCTGTTCCTGAGTTTGAGTATTCAAAGGCATCTCGTGAGTTCAAGTATTCAAAGACATCTCCTGAGTTCGACTATTCAAAGACAATTCCTGAGTTCGAGTATTCAAAGACATTTCCTGAGTTCGAGTATTCAAAGACATTTCCTGAGTTCGAGTATTCAAAGACATTTCCTGAGTTCGAGTATTCCAAGAGACTCTCATTACCTTTGAGTTTGACCTTCAGTTGCCTCCAGGGATTCTTGGGGTTGCACACGTGTATAAATAAAGTTTGAGTTTAAATGGTATTCTGGTCTCCTGTCCTGGTATAGCGTTACAGAATACCCGGCCCCACACCGTGCAAGCTCCAAGGGCACTGAAGGTTACCTCACTCTCCATTGCAACATTTCACGCCTTCCAGAATGTGCTGTGAACGGATCGCAGCGATGGCTCAGGAAAGCCGCAATCTTTTTGAGTTCACTAAGAAGCTTTACTCACTGGCTATGGACTGTTATCTGAGTGACGAGACCATAAAATCTTGTTACAAGATCGGGGCCCAGTACGTTGACCCACGACCACTCCCCGATCTTTCAGGGCTAAACTGGAGGGAGGCGATATCTGTCTGCTGGGACAGCTTTTTCCCTGAGTGTGCGTTTCCCACCAAAATCACTCATCTCGTCAAACCAGTTAAACCCACCAAGCAGGCGCTCGGTGTCCGCCTGGCATCTGTTGCGGGGATTGTTTGGCCCAGAGCACGCAAGCTGGTTTCCAACAGTGCCAATCTGGCATCCAAGTTGATCGACCCCCCTTTGATGTCCGTTCGGGGAACACTCCGATATGCTCCACATCCCACCAGCCTAGTCAAGTTTGATTCAAGTCAAGTTCCGAGTCTAGTACATGGTAAAGAAGTCGTCTGCTCAGCCGAGCCAGAGCCTGCACTTCACGCCAGTCCAGCCGAGCCTGCACTTCAGCCAGTCCAGCCGAGCCTGCACTTCACGCCAGTCCAGCCGAGCCTGAGCCTGAGACTGAGAGCGTCATGCCCACCGAGCCTGAGACTGAGAGCGTCATGCCCGCCGAGCCAGAGTCTGTGAGCGTCATGCCCCCCGAGCCAGAGCCTTCGCCGCTGGTTCCGTCCAGCTCAGAGCCCTCTTCGCCGCTGGTCCTGCCCAGCCCTGAGCCGTCTTCGCCGCTGGTCGTGTCCAGTACGGACCCGTCTTCGCCGCTGGTCCAGTCCAGTACGGACCCGTCTTCGCCGCTGGTCCAGTCCAGTACGGACCCGTCTTCGCCGCTGGTCCAGTCCAGTACGGACCCGTCTTCGCCGCTGGTCCAGTCCAGTACGGACCCGTCTTCGCCGCTGGTCCAGTCCAGTACGGACCCGTCTTCGCCGCTGGTCCAGTCCAGTACGGACCCGTCTTCGCCGCTGGTCCAGTCCAGTACGGACCCGTCTTCGCCGCTGGTCCAGTCCAGTCCGGACCCGTCTTCGCCGCTGGTCCTGTCCAGTCCCTCCGGCCTTGCTTCTTGGGAGAGATTCCCTGAGAACTGCTCGGGAAGATCTCCTGGCCGTGATTAAAGCATTTAAAGGACATTTGCAGGTCTGTTTGTCAATTTATTCCTGCGCAGGAAGCTAGTTTAGGAAGTTAGTTTAGGGAAACAAGTTAGATTAGGTAAGATATCCAAGTGGGGACGTCGCCAGGAGACGAGACCCAGGTAGTTAGTTTAGGGAATAATCTACCCGAGTGGGGACGTCTCCAGGAGACGAGACCCAGGTAGTTAGGTTTAGGCAAAAATATCCACCACAATTTGGTGAGCCAGAGATCCAGGAGTCCTCGGAATCTCCCTCTGTCGGATCGATGGGAGCGAGGAACCACGTTGTCTTCACACTGCCAGACTGCAGAACCCTGTTCGACAGAGGGACCATTCCAGTCGGGCTAAAAGGACTTAAAGTATTTAGGTAGGATGAACAGACTTGACATTTTTCCTTTAAAATACTTCTAAATTAATTAAAAGGTTTAATAAAAAATTGGCTAATTCTGTTAAGTAAATTTTTGAAGAAAACTGGTAATCACATCTAAAAGATTTTAAAGTAACACTATGGAACTTTTTCTCTGCGGTCGCCCTACAGGTTGGAAGCAGAATTGTCTCATTAGAACTACAGAGTCGCGACCCGTTCAGGCAATCTTACATAGAGTGGTTATATAGCAGATAAAGGACCACAAAGCGGAGACATAAGTGCCTTTCACCCTGTTACGACTTGATGAACCACTGAAACGATTTTGGAAACATTATTTTAAGGTATAAAATCTTCCTTAGTGTTGCTTTAAGTGATTTAAAAAATGTTTTACCTTTGCTAATAAGGGCAATGATGATGGTTAAATTCAACCAAATTAGTATATGTTGAGTATTTTATTTGTTGTGGTTGAGAGTGCGCCCAGAAAGCTGTGAATGAAACTTTGTTCTGCAAATAGCAACTTGTCATGCTGGAAACCAGATATGTGAGGAAAAATACCCCGAGATGCTGCAGTAATGAAACTTGCTTTTTGTTTGAAAGACTTTAATTCTGATTGAATATAAACAAAGATAAAGAAAGAAATGTGGAAACAAGATAAATAGTAAACAATCAATATTGTTATCATGAGATTTATGAATTTTTACATTTTGAAATCAATTAAACATTGCAGAAATTGTTAAAATGATTAATCATAATAATAAGAATAAGCACTCTGTGATAATTAGGAAATTTTGAGTCATGAAGAAACTTTTATGAGTTAGACTTTGATTTATTTATGTAGATGAGATACAGTATATAAAACCGAGCAATAGGTGCTCTTAAAGTGATGAATAAATAGTAAGTAATGAATAAATAATAAGATGTTAACTGCACGTGTCTAAATAATATACTTTCTATCTGAAGGCGTCTAGAATTTGTATCCCGTTATCCCTTGTGGGAGACAGTGTGAAAAACTGATCCATTTCAGAGATTCTAAGAGTCAATGGTTTATGTTTAACTAAGATATTTTTTTGTGCATTGTGCATAGTATGAGAATGAGATTGGGTGACCAACTTTAAATATAAATTGTGATTTGAACAAGGACATAACAGACATCTTAGAGCCATTTTATTTTGGTTTCTTGTAAAATTATTTTGTTTACATTATACTCTGTATTATAATTAGAGGAGTTTTCCTGCTTTGTCCTGCATCTTTGCAATGAAGAAAGCTTGCTTTTTTCCGCAATGAAGGACTAAGCTTTTTAATATATTGAAGAATTGCTGTGTTGTAAACCAGAAGAGACTTTTGGAAGTTAAGCTGTTTAATTTGATTTTTGCGGTTCTCTGAGTGTTCAAGATTTCAGACACCTTGTTGAGTGGGGATGACTGCAGAAAAACAAAAAAGAGGAAGTGGGGCCTGCAGCTCCCATCCTGAAAGAGGAAGTTGACACTTGACCGAGGAGAGTGCCATCACAGCCTGACGAATGTATCAGCCTGAAGTTCAACTGAATGACAATCCACACAGAAAGACAATCAGCCTTGTGGGCTAGGTGCTGCATTTTCAATGATCACTACAGAGACCGTTTCAAATTTAGTTATTTAACTTGATTATTTTATAATTATCCACTGGTTTCAGCAATTCTTCATATTTCTTCAACTAACTCTTTGAACCTGCTTTCAATAGGTACCACTAACAGCCCTATTGCAGTAAGTTCAATAGCAGAAGTGAGAGCATGACTCACGCATCGGTTAAAACCGAGGCTGGATTTGGCATAGTGAGGGTTATTACACTAACCAACGAGTGGTAAAGGCGTGAAAAGGTTATTGACTATTCAGAATTCTATGGAAAAGAAAAATACAATATAGGCCACAAGGCGTCCAAAGAGAAATTATGGCTGGAAAAGCAAAAATATTGGTCACTCCATTTCATTTAAAAGGTAATTTTCTAGATTCACTGAAAAAAACAATGGATCTAATTATAAACTTTTGAAATCACATGCTGTCATCACCAGAGGTACGAGATGGAAATGTTATTTTCTTTTTGTCCATGGATAAAAGATTGTGTGAAGATTTACAAATCTTCTTTTAAATAGCTTATGAGCAACAACAA
>FLSR01000376.1:35490-69558 GCA_900092035.1 Leuciscus waleckii
CACACACACACACACACACACACACACACACACACGCACACGCACACGCACACACACACACACTCTCTTTATCTCTCACTTCCAGTGCGATTGTTGAGCAAGTGTGTGCAGGGCGGTGTGAGTGTTAAAGTGTTAAAGTGGTGTGGTGTGAAAGTTTTTTATTATCTTCTTTCGGCTGTGATGGATTTTTTAATTAATCAACTAAATAATCAACTTTCATTTGTTTTTCTTGCAGGAACGACATTCCTATGCTTTGAAATGTTTCCAAACTGTGGTGCAAACTTGGGACTTTGAGTGTGTGTGTGTGTGTGTGTGTGTGTGTGTGTGTGTGTCTCTGTGTGTGTGTATAAATAAAAATTAGGGGAAGTGAAACTAGATAGATTACTAGTTCTCAAACCTTGTGATAAGTAATCACAAAAACAGAGTTTTCTTGTGCCATTGACAGAGGGAAAAGGTTGGGGCTTTTGAACCAACTGAACCAATCATATTGAAGGTGACATGTTAGTCTTATTTGTTTTCTCGATTCTATAAAAACTGTTGTGTCCGTGTTTTACGGTGGGATTCTCAATGGAATTTTTCTGAGATCCTCCGGCCTTGCTTCTTGGGAGAGATTCCCTGAGAACTGCTCGGGAAGATCTCCTGGCCGTGATTAAAGCATTTAAAGCACATTTGCAGGTCTGTTTGTCAATTTATTCCTGCGCAGGAAGCTAGTTTAGGAAGTAAGTTAGTTTAGGGAAACAAGTTAGATTAGGTAAGATATCCAAGTGGCATAGCTGCCAACTTTTGAGTTTTGCTTGGAGTGAGATTTATGGTGGCGGGGGGCAGGATGTTGGGGGAGAGATGTTAGGGGGGATTGGGGGGATGTAAAAAAAAATATTGCATCACAATAAGTGTATTGTGATTGTCAAAACATTTTAGTAACTAAACTGAATTTTATACAACATGTTACAATGTTTAGGCTACATGGTACAATTTCTGGTTTTCAATTCAATTAGGCCTATTGTGATTTGATTTAATATTGACTAATTTAAATAAATATTAGGTAGGCTACACAAGATAGGCATTAATTTTTCTTAAGAAAAAAACATCTCACCTAATGCTGTAAACATACAGAGAGATATATAATGCAAGTTTTATTATAATAACAAGAGAATGAAACTTGATCGCAGCCACAATAGGAAATCATTAAAACGAGGCAAAAAAGTGATTTTTTTTTATTCATTACAGGCAGTTGGTTTAATGTAGGGAGCATGTCAAAACCCAAGAGATTCAGAGGGAATCAAGCCTGCACCAGGTTAAAGACTTTTCCCTATATAGGGAAACACTGATCCACATTTTTCTGATAGACCAAACAACTAATCAATTAATGGATGTGCCGTCACATTACATTGATAAAAATCATTTAGTAGCCTATCCTTGCCTTGTTTTTTTAATAAATAAATCAAATAGTGTAAAATACATTTCAGATCAAGTTTTTCTAATCTTTTCCACTGGCCAAATAGTATGTTTAATTGATTTATATTTTTCATGGAAGCAGATAGCCTAGGCCTTGTTGTGCATTATTTGCAGGAAATATTTTCCCAGATAATCTGCTGTTATGATGAGCAATTATCTCTGTAGTTAAAACATTAAAACACAACTGTCAAAAAACAAAAAACAAAAAAAAAACAGCAAATGGGTTAATGTATACAACCCAACAAGCTGGGTAAAAATATCACATCATGTGTTCTGTCCAATATTTACTCAGCGCTGGGTTGCAAAATAACCTAGAAATGGTTGTTTTTAACCCAGCATTTTTTTATAGTGTAGCAGAACAAACATTGTGGTCATAAAACTGTGGTCAGTGGCCCTTGGCTTTGTATTGTTGGCAGAATTTGGCCCTTGGTGAAAACTAATTGAGGAACCCAGCTAAAGATCATAAAATACTCTTAGATCGACTACAAAATTACATTGGTTGGGACAGGCATTAAGGTGATTTAGATGGTCCGTATCAGACCGTTACCATTTTGTCTTTTTTAAAGATAACGTCCAGAACAAATTATGGAGTGCCACAAGGATCTGTGTTAGGCCCTCTGCTATTTCCAATATATTTGCTGCCACTTGGTAATATTATAAGAAACTTGGAATTAGTTTCCACTGTTATGCCGATGATACTCAGTTACATTTTATCACGACCAGATGAAATCTCTAAATTATCTAAGTTGACAGAGTGTGTTAAGGATATAAAATATTGGATGACCTGTAATTTTCTTCTATTAAATTCAGCTAAGACTGAGGTATTACTTATTGGACCAAAAACCTGTACACAGAATCTCTTAGAATACAATTTGCATTCAGAAGGATGTACAGTTACTTCATTAAAGACCTGGGTGTTATATTAGACAGCAACTTGTCTTTTGAAAATGATACTTCATATTTTACAAAAACAGCCTTCTTCCACCTCAAAATAATCGCTAAGCTCCGGAACATGCTATCTGTTTCTGATGCAGAAAAATGAATTATGCATTCATGACCTCGAGACTAGATTACTGTAACGCATTGGTTGTCCTGCATCTTCAATAAACAAGCTACAATTAGTCCAAAATGCAGCTGTAGAGTACTTAGGTCAATATGACCATATAACAGCAATGTTATCTGTTATCACAAAATTCTGGGCTTCTAATAGTATATAATCTAAGTCCACTAAAGGAGGGAGAGCGTTTTCACATCTGGCTCCTCAACTCTGGAATGGCCTTCCTGATAATGTCCAGGTCTCAGATTCACTCTCCCAGTTTAAATCTAGATTAACGACGCATCTCTTTAGCCTAGCATTCATATAATGCATCTCATAACCTTATAAAGTTATATCAGATCAAATACACATGATTATTCTTGCTTAATGTTATGAACAGCGGCTACACTAATTATTTGCTTCTCTGTTTTATCTCGTGATGCCCATCCTGAGGTAACTAGAGAGTATGTCAGTTGCAGTTTGGATCCAGCCTATTATGAAGAGTTCAGATGCCCAACACCTGTGAAGAGACGTCGCCAAACCCCGAGAAGACTTCAGATGATGCAAACTCTGAATCAACCTTTTTTCAAATCTCATAATCATTTGTAAACAAACAAGTATTCATTACTTCAATGAGCTCATTGTTTCTGCCTTAAATTAATACATTTTTAGCTAACTGTGATTTTGTATATGTACATTTCTGAAATACATAACTTAGACAGTTAACTCTGAAATTGTAATGTGGACTCATTTCTGTTGAGTTTTCTGTTAAGCTGCTTTGAAACGATGTGTATTGTGAAAAGCACTACAAATGAATGTGAACTGAATTGAATATTGAAGTCTAAAGCAGAACGCTGAACTTTAAAGGGTCTTCAAGCGTGTTTTTTGTAGTGTTTTTCTCATGATAAATACTGATGATTATTTGAGCTTGTGCTCTCTTTCAGCATCATATTTTTACAGCTTTGTATTTCTCTTAGATACAAAAAAAGTGAATAAAGACAGATCTCCCTTTTAACTGCTGTATATTTTCGTATGTATTTTCTTGCCTTTATCAATAAAGTTTCTCACTCTGAGGTTCAAGAGTCTCTCCATGTTTTACTATCATGTCAAGCGCCTCCTGAAGAATACAAACTTTATATACATTTTAAAGAGCTTAGCAGTGTGTCACATATACAGTTTTTACATTATTAAAACTTAAATTAAAACATTCTTTGTATATACATTACTATTAGCACAGTATAATTTTTTTTTATCCACAATGATAAACAAACAGCTTCCCCCAGCTTCTCCTTCATCCTGAGAAAATACTGATTTGGGACACATTATAATATACTTTGAGATCACAGTGAAATACATAAACACAACATATCGATGCTCCATTTCCTCCAACAGGGAACGATAAAGTCTTTAAATCTCTAGTGTGATTTGTCTCTGTGGTCTCGTCTGAGGAGCAACACCTCCATCTAGTGGCTCACCCTGAACTCACATGTTATCAGTTCTGTCTGGTTGGTTTTGCTGTTTAGTTGGTGTTATTTGCTTTCTCACTAAATAATTTCTTCACAAATATTCTGTCTTTTATATTGTGAACACAGAATTTCTCTGTTTGGACACAACAGTTATGGCTGAATGTTTAAGGTTTAAGGCTTTTATTAACGTGACGTGAGCATGCATGTTCTCCTCACAACCAGAGAATCTGGAGTGCTGCTGATCCTACTTAATTACAAGAAAGGCAAGTAGGGGGCGCTACATTTATATATGGTGCACTTTCAGATTTAAAACTTTGCAGGATGTTTACGTTCACTTAGAGCTGTTGCACACTACATGAAAGGTCATTTTCAAAAATCCATAATAGGGGCCCTTTAAACATTTAAGTAAATGTGTCTTTTTTAGTTATTGTTCTTGTCATTGTATTTTTGTTTTGGTTTCATTCATCATTTTGTGTCTGCGCTGCTGCAGAATATTATTGATTTCACATTTCACAAGTTTTTTTTTGTAAAGCTTCATCAAACCTACATCAAGTGGTTTAAAAGCTTTAATCTGTGAAAAACTCTGTTCTTCATGTTTGTGTGTGGTGATTCAGTTAAAATATCAGTGTCAGTGATGGAGGGAGATTCAGTCTCTCTAAACTCTGATCTTACTGAAATGAAGGATGATGATGTGATTCAGTGGAAGTTTAAAAACACTGTAATAGCTGAAATCAATAAACAGGCCGACAGAATCACTGTATATGATGATGTTCTTGATGGGAGATTCAGAGACAGACTGAAGCTGGACAATCAAACTGGATCTCTGACCATCACAAACACAAGACCTGAACATGAAGGAGATTATAAAGTAAAGATCCTTAAAATGCAATCATGCTTTTCAATCTCACTGCCTATGGTAAGTTAAATATCAGTTTCACCCGTTTTATTTATTACAGCTAGATCTAAAGAAGTATCTATCGTGACTTAATTAGACTAATTCCTTTACTTTTCTTTTTTTTACATTAACAGCAGGTTTATATTTAACTTTCTATTACATTTCTTGAATATCTTCATTCATCCTCATTTATCCCTGCTTTCTGCAGGTGGGAATTTTCTTGACTCAAAGTTGTCCTGAGGGCAGAAACGTTTGTGATTGGTTCAATCTGACAACCAATCGCAAGAGGGGAGAGAATTGCAGAGGCGGGGCCACCATTTTGAAAATTCCCGCAAATATTCCTCCCGGTGCGCAGGCAATTAGGAACTGATTATCCTTTTGCGGTGGGCAGGCAAGAGGAACTGCAACTGGAACTGGTTATCATTTTGAAAGTAAGTTTGTAAAAACAAAAACGAAAATTCCTTGAAAATAGAGCATTGTATGTAACAGTTTAGCACTATGTGTGATTTTCTTTCTGCCCTCGAAATCATAGTATAATGGTGCAGCTTGTAGCTTAAGGGTATGCTAGCCTACTGTTTCAGAAGCAAGCTAGTGTTGTAGCTTGCATTAAAATGTTGCACTAACTGTTGCCAGCGGTTCTTATAACAAAAATGTAGAAGAACAAGATCATTAAGAAAAACGTCAACTTTTTAGTGTGTGCACATAACTTACATGTAAACCATAAGCGCTAGCTAGTCAAGCTAATCAGGTGAGCTAGAAAGTACATTGCAATAAGCTTTACTGTACTCATATTCAAAAAATCAATGACTATTTAGGGCGTTCTAGTCTAATTTATAAGTTTGGCTTTCCTTCATGACTGTTAGTATCATCTGGTCCCAATTAAGGCAGAGACTGTTTCCTATGGAATGCCAAAGCTGACTTTATTTTAAATAAATAAATAAATGCATAAATATACGAAGAAATGTAAAAGAGCAAAAATACATAAATATACAAAGAAATGTAAAAAAGTACAAATAAATTAGTATTTATACTTTTATTTCCTTAAAATATAATATTCCTTATTCCTATTTAAAATTTTATTTTTTCACACATTTATTTATTTCAACTTATTTATTTCCACAAGATTTATTTATACAAGGTGTCACTGTGGCCTCAAAGCTTCAGCACTGCCACTCTGAGCTCGATTGCTGATGTGATGTCTGAGGTAAAACACGCCCCCCTCATTAGCATACGGACAGAGAAATGTGGAGGGCAGGACGGTGAATCCCTCCTGGTCTCAGGGCAGAAGTCATATTTTTCTCTTCTCAGGGCAATATAGTTGGACAAAAGGGAGTCAGCTGTCTTCTCTGGTCTCAGGGCAGAAGTGGTCTCAGGGCAGAAGTCATATTTTTCTCTTCTCAGGGCAATATAGTTGGACAAAAGGGAGTCGCTGTCTTCTCTGGTCTCAGGGCAGAAGTCATATTTTTTTATGTATTATTTAGTATATTAGTAGTTTGTATAATATGCAGCGCTTCTTCTTCTTCTTTTCTTCTTCAGTTAAATATTCAAAATATTTATCAGGACCGATCAGTTTGATGCTTAGCCTGTGTTTCTCCAAAAATCTATATGTTCAAGTATAGTGTCTTTTATAATTTCAGAATATGGCGACACATTGGGTGAATGGTGTTAAAAAACGGTTGAAGAAGCCACATGACTCCAGGGTCCACCAAGATGTTGTTATTATTAGGGGGGATGCTAAGGAGTTCATGGAGGGTTACATCAAAGAAGTGCAGGAGAAGGAGCATTGCTACTTCAGACCCCCAGTCTGCCCCCGGCAGGACTATTATTACTATGGCTGTGACCGTGGGAATCAGGCTGCAGGCAAAAGTAATGGAGAAGCCACACAAACTCGGGCCAATTCTTGCAAGGCATACATCTCTTTCAAAGTCATCACGGATGCCGGAATATCAGGTGCCATAATCCAAAAGATGCTACAGCACACTGGCCATGACGAGGCTAATTCTAAAGAGAAAAACCGCATCCACCCAGACCTGCATTCCCTCATCGAAATATGGCTTCAACAGGGTTGTTCGACTTCTGAGATCTTAATAAAAAGCTATGATTGGGCTCAACAAAATGGGCATGTGGACAAAAAAGACAGCCGGTTTTACTTGACCCCTAATGACATTCGGCTTTTAAAGAAAAACCTCAGAGGTGTGGGTGACAGTGATTCTTTCAGTGTGGACCATTTGGTTTCCATGGAACTCAGAGACAACATCTGCTTTTATCAGCCACTTCACAATGAACAACCATTCATTTTAGTTGTACAAACACCATTTCAAAAACAACTTTTGGAAGAGAACCCCCATCCAATGGTTTTCATGGATGCTTCATACAAAGGCATAACAGCCTACGGGTATGCATTTTATGCACTGTTATTGATAAACAAAACTGGAAGAGGCGTGCCATTTGCCTATTTTATCCTGAGCAAGGAAACTACTGCAACAGTAAGCCTCTGCCTACAGAAGCTTCAATTGAGTAACCCAAGCTTCTATCCAAGGTCAGTCAAATGTTAGCATAATTGATGTTATACTGTATTTATTCTTTTCTTTGTAATTGGAACAACAGGAAATATGCATGTTTGACTTTGAATCTGGAAATACTACTGCACTGAGCTACAGCTTTTGAATTTTGGATCTCACTAGGTTCTTAACTCTATTCTAAATTTTCTTGATACAATGTTTACACTGTATACAATACACTCTGTCTAATGTATGCTTTTGGGTGTGGTGCAACTTTTTCCTCTCTTCTCTTTTCTTTCTTTTTCAATGTTACAGGTCAGTGATGATGGACCGTGACTTGAGAGTGCTTAATGCTATTAAAAGCGTTTTCCCAAATGCAAAGCTTCTCCTTTGTTGGTTCCATGTGCTTCAGGTAAGTCGATGAATATACAATATCACTATTTGTGACATTTAAATCTACAATGTTGTGCAGTTGACATTGACAAACTAACAGGAAAGGTCAACTGAGCAGGTACAAAGTACTATTCTAGAGATCTTTGGCAAAGTGTGCTGTTTTCAACAGTGTTCTTTAAAAATGTGGTGGGTGTGTAAACAAGTGTAATCTTTAACTGTACTGTATATTTAAGGGCAATCAACTAGTGGTCTGCAACGTAATTGCAGGTGGTTGTGACATAAATACTTACAGTTTGCAGTATATGCTTATTTCAAATCCTGAATTCTACTTACATGAAACATGAAAATTTGGGATATACTGAGTTACATTGCAGTACAATAACATAAACTCCCTTTTGGCCAAGCAATAGAAACTAACTGCCACGTGACAGGGTGAAATAACATACCCTAATGTGCATCTGAAGCAATTTATGCTGTTATAGGCTGTTAACCGGTGGCTTGTGAAGACAGATGGAGGTCACCTGACACCTGAACAAAGAAATGTGGTCATTCATGCCATGGCATCAATGAAAGCTTGTCTGACGGTACTATATTTTCTTACATTCATAACCCCAGTGCAACTAAGTGGTCCTGACCAAATTATGCATTCTGTAGTGTACATAATAGTGAGTTTAAAATTATTTATGCTTTTTCTTTTTAATGTTTGTATATAAGCATCTCAGATTAAATATGTTTTTCCCCTAAGGAGGAAGAGTTTCTCAATGTATCTGCCAAGAAATGCAGTGAGATCGACACCTTTTTGGATAGTCCCCATGTAACAACTTATCTGAAGACAAATTGGTTTACTTATGCGGAGCTGTGGGTAAACTTTGGCAGAACGTTCTATCACTGTAGCAGTGAGACAAACAACAAGGCTGAAAGGTATTTTACTTACATTTGCCAATAATATTTCAAATAATTTATTTTCATATTGGGAGTCAGAGGATTTGCTTAAAACATCAAGGTGTTGCTTACATCATGTTCCTAAAATTATGCATGCATATACAGTGCCAGTCTCTAGCTGTTCTCAAAATGGCATGGGCCTACTAAATACCACATACTGAACACTGACTTACTATGCACTGAACGTTACGTCTTACCACAAGGCCGGCTCACCTCGTGGTCTGACTATTGGGAGGCAAAGTTTACCACGAGCTGAAAAACCCATATTCCCCAAATCAGCAGTTAATGCAGCTCTTTAGGTTGAATGAGCGAGGTTTCACTAAAGTCAGACAAAACATGTAGGAATCAGTGTTTTACACTGATAGTTTATTTTGTATTGCTATTCAATTATTTTCTCCCAATTTAATAGGAAGCCGATGGTATGGTGGGTGTCAGATTTGTAATTGTCAAGCTTTTCACATTTTTCATGCCTTTCTGTCTTAAAGATTCTTCCTTACGTTGAAATACCAGTTTCTGCGAGGCCAGGCAAACCGAAGAGTCGACCAACTTCTGCTATTGCTATGTGGAGATGTAGAAAAGTATTACAGGTTAGTAATCTCTCTAACAGGGAATGTGGATTTTGCCAAATGGCTATTTCAGCCTGTTATAGAATAAAATAAAATGAGACAGCTTCTTTCATGAAGCTTGCCACTCTCTCACAGTCTTAACAGTGAATTTAACTTTTTATGGAGCTGTTGCATTAAAAAACAATCACCAAGGCAATGACTACACAATGAAACTTGCATTTAGCTAAAATCTATCCAACAATAAGGGCCAATATACAGAATGTTATGAGTTTATGGTATTGCATGACAAGTTATTGGCCATCCAATCAGAATATGCAAAATGTGTGCCATTAAAAAGTTTGTGATGGTGCACTTACCTGTGTTGAAGCTAGCTAGGGCACACTCTCAACACTGGTGTCCTGTCGCTCCCCACTGTCCTATCTGAGGCAAAGGCTACTATTTTACTGTAATTCCAAATTTGTGTCATGTTTTTCATTACTGCAGCTACATGGATGGCCTCAGCGAAGCAGGACGACTGACATTACCCAGCTCTGCTGCTCACCAGGCTGCTGCGCTGCTATTTAAAAATGGCGTGGGCAAAGATTTGGACATAGAAGCGGGGCAGTGCTCTGTGCCGTCACAGTCAACCAACACAGCCTACAAAGTTAACTTGTTACACTTCACGTGTGAATGCACCAATTTCCGGATGGGAAACGTATGCAAACATCTTCTCTTGGTGAAGATGGAGGTAGGCAGGAGAGGTATTGACATTGAAAAAATGCGGAATAATAAAGCGCTAGAAATCATCAGCCTCCGTCTCTATCAGCAGACTGAAGATGAAATAACCATCTTCAATAGTGATGGGACTATGAGTATTGTGAATAGGAAAACTCCGACTTTGTGCACATGCATTGCTAATAGTTTTGGAGAAAGATGTGTTTGCATACATGTCACACATGTCCTCAAGCCTCAAGACATTCTCACAGACCCCAAAGAAAATGCACAAGTGTCTGAAGCCTCCCATGGGAATCCTCCCATACAGTCCATGTTATTAGACCTACTAGAGTGGAGCAAGTCCGAAGCATTTGAACATACCCCTGAACTGTACAATACCATCCAAAGAGCACACAAGCTGCCTTTTGGAAAATTCACTGCTGTGTCCAGAAAAAGGAAAATTACCCCTTTACATGGTTACCGTAAAAAAATTAAAAAAGCTAGACTGCAGAGAGCAGTAGTTGAGAACTTTAAAAGCAAAAGAAGAGCAAGAAGAACTTAATTCTGTTATTCTGGAGGTGCCATTGTTTGCATGTGAAAGCGCCCGTCTTGATTGGTTGATGAATTTTCTTGGTAGTTGATAAGGTAAATAAAATACTGATAATTAAATCAAAGTTTTATGAAGTTTTGGGAAATATATAGACTACTTACATTAATGGCACAAACAATAGTGTTTTACCAATATGAAATGTAAATTATACCAGCAGTGAAGTACACAGGTCCCGTAATTCAGTAAAAGTATTGATCCCCAAGAAAAATGTACTCACAATTACAAATAAAGAAAATTGCTTTATAACTTTGATGCTTGTTGGGCCTTGACGATGGCCTCAAGATGTTGGTCCTCCCCAGGCAAGCCTGGCCAATTTTTTGAATTGGTAGGTATTTAAAACCCATGTAATTTACATCCTCTGCAAGGGCCAGACATTCTTCTACAAATACATAATGCAAGAGAATACCAAAAAATTATATTTTTGTCAAATTAAGAATGGAGTATAGACTGTTAAGGACAGAAACTAGATTCAGTCATTCCAAAAAAGTTCTGATCAACATGTGAAAGTGCCTTGATGATGCCATTTGATGAGTCTGCCTAGTTGATAAGATCTATGAAAATTTCATAATTACAGCCTAATGTTACTTGGGGAAGAGAAAAGTCCTGTTAATTCAAGACCTCTCAGTAAGACAAAGGCAAGGTGGATTCTTCCTGAGCCTACCCATCCCAGAATCTTCATCTTCATTTAAGTGGGCTAATATCTTACAGAGACATAAGACACGATAACGAGATAGCTTCTATAAACAAAAGGTCTTTACCCAACCTCCTATCTCACTGTTTTCTGCAACCAAAAACATAGATCAGAGTTAATAATCTATGTGCATCCGTGTTGGTGGCAAATTCTAAGTGAATAGGTCAATGCTGCAATAATCACAATAAATAATAAAACTTGTAAAACAAGATTTGAAAATTAAAAATTATTTTTGCTATTTGTCTTATTCATTCTTATGATTTGACATCACAGTGAGGTTGCAATTTCACCCCGATTGCATGCCATACTGCTGTAAAGTGTAAGATGGTGGTATTGGAAAAGCCTAATATTTTCTGAGGTGGTACTCAAGGTAAAAATAAATAAAAATCACTGCCCAATGTCATGCAGAATAGTTATTTCTGGCAATGTGTTTGTATTGTGCGTAACAAGAACCAATTTCAATGCCTTCACATCCTGCCAAAATAGTGCAAAATTACCAAAATTTTAATGGTAACAAAGATTTCCGCCTAGACTATTTAGAAAAGATTCTTATATCAGCTGTGTGAAGTGATGGGTGGTTCACTGCCTTCAACTCTCGCACATCATGTTCTTAACCTCTAGACCTCGTTACCTTCACACAACTTGCTGACACTTGTTGACAGCCTGATTCGTGGTCCTGGCTCCACCTGTGAGTCGTGCAACTTGGCCATGAGCGCCTCTTTTTGGCTCTTGCCTTTCCTTAAGTAGGCCACCAGAGCATTGGGCGAATAGCCCTCAGGTGGCCCACACCTTCTAACCATGCCTTGATGATGCCATTTGATGAGTCCGCCTAGTTGATAAGATCTATGAAAATTTCATAATTACAGCCTATAATGTTACTTGGGGAAGAGGTAAGTCCTGTTAATTCAAGACCTCTCAGTAATACAAAGGTACATTCTTTCTGAGCCTACTTATCCCAGAATCTTCATTTAAGTGGGCTAACATCTTACAGAGACATAAGGCACGATAACGAGATAGCGTCTATAAACAAAAGATGTTTACCCAACCTCCTATCTCACTGTTTTCTGCAACCAAAAACATATAGATCAGAGTTAATAATCTATGTGCATCTGTGTTGGTGGCAACTTCTAAGTGAATAGGTCAATGATGCAATAATCACAATAAATAATAAAACTTGTAAAACAAGATTTGAAAATTAAAAAATATTTTTGCTATTTGTCTTATTCATTCTTATGATTTGACATCACAGTGAGGTTGCAATTTCATCCCGATTGCATGCCATACTGCTGTAAAGTGTAAGATGGTGGTATTGGAAAAGCCTAATATTTTCTGAGGTGGTACTCAAGGTAAAAAAAAATTAAAATCACTGCCCAATGTCATGCAGAATAGTTATTTCTGGCAATGTGTTTGTATTGTGCGTAACGAGAACTAATTTCAATGCCTTCACATCCTGCCAAAATAGTGCAAAATTACCAAAATCTTAATGGTAACAAAGATTTCCGCCTAGCCAGACTATTAAGAAAAGATTCTTATACCAGCTGTGTGAAGTGATGGGTGGTCCACTGCCCTTAAACTCTTGCACATCATGTTCTTAACCTTAGACCTCAGTTACCTTCACACAACTTGCTGACACTTGTTGACAGCCTGATTCGTGGTCCTGGCTCCACCTGTGAGTCGTGCAACTTGGCCATGACCGCCTCTTTTTGGCTCTTGCCTTTCCTTAAGTAGGCCACCAGAGCATTGGGCGAATAGCCCTCTGGTGGCCCACACCTTCTAACCAGTTCCTCCCTAGTCACTTTATATCTGCAATATCAGTGGAGTTTTAAGCAGGCATAGAGAGTTAAAACAATCTTCTACCTTGTAGAAATGTTGGTAGGTAACACTTTAGGTACAGGAGAACACATACATGACACCTTAAAAAGGGTTTTAAATAACTTATTCCTAACAGCTTCTTAAGACATGACTCAGTATTACTGACTTTGGCCCAGTATATCTAGGTGGAAGCTGGGGACTTTTAAAGATTTATTCCACAGCAAAGGTGCTGCAAGTAGGAATTTTGTGCCATGTTAGCATGATGAGCCATGTAAGAGGCTGTTATGAGCTTTTGTAAAGGCTTAGGAATATGATATGCACCTGTCCTTACAGCAAGAGTTTACCTAAATTTGGGAAATTAGTAATTGTCTGTAGAGAAACAGATTTCTGCTTAAAAATTCCTTCTGTGTACTTCTGATAGCCTAAGATGCAGGAGGGAGTGGGCGCTGGCGTTGTGGCAGAGGCCGAAGAGCTCTCACAGAGGCAGGGGGGGGGTGAGCTGGGCCTGCAGGCTTTGGTGGGAGCGGTGCCCTACGTTTTTTGGTTGGTATCTGGGGGCTTGCAGCAAAAGAGTGTGATAGTCTGGTTGCAGCATGCACTAATTCTTCCATTTTCTGTGAGAAGCACAGGAGTGGAGTTGGTGGCGAGAGGGTGAAAGTGTCTGGTGAAAGGGGCTGTTGCTCTGGTGTTATCGGAGGCTGGGATATGCTGTCCTGGCTTGCCTGGCTGTTTTCCTGGAAGTCGTCCTTGGGTGCTGAATCTTGGAGCAGTTCTGATGTGTCTGTCTGTGGTGAGCTCTGTGGGCAGGGCTCAGCTGAGATTGTGTCCATGAGCAGAGGTCGTTGTGTCTCAGTGGTGTTATCATTGTCCTTGTGTGATATGTCAACATCATGTCCATTCTGAGGTGAAGTCCTGTGGTCATTCATACTGTGTCCAGGTGTGTGTGTGCCGTTCTGATTGAGTGGATTGGCACACACTGCAGAAGGATGATTGAGGGAGCAGTCGATATTGTCCTTTAACACTCTTGAACCAAGTTTGTTTGGGTGATGGCCATCCCGATGAAATAGTTGTCTCTGACTCCAGAAGAGATTGAAGTTGTCAATGAAGTTTATTCCTTTTATATTGCAGGTTTTTTGCAGCCATGTATTAATCCCAAGCAACCGTGAAAACCTGTTTGTTCCTCTTGCTGGGAGTGGTCCACTGATGAATGTCTGAATTTTCAGTTTTTTAAGTGTTTCAAAAAGTTCATTGAAATCCTTCTTAAGGAGTTGTGACTGCTCTTTATGAATGTCATTCTTCCCCACATGAATTATGAGTCGATTTGCAGTCTTATGTTTCATCAGAATGTTTTGAAGTTCGCTGTTTGTATCAGAAGTTGTTGCTTGTGGAAGGCAGCATGTAGTTGTATCCCTGTTGCTAATGTTTCTGATTATGGAGTCTCCCACTATCAGAGTCCTGGGCTCGGCTGCGCTCTGAGCTGAGGGCCGCTGTCAGCTCGATCTTGAGCGCCAGTTAGCATCAGTGTTAGCTACTGGCTGATACAGTCTGTGTTCGATCATATTCATCACGTTTGGGGGTTCCTCATTTGCATTCATTAGTACTTCAAATCTGTTCTCAAGATGTATAGGTGTTGGTAGGAGACCAGTGTTTGCAATCTTTGTCAGAGCTGTATCTGGGGTAGAGGATGCTACTGCGGTAATATGTGATGCTCGTGACAATCTGATGTCTCGAGTGCCTTTTGGTCTCGCTCCCTGTTTGTGCCATCGATTTGTAAGTCGATCGGCTTGTTTCTCTACCTGTCGAGGAGCGCTTGTTTCATGGGACTCACCGGCTATATGCTGAGGGTGTCCCTGACGAACCTCTGTTTTGTGTTCCGTCTGGTTTGGTGGTCCCGTAAATAACTTTGTTTCATGAACTGCAATCCTTTGTAAAAGTCTGTTGCAGTTAGTGCAGCAAGTAGATTCCAGAAGAGGCATTTTCTTATCCTTGTAGGCAGTTGTGTTTTCGTTTCCCCGGAATGTAAGCTGGTCGGGTAGAAGAATTCTGTGTTTTTGTAGTAATCCAAACTTTGTCGTTTGAGCACTGTGCTGATTTGAAGTTAAAGTTAGGTGATAAAAGGAGCTAAAATTATAAAAGTATAGAAGATAAAATATAAAAGCGATAGAGCAAAGCGCGGAGCTGTAAGCAAGAGCGTCCGAACAGTAGCTGAGCAGGAAGTGTCTGCCGACAAAAGCGGCAAAAGAGACTTGAAAGCTGACAACCCAGGGTGTTTACCCTTGGCCAATTCATCCCAACAGTGTGCAATTACATTCATTCCCAGAATGGCATGGTCTGCTCCCATGCACCCATCTTCAACCACCACCATTCCCTTCTGTGGAACCTGGACACCCCCGACAGCAAAATCAACAACTGCATAGCCAACATACGGTATCTGCAATCCATTAACTGCTCGTAAGGTTAACCAGGGAGAGTCATGGGCACAATTCATGTCAATATCCCAAATGTCTTGCAAAGAAGGCTTCACTAACCAGAGTGACTTGGGAGCCGGTATCAAGGACACAAGAGATAATTTTTCCATTAGCCTCCACCTCAACACGTGGACATTCTCCAACAAGCTGGGACTTGGTGGCAGGGGGCGCTAAAAACCCGAAGTTGACCTGCCACGAGTTGGGCAATACCTCTGGATGTGCCCCACTCTTCCACAGTCCCTGCATATAGGCCTCCCCTCAGCATCCCATTGGAAGGAGCCCCTGCCTGGTAGTATCTGTTGAGGTCTTGGACACACAGATGAACCGATGGGCAGTTGGGGTGAGATGGCAAGCAAAGATGGAACAGTGGGCTGACTGGCCATTAGGGGATAGGTGATATTTGTTTGCGGAGTTCTTCAACAATGGAGGCACTCAAACCCTTCAGTTGCTCTGCCACTTCCTTGCGACATTCTGCCTGGAGTTCGCTTTTCGGTTGGCTCAGATCAGGTGTGTCGCATTTTGGGGTGTGAACTGGTGAGGCCACTGCTGTAGGTGTGGCGGCCCATCTGACCCAGGCATGGTCTTCTCCATATTGCTGCTCTTGCTGGAGAGCCACAGCCTCAGTACAGACGGCGGCAAATGTCAACTGTGGATTGCGACGCACTTGGCGATGGATCTCTTGCTGAATTGGGCTGGGTCTTAAGTTCAAGGTGAACTGATCTAACAGGTACTCGCCCTCTTCTTCTTGGGTTGGCTCACGTCCCTGCCAGTCAAAGTAGAGTTCCCGCAACTTTAAGATAAAGGATTCCACTCCCTCCTCCTGACCTTGCCTGCAGCTGAAGAACCGTCGCTGGGCTCGACTTCCTCCATCACCATACTTCTTTTGTAGGGCATCCAGCAGCGCCTTAAATAACCGTGCCTGGCGCCTTGCCTCCCCATCTAGAGCTGCCAACAGAAAATCCACCCCTTGTTGTGTGGTTAACCCTTGGGCCCTTAGCATAGCTTCTATCTGAGACCTCCATGAGCTAAATTTTCCCCTTTCCCCACTATAAAGGTATCCATGGCCCCCCCATAAACCATGGAACTAATAATTGGGCTGCTGCCTGACTACCTCCACTAGCCACATTTCCTTCTGCCTCTTGGTTAGCTGCACTACCAGGAGGGTCAGACATGTCTGTTGTGTTCCGCTGCTGGGACCCTGCCGACTACGCCAGAAAAGACTGTCACCTAGTGACCAACGTTAAATAAAATAAATCAGGTCCCAGCCACAGAAACAAAACAGACAGTCAATGTGTGGATACAACAAATAGTCTTTATTGGGACAGCAAGCACTAACTAGAAATAGTGTTACGTAGGGGAAAGAGTTCACTAAAATGATGTCTCTGAAGCCGTTTGGAAAGAGGTTAAGGTTTGGTGGCTTCACGACAGTTCACTCCAGCTGTCCTCCCTCCAAAAAGTCAAGCGGACACGTCCAGAAGGTCACGGCAGTCGTCCGACCCACAGGAGAAAGTTACGGTACTCTCGGCAACAAACAGCAAATGCTGAGGGAGATTCCGGTGTAACCAAGGCAGTCTTCACAGCAACACTGGGCCCAGGAGCCCAAGATGGATAATCCAGATGCTAGAAGAGAGCACCAATAATGACCACCAACATCACAGATAGCAGGTCACACTTACACTGTAGTACGATAAAATATTATTACGGCCCTTCAGGCAGCATTAGAGAGCGTTGAGGGAGGTTCGAGGATTAGAGAGCGTTGAGGGAGGTTAGAGGATAGCCACAGTCTTCAGGACAATGCCAGCCACTGGAACCATAAAATAGGTATTGCTGAGGCTAAAAGCAAACGACCACAATGAACACCAACACCACAGAAAATGGACACACATTCACAATGTGTGGTAATAAAATATAATTACGGCCCTTTAGGCAACATTAGAGAGCGTTGAGAAAATCCAGCTGCAGTATACCGGTGGTCAAACAGAGATGCCTGGGAACTTGGGCTTCATGTGCAGAGCAGGAAAGTGCATAGAACACACAATGGCAGCAGATCAGCAGCCACCAGGCAAGGCCCTCTCTGTTCCAAAGAGCCAGTTTTTATCTCCTTCAAACTAGGCATGGCCAGCTGTTAGAGAATTAGTCACTAATTGCCATTATCAGCAGCAATGCAGAGGCAATAATAAAGTTACTCAAATCACAGGAAGTGTCGTCCAAATATGGGCAAAAAGGTGGAGCATGGTGACAAGTTCTAATGAATTAATTAAGTCACATTAGCAGGGAGGAAGCACAGTCCAAATATGGGCATAATAATAAAACAGGAAGCGGGTTGCCAGGTTTGTCCATGAATAGGTGTCTATAAAGAGTCAAGCAGGGCAGATTAAGAAATAACAAAAACCCACTACATTTTTGATGCACATGCACAGTAAATAACCACTACAATTCAGAGTGCCAATATATTCATGCACACAGTAAACACCATCACACATGACACTGCACACAGTAAGGCCCAAATGTCTCTGATCAAAAACAAACAAAATACTGAGTCAACCTGTGACACATACCTCCGTATAATTTCGGGAAATTGTGTTAATTACGTCTTTATTTCAAGTATATTTTCGGTGTAACTACTTGTTTTAATTAACGTCGCGCTGAACCAGCGCAAGAATGAGCAAACAAACTCGGGAAAGTCAGGCACAACAACAAACTCTCCCCTTCTCTGGTCGGGAAGCTAGCAACATGGCGTCGGGGCCTTCCCCTCTCACTTTGGAAACCCTCATCAATGGACTTGAAAAAATCTAGGAAAAGCACCACCGCGGAGCTCACCGCCTCTATGACCGCGGCCCTCGCCCCGATTAAATTCGGCTCTTGAGTCTATCGCCGCTACCGTGGCTAAACATACTTCTACAATTTCGGAGATGGAAACAACTCTCTCGACCCCCTCGGATAACATCACCAGCCTGGAGCAAGTCGTGGTGGAACTACGCTCCAAATTAACCTCGTTGACGGAAGAGCATGGAGCTCTCCAGGCTACCGTGGAGGACTTGGTGTCTCGATCAAAGCGACAGAATTTAAGGGTGATTGGGCTTCCTGAAGACGTGGAAGGTAATAACCCAAGACAATTCTGCAGATTTATTCAAGGAAGTGGCTGCAGAGGCTCTATCGAATTCTACACCTGAACTAGACCGTGCCCATCGCAGTCTCGGACCCAAACCTCGTCAAGGATCCCGCCCTGTGATAGTGCGCTTTCACCGCTACATCGATAAAGAGAGAGTCTTATTATGGGCAAAAAAACACCGCAACATGACGTATCGGGGCCATAACATCAAGTTTTACGAGGACTTCAGCGCTGCAGTGGCGAAGAGGCGAGCTGCCTTCAACCATGTGAAATCCTTGCTTTTTAAGAAAGGGATACGGTTCGGCATGATCTACCCTGCCCGGTTGCGTGTCACTTTCAACGGTGTGACCCACACCTTTGACTCCCCAGAGCAGGCGGAGTTGTTTTACGAGGAACGCATATGCGACTCATGAGTGAGGGAGCAAGTGGAACGAGCACCGACATAGGTGAACTTACGATTTTTTTGGGGGCAGGGGGGTTCGTGGGGGGACCATCATTCTAAATGTAATTTTTTCTATTCTGTTGCTGGACTCTTTCGAGGTAAGGCGCGACGACACTGTTGAAATGGACCACAGACTATGAACAGTACCACATATCACTCCATCTCATCTCCAGTTAAATGTGGACAGTGCTGAAGTATCATGGCAGCCAGCTGCTATTTGTTTGCTCTACTTCACGTATGGCTTTTTTGTTGTGTCTATATATAAAATATCTTTTCTAAGAAACACACTTTTCATTTTTATTTATTTTTTGTAATTTTTTTATTTATTTATTTTTATTTATTTTTATATGTGGGTATTAAAAAACACCACTCTCTTTACTTTTTTACAGTTTGCAGTCACCAGTTTATGGCCTGAAACTACTTATTTGAATAATTTTTCTTTGCCTGCATTTTTCTGCACTTTTTTAGCTAGGAGATTGCATGGTCAGCTTGGTACAAATACTGGTCCAGTGTCACTCCAGATTGTTTTCATAAATAACTATTTACAAGGTTTTTTTTTTTAGGTTTTTTTTATGGCGTATATTCTGGTTCATCAGGAGGCAGAACCTACTGCATGGTAACGGTTGTGTGTATTCCAGTCCTGCAGGTCTTCTTGTTCTGTTATGACGAGCTTAGGAAGTAACTTGTTGGATGGTTTATGGTCTAAACAATGGCCATTGTGTTTTTGGAGGAATGTGTTTTTTTCCTTTATCTACTGGGAGGTTTTTTGTGTTTCTTTCTCAAAGTTAATTTCAACTGGATGCTACTATATTGCTCATTGTGTTCTTGACCAGGATGCTCATTTATTTCCTAATGGTTAACCTAAGTATCTCTCAGAGAGGACTGAGTGGGTCTAGTATTCGGTTTGTGAGTTGGAATGTTCGCGGACTTGGGGGCCTGATAAAGCGATCCAGAGTGTTTTCACATCTCAGAAGTCTTAAGACTGACATCTCTTACCTTCAGGAGACTCATTTATGTATAAATGATCACTTCAGAATGCGCAAACCGTGGGTTGGGCAAATATTCCATTCAGCTTTCAATAGTAAATCCAGGGGCGCTGCCATTCTCATTAACAAACGTACCCAATTCTTGCCTGATCAGATCATATCTGATCCCCATGGGCGTTATGTTATAGTAAGTGGCACATTATATCAAACTTCAGTTGTATTGGTTAATGTTTATGCCCCTAATTGGGACAACCCCAATTTTATGACTTCCCTTTTCTCAAAGATTCCCAACTTGGATACTCATCATCTAATTCTAGGGGGGGACCTGAACTTAGTAATAGACCCCAAACTTGAGCGATCTCACCCGAAAGTACTTATACCCTCTGCCATGTCGAAGACATTATCATCCATTATGAGTCAAGTGGGCTGCATAGATGCTTGGCGCCTGCGCCATCCATTTTTAAAAGAATTTTCTTATTTCTCCAAGGTACACCAATCTTATTCCCGCATTGAGTACTTTTTTATAGACAGGGCTCTTTTACCTGCTGTGAAATCCACTGAATATTCTGCTATCGCTGTTTCTGATCACGCTCCCCATATATTAGATTTAGCGCTCTTACCTGTCACCACAAAACAATGGAAATTTAACACAGGGTTACTAGCAAAAGATGAGTTCTGTAATTATATTTCAAAGAAAATTGGTGTCTTCCTTGACAGTAATAAGACTGAGTCCACATCGCCCTCTTTGTTATGGGAAACGTTGAAAGCAGTTATTAGGGGAGATATTATTTCATATAGCACACATCTGGCTAGGAAAAATAAACAAAAGCAGCAAGAGCTTATTGATGCAATTCTCAGCGTAGATAGAGAATATTCAAGCTCTCCCAACCCAGAATTGTATGCTAAAAGGATCAAATTACAATCTGACTATGACCTTCTCTCTACAAATAAAGCAGAGTACCTTTTAAGACGGACCAAAGGGACATACTATGAATATGGTGATAAAGCCAGCCGTCTCCTTGCCCTCCAACTTAAACGTCAGTCAGCCTCAAATTTCATAACACAAATATATGACTCTTCTCATTCCCTAACTACCAACCCAGCTGAGATAAACTCCACCTTCGCTTCCTATTATTCTAACCTGTATCAATCTGAACCCCCTGCAAATAGGACTACAATGGATAACTTTCTGGATAACATCGATATACCTACCATAGATCCTCATATTAAAGAGGAGTTGGAAACGCCCATAAAGCTGGAAGAATTAATTTCTTGTCTTAAATTAATGCAAAATAACAAAGCTCCAGGGCCTGATGGATTTCCGGTTGACTTTTATAAAAAGTTCTCCCACCAACTTGCTCCTTTGTTATTAGACATGTTTAATGATTCACTGAAGCGGGGCTCTCTGCCTCCAACCTTAAATCAGGCTCTAATCACGCTCATTCCTAAAAAAGACAAGAACTTGAATGATTGTAGCAGCTGGAGGCCGATAAGTTTATTAAATTCAGACGTAAAACTTTTAGCCAAAGTATTAGCATGCCGCTTCGACCCTTGTTTACCAGATATAATTTCTTTAGATCAAACAGGGTTTGTTAGAGGTCGTCAACTATCGTCTAATATTAGAAGACTTTTACAGTTTTTTTCAATTGCTTACACACTAAAATTAGAACTTTCCCACAATTAGCAAAACTTTACACTCAAGGAGCAAAACACCGGCCTAGACTTGCACAACTGTAAGCACATTGTCAACTTCACACTTTTTGCAAAACATTACACACAGTGATTTGCAAAACACTAAACACACTTGTATGCATTTGACACAGAAATTTATCATGATGTCATTTCCTTGCAATTTCAAAGCAAAGGCTTTCAAATGAACACACCCATGAACCAATTGGTTAAACACAGGCACCACGTGTGCACACACACTGGTGCTTAATTGTAGACACACCAATCAGGTTAAAGCACTATAAAAAGGCAACAGGTAAGTTCACCTGTCTTCAACAAAAATGGATGGTGTCAGAGGAAGAGGGAGAGTGCGGATGAGAGGGGCAATCCAGAGAGTACCAGGTGGAGGAAGAGGCAAAGGAAGAGGAAGAGGAAGAGGGAGAGGGAGAGGGAGAGGAAGAGGAAGAGGAAGAGGAAGAGGAAGAGGAAGAGGAAGAGGAAGAGGAAGAGGAAGAGGAAGAGGAAGAGGAAGAGGAAGAGGAAGAGGAAGAGGAAGAGGAAGAGGAAGAGGAAGAGGAAGAGGAAGAGGAAGAGGAAGAGGAAGAGGAAGAGGAAGAGGAAGAGGAAGAGGAAGAGGAAGAGGAAGAGGAAGAGGAAGAGGAAGAGGAAGAGGAAGAGGAAGAGGAAGAGGAAGAGGAAGAGGAAGAGGAAGAGGAAGAGGAAGAGGAAGAGGAAGAGGAAGAGGAAGAGGAAGAGGAAGAGGAAGAGGAAGAGGAAGAGGAAGAGGAAGAGGAAGAGGAAGAGGAAGAGGAAGAGGAAGAGGAAGAGGAAGAGGAAGAGGAAGAGGAAGAGGAAGAGGAAGAGGAAGAGGAAGAGGAAGAGGAAGAGGAAGAGGAAGAGGAAGAGGAAGAGGAAGAGGAAGAGGAAGAGGAAGAGGAAGAGGAAGAGGAAGAGGAAGAGGAAGAGGAAGAGGAAGAGGAAGAGGAAGAGGAAGAGGAAGAGGAAGAGGAAGAGGAAGAGGAAGAGGAAGAGGAAGAGGAAGAGGAAGAGGAAGAGGAAGAGGAAGAGGAAGAGGAAGAGGAAGAGGAAGAGGAAGAGGAAGAGGAAGAGGAAGAGGAAGAGGAAGAGGAAGAGGAAGAGGAAGAGGAAGAGGAAGAGGAAGAGGAAGAGGAAGAGGAAGAGGAAGAGGAAGAGGAAGAGGAAGAGGAAGAGGAAGAGGAAGAGGAAGAGGAAGAGGAAGAGGAAGAGGAAGAGGAAGAGGAAGAGGAAGAGGAAGAGGAAGAGGAAGAGGAAGAGGAAGAGGAAGAGGAAGAGGAAGAGGAAGAGGAAGAGGAAGAGGAAGAGGAAGAGGAAGAGGAAGAGGAAGAGGAAGAGGAAGAGGAAGAGGAAGAGGAAGAGGAAGAGGAAGAGGAAGAGGAAGAGGAAGAGGAAGAGGAAGAGGAAGAGGAAGAGGAAGAGGAAGAGGAAGAGGAAGAGGAAGAGGAAGAGGAAGAGGAAGAGGAAGAGGAAGAGGAAGAGGAAGAGGAAGAGGAAGAGGAAGAGGAAGAGGAAGAGGAAGAGGAAGAGGAAGAGGAAGAGGAAGAGGAAGAGGAAGAGGAAGAGGAAGAGGAAGAGGAAGAGGAAGAGGAAGAGGAAGAGGAAGAGGAAGAGGAAGAGGAAGAGGAAGAGGAAGAGGAAGAGGAAGAGGAAGAGGAAGAGGAAGAGGAAGAGGAAGAGGAAGAGGAAGAGGAAGAGGAAGAGGAAGAGGAAGAGGAAGAGGAAGAGGAAGAGGAAGAGGAAGAGGAAGAGGAAGAGGAAGAGGAAGAGGAAGAGGAAGAGGAAGAGGAAGAGGAAGAGGAAGAGGAAGAGGAAGAGGAAGAGGAAGAGGAAGAGGAAGAGGAAGAGGAAGAGGAAGAGGAAGAGGAAGAGGAAGAGGAAGAGGAAGAGGAAGAGGAAGAGGAAGAGGAAGAGGAAGAGGAAGAGGAAGAGGAAGAGGAAGAGGAAGAGGAAGAGGAAGAGGAAGAGGAAGAGGAAGAGGAAGAGGAAGAGGAAGAGGAAGAGGAAGAGGAAGAGGAAGAGGAAGAGGAAGAGGAAGAGGAAGAGGAAGAGGAAGAGGAAGAGGAAGAGGAAGAGGAAGAGGAAGAGGAAGAGGAAGAGGAAGAGGAAGAGGAAGAGGAAGAGGAAGAGGAAGAGGAAGAGGAAGAGGAAGAGGAAGAGGAAGAGGAAGAGGAAGAGGAAGAGGAAGAGGAAGAGGAAGAGGAAGAGGAAGAGGAAGAGGAAGAGGAAGAGGAAGAGGAAGAGGAAGAGGAAGAGGAAGAGGAAGAGGAAGAGGAAGAGGAAGAGGAAGAGGAAGAGGAAGAGGAAGAGGAAGAGGAAGAGGAAGAGGAAGAGGAAGAGGAAGAGGAAGAGGAAGAGGAAGAGGAAGAGGAAGAGGAAGAGGAAGAGGAAGAGGAAGAGGAAGAGGAAGAGGAAGAGGAAGAGGAAGAGGAAGAGGAAGAGGAAGAGGAAGAGGAAGAGGAAGAGGAAGAGGAAGAGGAAGAGGAAGAGGAAGAGGAAGAGGAAGAGGAAGAGGAAGAGGAAGAGGAAGAGGAAGAGGAAGAGGAAGAGGAAGAGGAAGAGGAAGAGGAAGAGGAAGAGGAAGAGGAAGAGGAAGAGGAAGAGGAAGAGGAAGAGGAAGAGGAAGAGGAAGAGGAAGAGGAAGAGGAAGAGGAAGAGGAAGAGGAAGAGGAAGAGGAAGAGGAAGAGGAAGAGGAAGAGGAAGAGGAAGAGGAAGAGGAAGAGGAAGAGGAAGAGGAAGAGGAAGAGGAAGAGGAAGAGGAAGAGGAAGAGGAAGAGGAAGAGGAAGAGGAAGAGGAAGAGGAAGAGGAAGAGGAAGAGGAAGAGGAAGAGGAAGAGGAAGAGGAAGAGGAAGAGGAAGAGGAAGAGGAAGAGGAAGAGGAAGAGGAAGAGGAAGAGGAAGAGGAAGAGGAAGAGGAAGAGGAAGAGGAAGAGGAAGAGGAAGAGGAAGAGGAAGAGGAAGAGGAAGAGGAAGAGGAAGAGGAAGAGGAAGAGGAAGAGGAAGAGGAAGAGGAAGAGGAAGAGGAAGAGGAAGAGGAAGAGGAAGAGGAAGAGGAAGAGGAAGAGGAAGAGGAAGAGGAAGAGGAAGAGGAAGAGGAAGAGGAAGAGGAAGAGGAAGAGGAAGAGGAAGAGGAAGAGGAAGAGGAAGAGGAAGAGGAAGAGGAAGAGGAAGAGGAAGAGGAAGAGGAAGAGGAAGAGGAAGAGGAAGAGGAAGAGGAAGAGGAAGAGGAAGAGGAAGAGGAAGAGGAAGAGGAAGAGGAAGAGGAAGAGGAAGAGGAAGAGGAAGAGGAAGAGGAAGAGGAAGAGGAAGAGGAAGAGGAAGAGGAAGAGGAAGAGGAAGAGGAAGAGGAAGAGGAAGAGGAAGAGGAAGAGGAAGAGGAAGAGGAAGAGGAAGAGGAAGAGGAAGAGGAAGAGGAAGAGGAAGAGGAAGAGGAAGAGGTTTAGTGAGCATGCTGGGCATCCTTTATTTAAGTAACTTTTTTATTGTTATTAGTATTTTTTTTCTCTTATGCCTTCCTTTTGGATTTTATTTTATTTTGTCTTTTATAATTTATTTACTGATTTATCTTCACCTAACTAATTATTTTTTTAATTGATTTTTCTTAGTTTATTTATTTATTATTATTATTCATATTATTTATCCATGTTTTTTATTTTTGTATTTTTCCTCTCTCCCCTCTGTTCTTGGGAGATGTTCTTTTTTTTTTGGTTCTCTGTTCTAATGTACCACATAAAAAAGAAAAAGGCTGGAAAACAGCTGTAGCATAATTAAGTACTGTATTGATGCTTGTGAATGCTGGTTTCCAATAAAAATATATATAAAAAATAAAAAATAAAAAAAACTTTGTCCTCAGCAATTTTTAGACCCATTCCCGCAGCTACACCAGCTCCAATTAGAACTAGAGGTAAAGCCACCGCGACCTCTGCTACTCCCAGGGCGGCACATCCTACTATTGCTGTTCCTGTTCCTACAGCTGATCCAACTCTCAATGCAACATCTATTGCCTTTTTGTCCCTCTCTTTTTTTCTTATCCTTCTTTGAGCTTCTTCAAACATTTTATTTGTGTAATGGCTTCCTCCATTTTTCATGATCATTCCGTCAATCTTCCTCATCAGTTCAGTGACCTGAGTGCGGTTCATCATGTCTTCATTGTTGAACGCATGATATCTGCCACCACAGCTGTTGATAAGTTTCCGTAGATGCTGGCTTTCACCTCCTCGGCTGTGTATCTCGCACCGAGACTCAAGGATGGATTACTGACCGGTCCTATTGGGCCAGTGCCCAGGGCCCCTTGACTACCAGGAGCCCGGGGGGGCCCGGGCTTTAAGCTTTTCCGCGATCCAGTTTGGTACAGAAAAAACCATCAACAATGAAAACAAATATTTATTTATGTTTGAATATATGTGTCCCATAGCCTCAGGGGTGCCGCTAGAAATGTTACGCCCTATGAAAGAATATCAGGTTGGGCCCCTACCGCACCCATCACATTAATAAAATCGATCTCTGGGGCCCTAAAAGTATGGGCCCTTAGAACCGTCCTAACTTTCTTCCCCTTAGTGGCACCCCTGCTATACAAGGCCTCTTAAACAAGGCTCTAGTCGAGGGCTCACTGGCACTCCAGTTACTACTGGGCCCTGTGAAAATATAAGCCTCCAAATCTCTTATAGAACCATTGTCTGTTCAATCCTGTTTCAAATTATATTTAATTTAACCACTCTTTAAGCTTCTTTCTTTGTGTGAATAAGAAAAAGTACTATTTGTCAGAATATCAGAAAGAGATTTATTGCCATTTTTTGCAGGCACAAGGAATTTGAACTGGGTTTCCTAAAACCTTCTTAACGACATCGTTCTTAAGTTATACCTTAAACTTTAAATAAATTAAGTTAAATAAAATAAATAAGGTAGCCTGTATTAGCTTAAGCTTTAAGGCTTAAAGCCTTAAATACGCTCTGTCTCTATGGAGCTTAGTTGTGTTGAATTGGGTCTGGATTTCCAGGCTAGGTTAAGTATGCCTTCTGTAAGACAGGCCTACTGTAGGCAAGGTTGGTCTGACTCTGGACCACTCCAACATTATCACTGCCCAGTGGCTGTGCATAACGCTTCTTTAGCCTACATCGCAGTCTATCTGAATTTAATTCTGAAGTTATAATAAACCCAGTGTTTATATTTTTATAAAAGCCTTTATAAAATATCCAAGGTTTGGTTTGGTTTGCAATTTGTATTATTTTACATGTAGCCTAGCCAATAGTAAAATTATTTTATTTACAAATGTCATGTTTGTGATTTTTATTTTATTTGTTAGACTATTTAAATTAATCTAGCCTAGCCTATATATTCATAAATAAGTTCAGTTATATTGTCACTTCGCTTTGGTTTATTCTTGGTTTTGTGACAGAACCTTGACGCATTTTCTTGTCTTTGTGTGAGCGCGCGGTTTCGAGCTCAAGTGTCCTTTGTTTCATGGTTTGGTTGGCACTAACGCTGTAGATAGTGCAAAGTAGCTGGCAGTTTTTTTTATTTAGTTCATCCCTTTATTCTTTTTGCGCATCATCCACGCACCGCTGGGGAAAGGTCTTTCGTGATACTAACATCAAGATGACATTAAAATCACTATCGGATACTCGGTGGAGTGCGCGTGCAGAGTCCTGTAAGGCACTTTGGAAACACTATGCACAGGTCAGAGAGGCATTTGGTAAAATGTCCAATGACATTCAGGAGAAACGAGAAACTCGCAGCGAAGCTTCTGCGCTGTGCACCAAGCTGGACACTACAGAGATGGCCTTTATGGCGCATTTTTGGAACACTGTATTAGACCGGTTCCAGGCCACAATCAAGCAATTACAGAGGCACGTCATAGACATATTTACGGCAACTCGTCTTATTGCATCTCTGCTTGAGTTTGTGGCAGCGCAGCGAGATGACTTTGAAGCATTTGAAAGAGCAGCCATGAATGTGTCCGGCGTTTCTCATTGTTACAAGCGTGACATCCAGCGCATAAAAAAGCGCAAAACGATGACAGACCAGAGTGCAGAACCAGATGTGCTGCTTGATGGAAGGGATCAATTTAAAGTTGAGACATTCAGGGCCCTATTTTAACAATCTGAAACGCAAGTGTCAAAGCGCGAAACGCAAGTAACTTTGTGGGCAGGTCTCGGCGCTGTTGCTATTATACCGGCGGGATAAATGACTCTTGCGCCCGGCGCAAATCTAAAATGGGTTGGTCTGAAGTAGCTTCATTATTCATAGGTGTGGTTTGGGCGTAACGTGAAATAAACCAATCAGAGCGCCATCTCACATTCCCTTTAAGAGCAGTCGCGCTTATTCGATTGCGGATTGCTATTTTAACGGCGGATTTGCCAGGCGCTCGCCAGGAGCGGATCACAGCCGAGGAGACCGACGTTCTCGTCACGACCGTAAAACACAGAGAAGTGACATTGGGGATGGAGAAACACACCCAAATTAGCTTCGGTTAAACAGGCTTATGATAATTTGGGTAAATGTGTAAGCTAGATTTTGCCTATTTTTTTTCACATCTTCATGGACACAAAATGATTTCCCTCGTGTATTAATATGAATAAATGAATGAAATCTTTATTTCGAACAATTAAAAAATAAATTAAACCAAAGACAGCAACACATGAAATATCCATCAATAAACATAAAACAAAATCAAGAAAAACAAAACAAATATTTTTTTTTGCATAATAATCACACTGTTCGAAAAGGGATAGGTAGAATAGGCTTATCAAGACCTACAAGACCTAATATTTTTCCCAGTAATAATGTATGATTTGCAAAAATGAAAACTGCTGCTTCTGTGTAGATGAGAGCATCAAAGTTTATGCGCCTTGTGCACACGCTACATTGATTATGGCCAAGCATGCGCCCTTAAAATAGCATCTGAATAACATGCGCAACGCGCCACTGACTTTAGACTAGGTTTTTCCTGTTCAGTGGCGGAATTGTTTTCTAAACCTGCAAAATAGCATGAGGGAACGTTTGCGTCGGAACACGCCTCCTCTTTGCACTGAACCGCCCCCGGGAGCACAAGTGTATTTGCTAGTTAACCGACGTGCGTCTGTGGAGGGAAAAGTCCGCTTTGCGCGGGTGCAAAATAGGAATGAAACATGCGTCGGTGTACAAAGTCAATTGCGCTGGGTGCAAGATAGGGCCCTCAACATCGTTTGGATGCTTACAAACACCTGACCGAGCAGTTTGGTGCTCTTTTTATGCCTGAAGAATTTGACATTACGACAAGCGCCGACTCGCTCTCAGCTGTGTACCCGATGGATTTGGATAAGACCCTGGCAGACGAATTGACACATTTTAGATCATTTATGCAAGATGAAGAAAAAATTCCCCTCAAAATGCTCCAAACAATGATTAATCTAAATTTATAATCAACTTTTCCAAACGTTTTTCTAACACTGCCAGTTACGAATTGCGAGGGAGAGCGCTCATTTTCTAAAATGTCTCGAATTAAAAACGAACTGAGAACGAGAATGTGTCAAGAACCGCTCAACTCTCTGTCGCTTAGGCCATTGAGTCCGAACTCTTAAAAGAGCTCATTTCGATGAAGTGGTGGATGACTTTGCGAGGAGGAAGACAAGAAAGAAACTCCTGTAAATTTAGTGTGACCGGGTTGGTGGGTAACCATGTTGGATTGGATGCTTGAATTGACAGGACCTACACAAATTTAGTTTGTAGCCAAATTTTTTTTTTTATTGCATTTTCTTGCTTGATGATCTAATGTTTAAACTTTACAGGCATGTGATTTTTATTTTTTATTGTGACAAATAAGTTTTTGATTCACATTTTTTTATTTTTTTTAAATAGCATGTATTTTATTTGTATTTTAATTGTAAATTTATTTGAATTCATTGTGTATATAGTGTTGTATATGTGTAGTTAATTCATTAAAGTTGTGTTTCATATGCCTCAATGTGCCGCATTGTTGATTTTTCGTTGTGTAGCTAATTCTAGACTTGTAGAGAGAAAAATATCAGAAAAATTGATTAGTCCTATGCCTCGATTCTGTAAACACTGTACAATGTAGCTTATAGGCCTATGCTTTTTTTAGCGCAGGGGTTGCGCAGACATTTGACGCAGAGTGAGAATGGTTTCAGATCATCATAACTTTCACTTTCTATTATACTGTGAACGCGCAGCTAAAATAACAGGGGAAAAATAGTGGGAGGGGGGGGCCCTTTGAGACAATTGGCCCCGGGGCCTTTGCAAGTCATAATCCGTCCCTGACTGATCACCAGCAGAAACACATGAGGACCAGGAACTGACAGATCAACACACTAATTTATCTGTGTCTTCATTTCTTCTTTAGTCAATGATCCACAAAAACCTGGCATGTCAATTACAGAGATTACTCTTCCTCCTTGCTGTGCAGATCGTTTGCTGGACGTGCTTGTAACTTGTTCAGGTGAAGCCTCTACATGAAACACTTCCTGTCCCAGGATGGTGTTTCCTGTCGAACTCTTCCCTGTTCCAGTCTTACCCATCAGAATAATCCTTACATCAGATACTGAAAATCAAGACATATCATTTATTTCAAATAAGATGCATTCCTAACAGCAATGGAAAGTTGACACAAAATTGTTGAACTAAGCTTATAGGCCTTATTTGAAAAGTTTGAAAAATGACCAAGATGCATCAGAGCAATTTGTGATACAGTGCTTAATTTAAAAATCAGAAAGACTGAATACAGGATCTTAATAAATAAGGTTACCATCTGTTTTTCCTGTGTCAACAGTTTTTCATTTAGCCAAAGCTACAACAAGAAAAGCTTTGCTTTCTTGCAAACAAGAAAAGTTTTTTTTTTTTATAATTCCACCGAATAAAGAAGAATCAAAAACAAATTACATAATCCAGCAGAATAAAGAATAATCAAAACCAATTTAATCAAATATGATCAGAATCATCAAAAAAAAAATCATCAAAATCAATTTCAGAAGAATATTAACTCTTATACAATCTGCATATACAGTACTGAACTGTCATTGAACTTTTGACTGATAACCGGACTTTAGAATGGAATACCACCTTAAAGAAATCTATACCTTGTTGTACATAATATTGTTTAATGAAAGTCTGACTAAATTGAAACATGTTAGAAGCTAATATCACTTTCAGAAACAAAATGTGGGGGAAAAGTTAAAGTACTCACTGAATTCATAATCTGAGTAATATGACATTCTGGAATTGTCATTTGACAGCAATGCCTCTGTGGAAAAAATCAAAACACAAAAAAAGCATGTTTAAAGTTTTTAATTATTATTATTGCATATTCATGTTACTTAAAATAATTTAAAATATTGTCAATAAATTACTTACCCCTATCACTCATTTCTGAAATTTTCTGGAGATTTTTTAGCTGTAAATGTTGTGTATAAGCTTCAATGTAAATGTTGATCAATCAATCAAAATATCTTATGTATCTTGTTAAACGCTCGCCGATGATCTGCCCTTACTGCCTCAAGACAATAAAAAAACACCTTGTAAAGGATAACAGGACTGCGACAAAGTCAGGGTTGTACGAATAGTTACACATATCACTGGTGCTACAGAGTTTGAAAGTTTTGTAGCACAGGCCACACAAATGCACGTAAAGATATCTGTTACCATCTCTGAAACCACAGTAGGGCAGTTCATCTCTTAAACAGACGTGTGACTGATTAAGAACAGTAATGTTCCATACAGGGCACATCAAATACAAACCTCAACCTGAAATGTTTTCAGACAAACATTTTATTTGCCCAAATTGGCAGACTGCATGAACTTGACACCTTTTGCTTAACATTAAGTCAATTTTGTTTATATAGCAAAATATACTGTTAGCCCGGATATCTAATAAAATAATTTAATTACAATTTAATTAAAATATTTAAGTTTGATTGCATTACATATAAAATATAAGTAGATTCTACTTATTTGTGGACATAATCTCCTGACCACGCCTTCCACACAGTGGTTTGATGCTGCGAGTCAGGTACTGTAACGCCATTTTGTCGTGGTGTGTGTGAATTCAAGGAGCTGTTGATGAGAAGTTGGAACATTTTAGCAAGTTCTATGGACATTTTTTTTCCCTGACATTTACCTTTTTATCGTTTCTTTGTTGTCCTTGAAAATCAGTGTTTGTTTGTTTGTTTTTCAGCTAGCTAGATTTCTCACTCACTTGCAGCAGACATCGCCGTGCTTGAACCCCTGACCGTACGACGTATGTTTTTTGTCTTCCTTCCTATTAATTGACCTTTCGCCGAGCCCCGCCCCCCTTAGTTACTGTTGCTACGTCCAACAAACAAATGGTCAAACACGACCAGCGCGACAGATTGCCATGACGGAAAAAGGTATACCTGTGCGTGTCAGTGACCTTTTTTGGAGCAATACAACACGACTACTATCTACGTCTCTATCGAGGCTAATGCTTACCGGTGTTCATGCATCATTTGTGATTATGACAAAGAACAAGGAAACAAGTGTTTAAAAGCATTGCAAGACACTCACTGTTGTGTTTTTGTGTGAAAGAAAAAACTGTCTCTGAAAATAAAAGTGCTATCAGCAATAATTTCTTATGAGTGTTTTTTCGCATAACACGACTAAAATTTTAAATGCTGCAAAACACATGGGAGTATATTCCCGATGCTGTAGTTTATTTGATCGTCACAGTATATCATTAATCAAGCTTAATTTGACTTTTCAACTACAATTAGGCAGGTGAACTGAAAGCTTTTACAATCTTTTAGCTATAACTTAGGCCTATATCATTGACAAAAGTATGTGGTGCATTTTCTTCCAAAAATGATTTTCTTTCGCAAATTCATGCTTCAAGTTGACAAAGCACAATAAACGAAATCACACAATAACTGTTTAACCAGACATAGCCTTAATTTGCATCTAAATAACTTTCGTTGATTGTCTTTCATAATGCACTTACCATAATATTTATTAGGGGGACAACAGATCACAAAAATCGCGGTTGAGACCATAATATTTATTAGTGGGGCAACGGATCATAAAACTCGCGGTTCAGACAATATTATGTTTTTTGAGTTACAGATAGGATCGTTTTTCAGATCAGAAAAACAAAAAACAAAAAAACTTTTCGGCTTTGGGAATGGAAAGAACACACCTCCTCCAGACAATCTCTCGGGGTATGTAGTGTCCGATTTAAAAACGCCATGGGCGCACGCTTCACCATCTTGCTTGGAGTTAAATGTTTGTCGGACCTGCTCACATAGTAACGGTTGCTATGATGTGTGATTGGACAATGGCCGTTTTGGGGGAGGGGCCGGCGAAAGGTCAATTCTTTTTCACTTGTACAAAAGGCCCGGATGCCCTTAAATGGCTTGGATGATTCTGACCAATCACAGCGCTACGTACTGTAGCGTCACCTGGGCTGACGCGGAAACCGCGTTACTGTGCGTTCACACCGGACGCGAATAGCGCGTCAAATTCGCGCCTGCCGCGTCTGGTTTGACGCTTGACCACTTTGTGTTAATTCGCGCGACAAGATTGATATTGACGCGCGTAAAAACAAAAGTTTGAAGCGAAATTTACGCGCGTCACGCGCGTCAGAGGGGCAAAAGTTTCAAAACCTGTTGGCGGCCATCTTTTTTAGATGTTTATCGAGCATTAGCGTTAGCATTAATCGAAGAGTCACCGCTCGTATATGCTCTGGAGGCAGAAACAGCTGCGTAGGGGACATCGTCGCTGTACTCGGGCCCACCAAACCCTCCGGAGGGTTTCAGGAGTTTCACAATTTGCTCCAGGAGGTAGGTTTGGTGGACCTAACGGCGAGGACGCTGACGAGGACAGCGTAGGCCGTATAAAGCCTCGGCCTCGAGTGGTCGCTGCCTGACGAGCCCGCGCTGTACAGCCCGGCTCGAGGTTCACCCTCGCCCGCACCTAATCTGTCATTTATTTTTGTTTTGATAATAAATGGAGCCAGCCTCCAAATGTGAAACCTGTCCTGTGATTTTTTTTAAAAGTTTGTATACACTAAATTGTGTTTGTTGTCTCTACATTAGATTAATAATGTTTCATATAATCTAGAATAGATATGGAATAAATAGCATTCAATACAAAATGAGTATCTCTCTATTGAAATCTAGTTTTTATGTGAAAGATTTGCTTTGTTGTGCATTTTAGTCATATTACAAAATAATTTATTGAGGCCAAACATAAAATAACATTACAAACTGTCATTTCACCACGTGACAGAAGCATGCAAGCAGGCTCCTGATTGGTTAAAGGCCAATTTATACTTCTGCGTCGGGTGCGCGTA
>FLSR01000376.1:79031-136973 GCA_900092035.1 Leuciscus waleckii
GTGACCACGTTGTTTGCTATTCTGATCATTTTGCATAATTTTTTTCAGTTTGTGCAATATATTTTTACATGTGTTTTAAAATTTTTGATTCACGCTTATTATTTTTTGATCCGTGGCTGCAATACTTAATACATAGACTACATAGATTTTGATCCCATAAAAAGCTGCTAGATCTGCTTATTTTTCAATCCTATTCGAAGAAAATAAACATAAGCCTAGGTATTTATTTGAAACGGTGGCTAAACTAACGAAAAAGAAAGCTTCAAGCCCAGAAGTTTCCAAGCAACACAGCAGTAATGACTTCATAAACTTCTTCAATTATAAGATTGATAATATCAGGGACAAAATTAAAACTAAGCAACCGTCTACTACAGTATCGCACCAGGCAGTGCTCTTAAAACTTAACTTAAAACCGAGACTTTCAATCGGAAAAGAAAGAAAAATTGAGATGAGAGTAGTAAGAGGCTTGAATAAAGCGTTGAACCCGTTCTTCTGATCTTAATTTGGGTTCTTTCGTCTGCGCGTTAACATGGTTACTTTTTCTTGAGAGAGAGCCTTCTTGAGAGCGAGAACAGAGAGATAGAGAGAACAGAGAGAGAGCTTTGTTTCGGGTCTAAGATTTTAAACTCAAAAGTTTGTCCAACCTCCAGGATGAGTTCTGGCCAATTAGACACTGGCTAAATTTAGGAGGTGGCATTCTTTTCAGTTCTGATCGTAAATTATCTTATCTGGGGGGGGTGTCTGTTCTCTAGCTCTTAAGCAGAGAGAACAGAGGCCACAGTTTAGACATGATTTCTAATTAAAAGAAGATCAAAACATATTACACAGATTTCATTCCAGCCAACTTACTAGTTTTGAACTGACAATCAAACAGCCATGAAACGAGACACACTTTCATTCAAACATCTAATAGTTATAACAATTACATGACTTGTATGTGATCTAAGCGTGCATAGACACATATACAGATTGTAGACAACAAAGAATGATGTAGATGTTTGATTATAGGTCAGTCAAGAATTGTTCTGGGATGAGTTTTATGGATTTTGATATGTAAAGTCTTTTTGGTGTGTAAAGTTTATGGGATTTAGACATTCCAATCTGAGGTCATGGATAGTTCCTGCTGAAAAGAGGTTTTGTTCATCTCTCATGGGACCTTGGTCCTTAAGAAAGATGGGGTCTGTTAGTCGCAAGTAGGGCTTGGTAGGGCCCTGAGCAGTACCATCTCTGAATGATCTGTCTTGCAAAACTATCAAACGTTGACCAGTTTTTCCTTTAGTTAGCCAATAAAAGTCTTTGGTTACAGACTCTCTGGAGCCTGGGTGATTTATGGCTCTGGGTTTGGTGATTTGAGTCTCCGAATGTGAAGACTCTTTGTGGGATTATGTATGAACAAAATCACCTAAAAGCTTCAATTGTGTTTGGTTCATTCTCGTAGTTGTTACAACGCTTAATAAACAAACTACAGCTAGTTCAAAACGCAGCGCTCGAGTTCTTACAGAACCAGGAAGTATGACCATATTAGCCTGGTTCTGTCAACACCGCACTGGCTCCCTATTAAACATCGTATACATTTTAAATATTGCTGATTACTTACAAAGCACTAAATGGTTTAGCTCCGCAGTAATTGAGCGAGCTCTTAACGCATTATAGTCCTTCACGTCTATTGTGATCTCAAAATTCCGGCCAGTTAATAATACCTAGAATGCAGGGCCGGAGTGGGGCCACTTTTCAGCCCGGGAGTTTCAGGCCCAAGACCGGCCCACTTTTTCCATGGTGGAATTCCAAATTACCACTTTTTCCAAACTGGATAAATGAAGCAACAGTTCAGCTCTTACTATTGTGTAGTTTTTATTAATACCATGGTTCAACAAATAATGTAAAGGTTAAATAATAATTCACTTAAGCTGAGAAGTTAACAAAAACAGAAAGAAAGAAAAAAAGAAAGCATTTGAAATGTATCCCACTCTTGAACTAATGTTTACAGTTCTATTTGTATTCAAAAATAATGCTTTTTTTAATCAAGAAACGTGATAGCGTGATAGAAACGCGCTACCTACTCTCAGATAAATGAGGCATATGATTAATCAGATGCAAATAGAAATATAAAACCAGTCCTAATTGAAAGAAAACAAGTTGACAAAAAAGATTGAATCCAATATTGGGTGATAATATAGTATAATGAGAGATTTATAAGCTATTTTTTGTAGGCTGGTTATTTTTTACCGCGAACACCACAAGTGTGACTATGTGCCATTTTGTACAAAATAAGTTTTTCAAAACAAATTTCCTGGTGAAAAATTAAAGTAGACTAGTGTGATCAACAGTGCAAATTTTTTTATAGCTTGAGTTTTGTTATCATCAATATTAAATTGCATAATATTTGCAAAGTCTATGAATCGCCTAGTATTGGGTGATACAAAAAGGATATAAAATACAAATATTTTAATTCAATTTTATATTTTGCTTGTGAATAGGTTGACAACGCTACAACAGTATTAGCCAAAAATTACGTTGCTATGCTAATCATTACTAGACCTATCTCTCTTTACCCATTGCCACTTGTGTTTGTCCTCTTGAAAATAAATCTGTAAGCTTGGCACATTTAGCAGCATCCTCCTGCAATGCCTTTCTTTTTTTCAACCTGGCTTTTTCAGCCCCTCCTGGCCTCTTTCTCCCATCCATCCTCCCTGACGCGTACCGTTACGGTAGGGCCGGCCCAGCTATCGGTAGGCGCCGGCGGTGCCACGGTAGCCTACCTGAGAAAACGTTTTGGAAAAGACGGGCTATGGACCGACTCTCTGGAGCCGGTGGGTGATTTATGGCTCTGGGTTGCTGATTTGAGTTTGGAATGTGAAGACTCTGTATGGGACCTTGGTCTCTGTCTTTCTCTTAACCAATCAGTATTCGGCAACAAAGCTAGCATTGACCAGTTATTTAGTTAGTGCTGGGGGCTCTTCTAAATAGTCAGACCAGTGATGCCAGATCCGATGGCAAGATTGATGATGATCATGAGACGTTCTGAACAAATCTTCCCCCTTCATTCGCGAGAAGCAGAGAGTTTGAATTAATCTTCTGGAAGAAGATTAGTCTGTGTTTGGTTCATACTCGCAGTCGTTACATTACAAACAGTGAAAGGTCATCTAGACAAATGGAAGTGGATTCTACCCAACCTTTCTTATAGGGGAAGAACACTTATTGTAAATAATTTGGTCGCTTTACTCTTATGGTACAGACTGGTTTGTATTGATCCTCCAGTGAAATTGATGGCCGAGATTCAAACGGATTTTGTTGACTTTTTTTGGGAGTATTTTATTTTTGCCCGAAGAAGAAGGGGGCCAAGGAGTGGTTCTTCTCCAGAGAAGGAGTGCAGCTCTCCAGTTTTGTTTTTACTTAGGACTGTTGGAAACCTTGGAATAGATAAATAATTTTTTAAGTGCTAAGTGCTTGGATATTTTAAAATTGTTGTTAAAAATTTAAATTATAAAATTATTTTCAAGATTTGGAGTTTTTTTTTTTCATATTCAAAGGACTGACTATTTTCATTCCATTTTTTGGCATATTCAAAGACTGACTATTTCATTCCATTTTTTGGTTGCTCAATGAACCCTTGATTTTTAAGGCAAGACTGGACCAATTTTTTTTTTTTTTACCAGATTTCAATAAGATATTACAAAACTCAGGTTCCCTTTCAGTCGCTCACGTTCGACGTAACGGCGAAGTGACAACGTAATTGGGATCACTTCAGGGAGCCCTATCAACTTTGAGTGTCTACAGAATGAGCCAATGAATGTTGGTGTGTGTGAATCGCGTCACGCGCCCCGCCCCGCAGCGCGGGTATAAACAGAAAGCGGGCACACGCACACATTTACATTTATGCATTTGGCACACACTTTTATCCAAAGAAACTTACATTGCATTTCAAGGTAGACATTTTACATTCTTATCAATTCTTGCTTTCCCTGGGAATCGAACCCATGACCTTGGCGTCGCAAGTGCCAACGCTCTACTGTTTGAGCTACAGGAAAGCCAAACCAAGGTGGGCATCAGCCGATCACACACAGTATCCTTAAAACAATTTGAAAAAAATGACTAATCACCAGAAACACATTGATGTCCCGAAATGTATATGTTAATTACCGGTCCAAATTAATTTCTACACTGTCAGCAGACATGAGCTGAGGAAAACTGGACATTTCAGCACAATACATTACCAACAGCGGTTGTCACAGTTGTGACAGTTATAGAGGCCAAGAGATCTGAGATAAAAATGATAATGAATACAAATTAATTAACAAGTTACAAAAGATGCAATATTTTAACCAGAACATTCTAGGTGAACTCTATTAAACTCTTGGCTGTCCAACACATTAATAATGTCACAGCTCAGTCATCTCAATGAAAGAAGTGTGTGTCACATATTAAGAGGGATTCATTTTGAGTGGCTGCTCTCCGAAGATCATCAAACACACGTCATTAGATCAATAAAGGACCAATCTTATAAAGTCTTATTTAGTATCTTCTGTGTTGAGCTGTGTTTAAACATGATGAAATGTTTTAATCAGATTGGAAACGCATAATAAAATTAGCCCAAATACTTCTAAACAAACACAATGTGTTATTATCACAAAAATAAATAAATGAGCAAAAAACACTGATGATGATAGTCTGTGCTCTTATAAAACCTGTCATGAAATACGAAGAAAAAAAAAGAAAAAAACGAATGAAAATGTATTTGATTGAATTGCAATTTTGAGTTTGACAAAAGTACATTCATCATCTGTCATAAATGTTTTTGCAGCAGTGAAAAGCACTTTTATAATATACTCACCTTTATGAAGAGAGGAAGCCATTTTCAGTTTGGTCACACCGGTGTATTTCTCTTTATATAAAAACAGTTCAGATGATGAGTTTCCTTTACAGTTTAGAGAGAGAGAGAAAACAAACAAATTACCCGAGATATTCATGCATGACTTTAGTTTGTTGCATGACCTTGTGTGATTTTAGTCAAACACACATGGAAATCCCACTGTATTTGTGAGTTTACAGTACATGTTGCAACAGTCATAAATGCGGAGAGTCTGTAATGATTTAGAGACACACGATGGCACCATTAAGCTGCTCTATCTTACTTTTGTTTGTGAAAACAAAGAGAGAATGAAGAGGTTTGTGTGTGTGTTTATTGCAGGGCCATCGCTAGACTCTTTTTAACGAGTCCCAGTGAAATACAGTAAAATATTACTGATATAAATCCTTGGTTGATGGTGGAGATTAAATTATACCGTCCTGCTCATCATTCACTGATATTTCAACTATTTTTACAGCCGCTACTTCATAGTTCCGAAGAAGGATTGGGGGTTGGGTCCGATAATAGATCTCAGGCACTTGAATCGGTCTCTGAGGAGATTCAGGTTCAAGATGCTCACTATTCCCATCATCGTGAACCAGAGCATATGAACGGAGTGGAGCGGTGAGAATCTCCGCTTGTCGCTCACTGAACTGTTCACCCCTCCGCTCCCCCGCTCAAAGCTACATCAGGCCACTCCGCTCATTATCGCTCAGCGCTCAACGCAGTTTGCTTCGCGCTCCACTCAAATCGCCCCCCGCTCGCTCAAAAAAGGGAAAAAAATCTACATGTATATCACTTGTAGCGGTCCCCAACCTTTTTTTTCTACATGTATATCACTTTTAGCTTAGACCACAGCCTTACCTCCTTAAGAACTAATGAGCAACAACAACATTTTTCAAATAGAAATGTTTTATTTCAAATTACAGGCCTATGTAAGAAGGAATATAGCAGTAATTATATATATAGTATAGCAAAATTAAACGAAGAAATGGGCCTAATAATATAAATAAAAATTATATAAACAAAAATATACATAAAAGTTTTAAAAGTAAATGAACTATTAGGCCAGAATTTTGATAAGTGTACTTCTGCGTAACGTGCACGATTAAAATTTTAATTGGCTTATATCCATTTTACACACAAACTGCTGTACAATTAAACGAATAAATGGGTCTAATAATATAAATAAAATGTATATAAACAAAAATATATACATAAACGTCTTAAAAGTAAATGAACTATTAGGCCAAAATTCTTATAACTGAACTTTTGCGCAGCGCGCAGGATTAAAATTTAAATTGGCTTGCATCAATTGTTTGAATATTACGCTATATTTAATTTACACTTTGTTACAAGTTACCGTATTCAATTTGCTAAACTTTTGCTTTCTTCCCAGCGTGTTCACGTAGCACACTTTCATGTTTTCGAGAGATGTGTCTTTTTAGATTCCAAAATGAATCTTTACTGACTGAAACGATGTCTCCACATTCGTTTTCTTGTACCACATTATCATTGTTAGTTTTATATTAATAGTACTCCATTATTGAGCCGAGTTTTTACTGAAAATAGTCTACTGTTGATGACTGTAGAAGACAGATGGATTCTGGATCAGGAAGAAAAAAGAAACAAAAAAAAAAAGATGTTTTTCCCTTTGAAACATCCCTTATCAGGCTTATGCTACTCTGAATAATACCTGAACTTCTTATTTTGAGCACTTCTTGTGTTGTTGTTGTTTTTTGCCTCTTTATGATGACTCGCTTAAATTAGTCCTAATTTGTAAGTCGCTTTGGATAAAAGCGTCTGCTAAATGACTAAATGTAAATGTAAATGTAAATCCGAGGACTTCCACATTTCCATCCTTCCATCTCACAGGAAGTTCCTGAGGTTCGCTTTCGGGAGAGAAGCGTACCAATATCGGGTTCTTCCATTCGGCCTAGCTCTCTCCCCTTGCACATTTACAAAATGTATGGATGCAGCTCTAGCACCGCTGAGGCTTCAGGGTATCAGGGTCCTCAATTATATCGACGACTGGCTGATTCTGGCCCAGTCACAAGAGCTGGCAGTTCGGCATTGAGATGTCATCCTTGCCCACATCCAGAGCCTGGGGTTGAGACTCAACATGAAAAAAAGCGTGTTGGCACCAGCCCAGAGAACCACGTTCCTGGGAGTGGTGTGGGATTCGATCACGATGCGGGCACAATTGTCTCCTGCACGGATCAAATCCATCCTGGCCACAGTGACCAGGATAAAGCTAGGCCAGGCCATCACTGTAAAACATTTTCAGAAAGTGTTAGGGCTCATGGCAGCAGCATCCAACATCATTCCATTCGGTCTCCTGCACATGAGGCCCCTGCAGTGGTGGTTGAAAACCAAGGGGTTCTCCCTGAGGGGAAACCCATTTCACATGATCAGAATTACGGCATATACTTCGTTCCCTATCTATGTGGAAGAAAGCTTAGTTTCTGTCCCAAGGTCCCGTGCTGGGAGCGCCATGTCGCCGAAAATGCCGTCTCAACAGACGCCTCTCTCATGGGCTGGGGCGTGGTCATGGACGGCCGCTTTATGAGAGGTGTATGGCAGGACCATCATTCCTCCTGGCATATAAACTGCCTGGAAATGTTGGCAGTGTCCCGAGCTCTGAGGAGCTTCCTGCCGGACCTCAAGGGTCATCACGTCCTTATGAGGACGGACTATATGTCGGTGGTGACCTAAATAAAGCATCAGTGGGGTCTGAGGTCTCGCCCTCTATTCAGACTGGCGCATCAGATCCTCCTGTGGTCCCAGGGGAAATTGTTGTCTCTCAGAGCAACATACATCCCGGGGAATCAGAATCAGGGAGCAGTCATCCTGTCGAGGCAGGGGCTGAGGCCCGGGGAATGAAGACTCCATCCCGAGGTGGTGGAGTCAATATGTCAGAGGTTCGGCCCAGTGGAAGTGGATCTATTCACGTCTCGAGAGACGACTCACTGTCCACTGTGGTTCTCCCTCACACATCCAGCCCCGCTGGGGTTGGATGCCATGGTACAGACATGGCCGAGGCTGCGTCTGTATGCATTTCCCCCGATCGCTCTGCTCCCGGGAGTTCTAGAGAGGGTTTGGCGCGACTGGATCAGTCTATTATTGGTAGCCCCGTTGTGGCCGGCCCGAGTATGGTTCTCAGACATAATATCACTCCTGGACAGCCCTCCATGGGAGCTTCCCATCGGGAGGGACCTGCTAACACAGGCAGAGGGCTCAATATTTCACCCTCCGCCCAAACTGTGGAAACTGTGGGTCTGGCCCCTGAGGGGGCACAGTACCGAGAGGCTGGCCTGTCCGCAGAAGTAGTAGAGACCATACTCAGCACTAGAGCTCCCTAAAATGTAATGTTTTCACCGTATGGTGCAGAGAGCATGAGGTGGACCCAGTTAGCTGCCCAGTGTCTTCAGTGCTGGAGTTCCTCAAGATCCTTCTCGGATCGTCTTACCCCGTCCACTCTCATGGTGTACGTGGCTGCCATTTTGGCATTCTACGCTCCTCTGAGTGTAGGGCCTCTGGGGAGACAGCAGTTGGTCGTATGTTTCCTCCGTGGGGCTTGGAGGATGAGACCTGCGGCTCATACCAGGGTTCTCACTTAGGACCTGGCGGTGGTTCGCAAAGGGTTGGTTCAGGCCCCCTTCGAACCGCTGGAGTCTGCTGAGGCCAAGAACCTTTCCCTAAAGGTGGCTTTCTTGTTGGCCATTACTTCTCTGAGGAGGGTAGGAAATCTCCAGGCGCTCTCTATAGCCAACAGGTGCCTGGAGTTTGCTCCAGGCAACATCAAAGCCATCCTACATCATAGGCCGGGCTATTTGCCCAAGGTGCCATCTAATGTGGCACGGCCTACGGTTCTGCAGGCTTTTCATCCTCCACCTCACGTGACGGCGGACGAGGAGAGACTTCACCTGCTCTGCCCTGTCAGAGCTCTCAAAATATATATCCAGAGGTCCTCCTCATGGCGGAAGTCAGACCAGTTGTTAGTGTGTTTCGGGACGCCCAAGAAAGGGCTTCCCGCTTCCAAACAGACCATTAGCAACTGGATTGTCCAAGCTATATCTATGGCCTACCAGGTGCGCAGTTTGCCTTCACCTCTGGCCATGAGGGCTCACTCTACAAGAGCCATGGTGTCCTCTAGAGCCCTCCTCTCAGGGGCTCCGATCCAGGAAGTCTGCAATGCAGCAGGATGGGCCACCCCTCACACTTTTATTAGATTTTAGAGCCTGGACATTCCAGCGACACCTGGCACCCTTGTGCTCTCGTCCTAAGTGTGCCTGTGCGCAGCTTCACACTAGGACAGGCAGGGCTCGTTGTGGCATAGTGGGTACTCGTTCCACCAAAGTGTCATTCGACGCAGTTCGAGTTCCCTCAAAAGGGAACGTCTCGGGTTACGACTGTAACCCTTGTTCCCTGAGAAAGGGAACGAGAACTGCATCCCTTCGCCACGCTCCCCCGCCTGGGAGCGCTTGCTTCTTCACAGAAGCTATCTCTGTTGTGTGCCGGCGTCCTTTTGTAGCTTCCGCATAAGCCGTCACACATTATGTCATGATGCAACACCAATCAGGATTGGCTTAGTTTCATTCATACTTCAGAGGCGCTATGCTGAGGGGCGACAATCGCGCTGGCGTGATTTGCTCGCTTTTTTTCTTATCAGTTCAAACGAGACTCAAAATACTCTGTTGACTTTGATTTTACAAACAAGTTTCATACATCAATCGATCCTGTTAAGTGTGTATTATTTTTGTGTATACTCACAATAAAAACAAAGTGTTGTGCTTTTTGCCAAATAAAGAAAAATAAACATGATGTGAGTTCTGCTTTCTCTCTGTCAGTGAAGTCAATTCTGAAACGCGTCCGAAAATGAACAATAACTCAGCGAATACTCAGTCAAACAGGCATACAGACACACAGGCATGAAGCTTGAACTGTCTTCTTTTGAATTAAGTAATTTATATAAAAAAAAAACAAATATTCTCAGTTTATGTAATATGTATGAAAAGAGAGAGATGTCAGTCGTTCTCATCTCAGCTCATTATTTTTAATGTGACCCCGCCCACAGAGAGCACGCGCTATTCAAACGCAAATTATCTGAGGCAATCCATGCAAACTGTGAATGCCCCCATATCAGCTCGAGAAAACACATCAAGTTTAATCAGATCATTGTAACGTTACTTGTTTACACCGTCTCGCAGCGCTGTGAGGAATAATACTATCGTAATAATAATAATGGAAAATGTACCTCAGAAGTGTGGGTATTTCGAGGAGCAACGGATCCTGAGCTATGGAATACTGTAGTAAGTTTTTTCATTCTCAAGTGAATCGCGTTTCTGTGTGTGAATGAATGACCGGCAGAGATGCGCGCTGTTTACCACAGCTCACAAAAAGACGGTTTAAATTTGAATTGCGTTTCTGTGTGTGAATGAATGATCCTCTTTTAGCAAAATGCATTGCTATACTGAGATGAGTAAAATCGACGAAATATGTTAAAATAAAATGTATTTGTATAAGCAAGGTATTAAACGGCAAATTAACATTTATATTCCTTATAATAAAAACGAAAGACCTATGTTACAGACATATGAAAGACAACATTTCGTTGACTAGTTTTGGATAGATTATAAATTTTTACTGTAAAATATCTGCCACCTCAAATAAGCTTTTGTTTGCCAATTTTTGCTCATATGTTAAATATAGTATGTTTTGTCAAAAATCAGTCATCAAATAATATGTTATTATAGTGTTTGTTCCAATGTAGCCTAGGCTATATTCAAAGGAATGAATCCTTAACTTTGAAATATGTATGATAAAATGTATACTTTAGTTTTTACAAAGATAATATATAAAAAATGTGCATGTATCATTTTTTATATATTATAAAAATAGGCTATAGGCTACACATACATACATAATTTTACATAAATATAGAACGTATTTGTAGTACTAAGAAAGCTAGGGAATCCTATCATAAGATTAACAGAATAATAATAAAGATTTCAAATAATTCTTAACATGTATTATATTGTATAGTACATTTGTGCAATTTGCTTTTTGAAAAAAATTAAATAAAATGTGTTCATGTGATGTCACCCTATCAATATATCTTACCGGCAATTTTATAAAAGCCCTCTTTTATGGACATGGCCGATAAATGTCCGGGGAACACTATTAATGAAACTATTCATGTACTCCTGCAGAGCGAGGACCACCTTACGAATGGTTCGACAAACCGTGTTTTCCCCGAGCTTCTGTGCGTCACCCACCGTGCAAGTATGTAGCCTACCACTTGCAACAAAAAAACGCAACGCAATATTTGCGGTACAGTAAGTGCATGAATTCGACGTGTTAAATTCTTTATGTGCGGCTCAAGAAGTTCGCAAAGATAAGACATTCCTTCCGCGGAAAATCTGTATCTTTCATACATGTAACTATCAGGAAAGGCAAGGGGATTTTGTCTGGCTAAAAACTCTTTCTCTACGAAGTGCTCGTCAAACTATTTGCGCTGAGATGTCCACCGGATTTGGAAGAAAAGGTGAAGTCATTGTAACAGACACTGGGAATAAGTTACGTCACCTGTATGTTTCTTTGCTCTCAGCTGATTGGTCAAACTTCAGTCTGAGATCTTGAATCCAGAACATAACCTGCCCTGGAGCAGGTTAGCCGTGCAGCGTAAGATACCATGGCAACTAACACCGATTAAAGCCAAGCTACTTTCATAGTACCTAAAACCCAGGGTTGGCGGAAACTAAACTGAAACATAGCTGGCTAGCCACCTAAACCGGCTTCATGGTACAGGCCCCTGGTCTTCAATTCTGAGTTTCCAACACATCACAGTCACGTGGCGTCGGCGCTGTATCAAGTCGGACAAAATTTCTAACCAGCATGCACTGCTTCAAGTCAGCCGCCGATCGGTCTGCGCAGAGCTGCATGAAGTCCTACAAGCCTGAATATGTCTACTGTCTTCTTGGTGGGGGGAGGGTCTAACTGTGCATGTGCAGTGTGAGTGTCATCACTCTAGCTTGTTTCTGATTGGAGAACAATGACATGTTACAACCATCCCCTTTTGCTACTGTCCCCGGTCTCCTCTATGCAAAATTTTAGTTTTTTGCATCACTGATATTAGCCTGTTGCCGGCCGTTGAACATTTCTATCGTATATCAGTTGTCAAATATTTACATCTAGATACACCTCACCCCACAATCTTTCAATGCAAAAACTGAAAAGAGACTTGAAAGGGACTTTGGTTGGACTTTGCACTTGTCTTATGTGAACATTAAGCCTTCTTGTCTTCTTTGATTTGATTGATCATCTCAAACATTTTGACATTGACGAGCGCTGTTAGACAGCATTTTAAACTTTTGACTTGTTGGTAATTATTATGGTGGTTACGGCCCCAATTTAAACTACAATAACTGATTGTATTAATGATGAGATTTTGCATAAAATTTCAGTTTCTGTGAATTTGAGTTAGGAAGAGTGTGTAGTAGTTGGGTAATCAAGTTAATGAACAGTTCCATGTAAAATAATAAACATTTCATTAATTCATCTTAATTCATCCAATTGTGTCCCTTGGTGCAGTTTTTCTGAGTTGTCTATCATTTTTGTACAACACCACACAGTTCTGTAATAGTCCCTCTTTGTTTACCCTTTCGAACACGCCAAAAAACAGGATCCTCCCGTGACCCACGACCTGAGGGTCAGTCTAGAAGAAGTGTTCACTGGCTGCACCAAGAATATGAAGATCTCCTGCAAACGCCTGAATCCCGACGGAAGAACGACGCGTACTGAGGACAAGATCCTTACAGTGTAAGTGAAGAAAGGCTATAAAAAAGGAACCAAGATTACTTTCCCTAAGGAAGGGGATGAGACGCCATCAAATATCCCCACAGATGTGGTGTTTGTGGTGAAGGATAAGCCACATCCAGTGTACAGAAGAGACGGATCGGACATTATTTATTCTGCAAAAATTACACTCAAAGAGGTAAGATGGGCTCCTATTTTAAGAGTTTGCTTACAAACTCTTTACTTCCCTGTTTGTATTTTTCTAATCACTGCATTGGTTACCTATAAAGTTCCGTATTAATTACAAGGTATTGCTACTGACTTATAAAGCCCTAAACGGCTTAGCTCCAGTCTATTTAACGGATCTTCTATCGCCCTATAATCCATAGCGCCCTTTAAGATCACTAAATTCAAGGCTTTTGGTCATACCTATGATATCCAGAACCACCAAAGGAGGGAGAGCGTTTTCACATTTGGCTCCAAAACTCTGGAATAGTCTTCCTGATACTGCTCGTTGCTCAGACTCGCTCTCCCAGTTTAAAACTAGATTAAAGTCGCATCTCTTCAGCCAGCCATTCATATAATCCTACAGTTCAAACTAAAATCCGGCCTCTAGCTCATAAATGCCAGAGAAGAACTGGCCCCCGCCGGAGCCGGGTTTCTCCCAAGGTTTTTTTTTTCTCCATCAAGTGACCTAATGGTGTCCTAAAACTCCATCAAGTGACCTGATGGTGTCCTAAAACTCCATCAGGTGACCTAATGGAGAAAAAAAAAAACTTGGGAGAACCCAGGCTCAGTCGGGGGCCAGTTCTCCACTGGCATTTATGAGCTAGAGGCCGGATTGTAGTTTGAACTGTAAGATAAAAAATATTATATGAATGCCTGGCTGAAGAGATGCGACTTTAATCTAGTTTTAAACTGGGAGAGCGAGTCTGAGCAACAAACAGTATCAGGAAGACTATTCCAGACTTTTGGAGCCAAATGTGAAAATGCTCTCCCTCCTTTGGTGGTTCTGGATATCCTAGGTATGACCAAAAGCCTCGAATTTAGTGATCTTAAAGACAAATACTAGATTTATTTAAAATAAATGATTCAAACTACTGATATTGTGGTTCATTTCTTATGCAAAATCATATGGAACCTTTTTCTGTTTTATTACAGGTAATTCATGTTATTGTTTTTAATTGTGAAACTAAAAGTTTATTCACAAATGACTTCTGTGGAATCTTTTTTGGATTGTGAGATTATGAGTTATGAATATGTTTTGAGTTTTGAATAGATTGTTTAAAAGAAAATAAGATTTGAAATGTTACAGATATCACACTGCTTTAATAAAACACTTTAAACTGAAAAACAATTGCTTTATCTTGTTTTTTTTTAGCGTATTAAAAATGTAACCCAGTATACAAGCCTCTAAAAATCATGGTAGTTCCTCTACCAAAGAAATGTTGCACTTAAAGAAATGTATAGATTCACATAAGTGTACTGACCGCTGTAAATATATAGCAGGTTAACTAGTGAAATTTGTAACTGAGTCGGTCATGACAGAATCACTTTCATAAGAATGGCACTTCCTTTGCTGAATATGGATGCTTGTGTCTTCAGTGTTTCTTGATGGACATCTGAAGAACTTCCTGTACTGCTGCCTGACCTGGACAAGAATGAGAAGAGAAATAGTTTTAAACTTTGGTTAAATAAAAAAAAACACAGAACATGTCCAGGTTATTTTTCAAGAATTTAATTTTAGAAGCTGAGAAATGAAAAATTAACTTAACCCTTTAGAACCTAAAGCTAAAATAGGTGTGTGAGAAAAATATGTCGACTAAAACAACTATCTTTCGGCAGACGGCCGTACGCAAGTCGACTTGTACCAAAAGAGTAACCAGTGACGCATGTATGACGTAGATGTAGGAGTGTTGTAAGCTTTGATGCCTCTCGCGGTTCAAGCAAACAGGGCTGGGCAACAAACTCAAGCTCCTCTCATATTTTCTCTCAAAAATTTTTTATTTTTAAACTAATTTGTGACTGGTGTTTTGTCTCCGTGTTCGTCATTACGTTGTGCGTCAGGTCAAGGGTCACTCTTGAAAGGGCCATTCACTGCCATTATAAAGCTTGGAAGAGCCAGGACATTTTTAAATATATTTCTGATTGTATTCGTCTGAAAGAAGAATGTCATATACACCTAGGATGACTTGAGGGTGAGTAAATCATGGGCTAATTTTTCAAGTTATTGTGTGATTACTAAAATAGCCTAGTGGTGTTCGGCCTTGACATTCAAGTTCAGTGCCGTTAGAACCACAACATTGGTTCGGTGGATAGCAACAGGTTCTCTGAAGAGAAAAGGGCAGAGGCAAATATGTTCATTATCACATCACACGCATAGCCTTTAATGGTGCGTTCACACCGGACGAAATTTCGCTTCAAACTTTTGTTTTTACGCGCGTCAATTTCGCTCTCGACGCGCGAATTGATACAAAGTGGTCAAGCGTATCACTAGACGCGGTAGGCGCGAATTTGACATATGATCCCTTTTTGAATTTGACGCGCTATTCGCGTCCGGTGTGAACGCACAGTTAGGCATAGGCAGTAACGAAATGTTTATAAATGGAATGAATAAGGCCTGTTATTATTTTAATTTCCAGTTAGTTTCTTGATCTCGCGTTTCTGAAATGTTTTCCAGATGTGCTGTTAAGTGGACAAACTCAAGCCTAGGTACTTTTTGAGGACTTGTAAAACTAAAACTCTGAAGATTAATAATCCCCTAAAATCGCCAAAGGTTTTGAAATGTTGACTATATTCCAGTGTTCTGTATAGATTTCATACTCCATTGCTATGGAAATAAGCCTGTTGTTCAAATGAACCTGATTATGCCCTCGGGCGCTTGAGTAAATAAATAAATTAAATATGTGGCAGCCGTTGTGTGCAGTAAACTTTCTTTTAACAAGCCTGTTGTACTGATGTGATGACCAATGATAGTTTTAGAGCTAGTAAGCCTATTTAGAGGTGCATATTAATTCAGGTAGGACTCTGTGTAGACATATTTTATTATGTGTATTATGAGGTGGTCCGCGAAAATTCTTGATTACAAATAGTGGTCCACACACACAAAAAGTTTGAAAACCCCTGCTCTATTGGGTTGAGATCTGGTGACTGTGGGGGCCATTTTAGTACAGTGAACTCATTTTCATGTTCAAGAAACCAATTTGAAATGATTTGAGCTTTGTGACATGGTGCATTATCCTGCTGGATGTAGCCATCAGAGGATGGGTACATGGTGGTCATAAAGGGATGGACATGTTCAGAAACAATGCTCAGGTAGGCCGTGTCATTTAAACGATGCCCAATTGGCACTAAGGGGCCTAAAGTGTGCCAAGAAAACATCCCCCACACCATTACACCACCACCACCAGTCTGCACAGTGGTAACAAGGCATGATGGATCCATGTTCTCATTCTGTTTACGCCAAATTCTGACTCTACCATCTGAATGTCTCAACAGAAATCGAGACTCATCACACCAGGCAACATTTTTCCAGTCTTCAACTGTCCAATTTTGGTGAGCTCATGCAAATTGTAGCCTCTTTTTCTTATTTTCTAGTGGAGATGAGTGGTACCGGGTGGGGTCTTCTGCTGTTGTAGCCCATCCGCCTCAAGGTTGTGCGTGTTGTGTCCAGTTCGCGCGAATGAGGCGAATTGACTAACACAGATGATGCATCTGTCTTTTCTATAATTTCACTGTAGCTCAGCATCGCGATGTAAAGTTAATGTTATTACTTTAACAGCAGCAGTAAAACTGTTTCTAAATGTGATGGTTTAACTTTTTTTAACGAAAAAGACGACGGAAGTCCGTCATCAAGGCAGTTTTATATAATTTGCATAATTATATACTGTTTTCCTAGTATGATGCATAGGTAAGGTAAGGTAACTTTATTTATATAGCACATTTCAGCAGAGTGCAATTCAAGGTGCTTTACAAAAAAATAAATAATAATAAGATAAAAATAAAGATAAAAAACATTAGAATACAGTTAAAAAAAATAGGAGCAACGTTTACAGAAAACAAATTAAATACAGAAATAAAAGTTACAGTACAGTACATTGAATTAGTTAAGAATAAGCAACATTAAAAAGATAGGTCTTCAGTCTTGATTTAAAAGAACTGAGAGTTGTTGCGGACTTACAGCTATCTGGAAGTTTATTCCAGATATGTGGAGCATAAAAACTGAATGCTGCTTCCCCTTTTTTGGTTTTGATTCTGGGGACAGCAAGCAGACCTATCCCAGATGATCTGAGAAGTCTGGGTGGTTCATAACTTATAAGCAGGTCCGAAATGTATCTAGGTCCTAAGCCATTTAATGATTTGTAAACCAGCAGAAGTACTTTAAAATCAATTCTTTGTGGCACAGGAAGCCAGTGTAAAGACCTCAAAACCGGAGTGATGTAATCCATCCTCCTGTCCCTGTCAGGACCCGAGCAGCAGCATTTTGTAGGACTGATGAGTCTTTCCTTAACATGTTGGATGAAGAACATCATCTTGAAGCTTCACCTTTTAAAGATGCAGGAATTGGCATGGTATCATGCTTCCCACATGATTACATGCACCTTGTATGTCTTGGTGTCATGCGAAAACTGCTCGATTTATGGCTTGCGTCCGGGCCTTTATGCTGTCGTTTGTCTGCGCGCAAAAGTGTTTCGATCTCAGATGCTCTCATTAGCCTGAGACGTTATATTCCTGTGGACTTTGCCAGGAAACCTAGGCAAATCTCAGAGAGACTTAGGTGGAAAGCAACAGAATTGCGACAGTTTCTGTTATACACAGGTCCAGTGGTTCTTCACAATGTGCTGGCAGAACCAGTATACAACAATTTTATGTTGTTATGTGTGGCTATTTTCATTCTCTCCAGTCCAACTCTGTGTATAAGTCTTAATGACTTTGCTCACAGTTTGCTAGTGTCATTCGTAAAGCATTTTAGTGAGTTGTATGGTCCTGAATATGTTAGCTATAGTGTACATGGGCTAACCCATCTTTCTGAGGATGTCAAAAAACATGAAGACTTGACTTAATATCTGGGTTTCCATTTGAAAATTTCTTGGGACAAATAGAGAAAATGATAAGAACTCCTCACCATCCCCTATCACAGGTTATACGACAACTCTCAGAAATGGATAGTTCTGTGGTAAAGGCTAATACGAGAATGTTCTTGAAAAAACAACACGAAAATGGTCCCACACATACAAAGAGTATATCCTTTACACATATGCTGACCAGTCACCATGCCGTCTGGCCAACTGAGGATTTCACATGTGAAAGTGAGTGTATACAGCACATGGTTCTATAGGAAATTATGGGTATATGTCAGACATAGACTTTTAGACTTTTTAAAAAAAAATCAATCTGCATCTGTTTTTTTATTTTTTTTATAAAAACCTCTCGAGCTCCACAAGAGCCTACACGATCCTGGTTCCCAGAAATACCTTCTGTGGAAACAGAGCTCAGCAGTCAACTGAACTAATTGCCCGTAAGTTGGTGTAGGCCAAATTTATGTCATATAAATTAATAAACGTTTTCCATTTACCCCTTGCATTATTTTCCTTAAGGTCCAAAGAGCCCAAAACAGCCTAAACAGACTCCAGAAGGATGCCAAAGGACTCCTCAGACTCCTACTCCTGAAGTTATTGTCTGTAAGTATGTTTTCTTTTAACGGCAGAATGTACTTGAGCATAAAAAAGGCTACTTCAGTATTAAAAGAAATATAACACAGAATTTTAAAATAGTAAGACATAAACATGGTTTCTGGAATGTAACATTTATGGTACACTGATGAGCCAGAACCTTATGAGCAGTCACAGGTGAAGTGAATATCGTTGATCATCTTCTAACAGGGCCATACATTAAGCTCTGGGTAGACTAGATTGTAAGGAAACATCAGTTCTTGTAGTCCAAATGTTGGATGCAGGATAAATGGGCAGGAATAATACTATTAAAAGGTACTCTTGCGTATGGGGCTGCATAGCACAGACCCGTCAGAGAGCCTGTGATGACCCCTGCCCTGTCCACCATAGCACAGACCAATCAGAGTACCTGTGATGACCCCTGCCCTGTCCACCATAGCACAGACCAATCAGAGTACCTGTGATGACCCCTGCCCTGTCCACCATAGCACAGACCATTTCAGAAACTTTCATTTTTAGTTTTTTCAATAACCATGCATAAACATTATTCTCTCAAAAATACAAACATGTTGTTGCTCACATATTATGGTAGCCCTGTTTGTGCTAAATAGAGTGTATTTATACCTTTGCCATTAATATGTTTATAAGCAACTGAAAAAAGCACAAATGTCAGGGCATGTCAGAACATCTCAAGGACCCCAAAAACACCTTAGACCCCAGAGGGTTAATACATCAAATAAGGGCTTTAATCTAGAGCACTCCATAAATGCATGAAAAACGGTCTCTCTTTTAAAGCAAAAAGGACATTCAGAGCTCACCTCAGGATTTAAAACAGAAATAAAAGCATTGACAACTATTGCTCCATGGAGAACTATCCATTGTATATCTCCTACTCTCTTCGTTAACGGTGGCTTATACAAAACTCTCCATTCAGGCTTAACATTATCATCCAATTTTAAGAAAGAACGCCATGGCGTATCACTTTGTCATCTAAAATCTTCTTATTGAAAACCAAAACACAAGCTTTGTACAAGACAAAAACCTGTAACCAAAAAGAAACCTAAACACAAAGACTTCCCCGTTTTTAAAAACAAACCCATACAATCATCTAGTTTGGGAGACAAGTATATAGTCGGAAAAGGGTCTTCAGTATTAGGAGTCTCTACTCCTGTACAATAGTCTGTTAATAATTGTCTCTCTTCATTTGTAAGAGCAGACTGCCACTTTGCCATCAGTTGAGCAACTATACGAGTTGAAAAAATTCCCAAATGAGATGCTGTTTGCTCAATATTCATGAAATTAGGTCCAGTCACATTTAGCAGAAGTCTTAAGGTGGTGATCTTAGATTTGCAAAGGACATCATTTAGTCCAGGAAAACTGCGTTCAACAGCAGAAATATCCAAACGAGCTCCATGTATTATGGGTTCGTTTAACAACCAGAAGATTGATTTCGTACACGGTGTCCTTTGTTGATTAAAAAAGACTTCATACTTTAAAAAGATTTTGATAAAAAAAAAAAATGCATTTTGGAGGCATCCAGTTTTAGGGGGTCTAGCAAAAAGAGAGACTTATTATCTGTAGGCCTCCCAGACTCCGTAAAATAGCACATGCAGCCACTCTCCAACCAAAGTCGCTTGACCCCGAAAGAAGCCTTAGTATAAACTGTAAACAGAAAGCTGCTGTTCTGCTTTGCAAGTTTATCAGTCCCTGTCCACCTTCTTCTTTAGACAAAAATAAAATGCTCTTGGTAATCCAGTGTAATTTATCCCAGAAAAAGTCCACCAGTAAGTAATTTCAGTCATCATTTTCACAGGTGGATCTATACATGCCAGCTTATGCCAGAGAGAGGTAATTATTGATAATTAACCCCCTGAGATCGGCTGTATCGCCGGCGATACCAGCTCGCTTTTTTTTTTTATCAGTGTAAAAGAAACTCATAAATACTCTGTTGACTTTGATTTTCCATAGGAGTTTCATACATCAATCGATTCTGTTAAATCCCTGTCCACCATAGCACAGACCCGTCAGAGTGCCTGTGATGACCTCTGCGCTGTCCACCATAGCACAGACCCATCAGAGTGCCTGTGATGACCCCTGCCCTGTCCACCATAGCACAGACCCGTCAGAGTGCCTGTGATGACCTCTGCCCTGTCCACCATAGCACAGACCCGTCAGAGTACCTGTGATGACCCCTGCCCTGTCCACCTACATTGGGCCTGTGAGTGTCAGACCTGGATCTTGGAGCATGATGAAGAGTTCAAGGTGTTGCTTTGGCCTCCAAATTCCCCAGATCTCAATCCAAATGAGCGTCTGTGGGATGTGTTGGACAAACAAGTTTGATCCACGGCAGCTCCACCTCACAATCTACAGGACTTGAAGGATGCTAACGCTTTTAGCACACCTTCAGGGGTATCGTAGAGTCCATGCCTCAGCGGAGGACCAACAGCATATTAGGCAGATCGTCATAATGTTTTGGTTCATCTGTGTACACTATATTCATAATATATTCTGAGATAGCAGGAATCTTTTACAAGCAAAATAATTTATTTATCAGAATACAAAAGTTCACACGTTTTTAATTAAATATTTCTGCTTCAGTCTTTATTTACTAATTCTGTAAAAAAGAAAAAAAGAATTATTTAAGTGTAACAAATAGATTATTGTGCCAACACTAGTAAAATCTATATTTTGAATGACGTGCTAAAAAGTTATTAATATTTCCTATGACACGGCCCAGAAAGACACTACAACAGTTTGCACACTGAATTAATTCCAGATCAGTCTATTTATTATTGGTATTTTGGTTTCATAATAAACTGTATGCATAATCTCATTCACAGGGCCACAGGTTCACCCATGATGTAGTCCTTTAAATTTAGTTTTACCATTGTTCATGTTATATATTTGATCATTTCTGTTCTAGCACTAATCCGTGAGATGCTGACGAAACAAGAAATGATTCTTGACCAGCAACAGTCTATTCTGTGGATTCTGAATGCAAAGCAACTCCAGGAAACAAATTATGAAATTGAAGATGGACTTTTGTCAGTGAAAGACTTCGAGAGCCTCAAAGACTGGAGCAAAAAATTGCTATCAAGTGATTTCAAAGAAAAACTGGTGAGTTAAGAAGTTTTCTCACTAAAAAGAGAATAACTGTGGGAATAAAAAAACAGTTATCTTGTGAAAAATTGAAAATTAGTCTGTGTACTTGCTACAATAAGTACATTTGTAGGAAGTTATGTCCACATATTCAAATTATGTCATCTTTTACTTGCCCTCATGTCACTACAAGCCTTTTATTTATCTTCATTACACACATTAACCCCCTGAGGTCGGCGGTATCTGTTAAATGTGTATTATTTTTGTGTATACTCATAATAAAAACAAAGTGTTGAGCTTTTCGCCAAATAAAGAAAAATAAACACGAAGCGAGTTCTGCCTTCTCTCTGTCAGTGAAGTCCATTCTGAAACGCGTCCGAAAATGAACCTGGCAAAGACAGTTTAAATTTAAATCGCGTGTGTGAATGAATGATGATGTTTTAGCAAACTGTATTGCTATACTGAGATAAGTAAACATCGACTGAATGTTGAAATAAAATTTAGGCTATTTGTATAAGCAACGTATTAAACTGCAAATTAACAATATGCCCTAATATTTCATGAAAACAACGTTACAGTCAGACGAAATATGAAAGACAACATTTTGTTTAGTAGATTTGGGTACAGTTTTTACTGTAGAATATACTGCCACGTCAAATAAGCTTTTGTTTAGCAATTTCTATATCTGTTTTTGTCAAAAATAAAGTCATCAATTAAGATGTTAGCTGTTCCAATGTTGACTATATTCAAACTAATGAATACATAGATAAAATGTAGGCCTATAATCTTTTTTTTTTACAAAGAAAGAGTACACTTGAAATATTGTTGAAATTGTAATTATTGTTGTAATTGTAACCTTTTTAATAAAATAGCTAAACATATTTACAAGATAGATGTAAGCAAAATCTTAAATGGTCAATATAAGTCTTCTTCTAAATATATCTTTTGTCCTTGCATTGTGGCTCAGTCAGTGTCACACCTGAGTGAATGGCTCATCATTATGCAGAGTGGGTGTATTCTAAGGTGTATACCACTCCTCGTTCACGCCCCCTCGCATATTGGCTTTCCAAGCAAAACCTGTTTTACATCAATTTAAATCAATGTATGGTTTTATGTGAACGATAAAGCAAGACTATTTTCACATGATTTTGAAGAAAAAACTCTAGGCGACGACATCCATTAGTCACAAGTCTTATTGACACATATTTACTATGTGTTTTGTGGCCTTATTTCAGAAATTTTAGTTTTTAGTTTTTTCAATAACCATGCATAAACATTATTCTCTCAAAAATGAAAACATGTACATACACGTGGCTCACATATTATGGTAGCCCTGTTTGTGCTATATAGAGTGAATTTACACCTTTGCCATTAATATGTTTATATGCAACTGAAAAAAGCACAAATGTCAGGGCATGTCAGAACATCTCAAGGGCCCCAAAAACAGCCCAGACCCCAGAGGGTTAAAGGGTTAGTTCACCCAAATATTTAACCCTTACCCTCATGTCGTTCCAAACCCGTAAGACTTTCATTCATTTTCGGAACACAAATTGAGATATTTTTTATGAAATCCGGTTGCTCAGAGGGGGCTCCATTGACAGCTATTAATTAACACTTTCAAAGCCCAGAAAGGTAAGAAAGAAATCGTTAAAATAGCCCATGTGACTACAGTGGTTCAACTAGGACTTTAAAAAAAAATTCTACTCAAAAATGCTCCTTTGGGTGAGCTATCCCTTTAAGAGAGTGCTATAAAATAGTCGCCCACATGGCATCAAAGATGTACAGCAGATGAGTTACTTTCTTCAATAAAACGCCTCTGAACTTGTAAATGTAAAGAGTGCAGGTGCACAGGTACTTTGAGGGCCCTATCTTGCACCCAGCACAATTGATTTTGTACACCGACGCATGTGTAATGAGGAGTCAGTGTCATGAGGATCCATATGCAGCTTTATTGAAACAGAATGCAAGTCAAACAGGCAGAATTCAATCACAGGCTTCAAACACAATTTAGATAAGGCAGAATCAAAGTCAGAGTTCAGGCTGAAGATCAGGGCAGGCGGCAAGCACACAGGATAATCAATTGACAAGGCAAATGGAATCAGGCAGGCGGCAAAGAATCAGAGTCCAGTACCAGTCCAGGTCATACACGGGAAATCACACACGGAATAAACGCTCAGAAATGTTTGCATGGCAAGACAAGACTTCGCAATGAGGAAGCTGGGAGAACAGTTTAAATAGTTCAGAGTCAATGGAAAACACCTGTGAGTGAAATCAGCCACAGGTACGGGGTATATGGGAAACGAAGTCCAAAGAGTTAGTACTCAGGTGATGGTGCCCTCTGGTGGTGAGCGGAGGGAGCCACAGAGGCTGAATTCGTGACAGCATGTATCATTCCTACTTTGCACCCGCGCACAGCAGACTTTACCCTCCACAGACGCACGTCGGTAAACTAGCAAATGCCTTTGCACTCCCGGGGGCGGTTCAGCGCAAAGAGGAGGCGTGTTCCGGCGCAAACGTATTTTGCAGGTTTAGAAAACAATTCCTCCACTGACCAGGAAAAACCTAGTCTAAAGTCAGTGGCGCGTTGTGCATGTTATTCATATGCTATTTTAAGGGTGCATGCTTGGCATAATGTAGCGTGTGCACAACGCGCATACACTTTGCTTCTCTCATCTACACACAGACGCAGCAGTTCTCATTTTTAGAAAACCATACATTATAAAAATGAACACATGATGGAAATCATTGTTGTGTCTATGATGATGTGAAAAAATAGCCATAAATCTAGCTTACACATTTACCCAAATTATTATACGCCTGTTTAACCGAAGCTAATTTGGTTTCTCCATCCCCAATGTCACTTCTCTGTGTTTTACGGCCCTGACGAGAACGTCGGTCTCCTCGGCTGTGAACCGCTCCTGAAAGAATCTGCCGTTATAATAGCGGTGCTGCGTTCCAGTCCAAAATTGTCATGCCCTTCACTTGCTAACTTCCCTCCATCTCGTTCACTCGGATGTACGTCATTGCGAGTGCCCACTACTGGCGGAAACTTCAATGGGCTGAACTGGAACGTCCTCAGCCCTTGATCACTTGGAATCAGCTGTGGAGATGATTTATTATTTAAATTTTTTTTCCCTTTAAGAATTTGTTTAATGCAGCATCCAAATGTTTGGGTGGGTTTCTCCATCCCTAATGTCCCTGACGAGAACGTCGGTCTCCTCGGCTGTGAACCGCTCCTGGCGCGCGCCTGGCAAATCCGCCGCTATAATAGGAATCCGCTTTAGAACAAGCGCGCCTGCTCTTAAAGGGAATGTGAGATGTCGCTCTGATTGGTTTATTTCACGTTACGCCCAAACCACACCTATGAATAATGAAGCTACTTGGACCAACCCATTTTAGATTTGCGTCGGGCGCAAGAGTCATTTATCCCGCCGGTATAATAGCAACAGCGCCCGAGACCCGCCCACAAAGTTTCGACCAGTCACCACGATACTTCGCGCTTGATACTTGCGTTTCAGATCGTTAAAATAGGGCCCTGAGTGTTTCAATTATTTTGAGCTGCAGGGAGATATTTTATGATGTCTTATGATTCTTTTTTCATCATGTGACGGTTCCAGTGAGTAACTCGTTATTTCGGAGTTGCAGGTGATTGGCTGAAGGGAGTGGTTGCACACCTGAATGTAATCATGACGCTCTATAAAAGAGATGGGAGCGTGGGGCTGTTTTTGTGCAGAGATTGGGGCTGATTTCATTTGCTCTGTACCTTGGGTCTCGTGTCAAGAGGCTATCGGAGAACTCATGAGATGTGAGGGATATGGGAGATCACCGCCGCCTTTTGTTCCATCTCCTTTGGGATGGTTGTTGTTCTTGGAGGTTTCATGGACTGAGAAAGGTTGGACTGTTTCTTTCATAAATGCTACACCATTGCACATATCTGCTGACACACTGATTACCATTTATACTGATCTTTAATGTTGTTCTGTCTTATACTGATAAATAAATTCACTTATTAATTGGCTGTGGTGTGTGGTGACTCCCTTATTTTGTTACGATTCAGAAGAGATCGTAACAATCATTAAAGTGATGGTTGCTATTAACCTTCATCGTATGGACACAAACTGCTGAAAACTTTCTTCAAATAACTTCAATTGTGTTCTTAAGATGAACAAGCCATACATGATTGAACCAACATGAGGGTTGGTAAATGATAACAGTATTGTAAATTTGGTGTGGACTCTTGTTATCAGTGTTAAAATAGTAATTGCATTTGTTGCTAACTATTAGTACTAATTAGTAGTAATGGCCAGGTGTTGGCTATGGTCCCATGGTTCCTTAGGATATATACAGAACCTGCATTACCCTGTGTAACACAACAAAATGGACAACGTAACCATTAATGTGGCAACAGCAAAGGTAATGTTGTCATGCTAACGGTTTCCAAGGACATCGCTGAAAGGATGAAGAATGGTAAGTAAACAGCAGAACTGTGGAATAATTACAAGTCACCAATGATTTGTGCAAGTGTTTTATTAATAATTTATTTCCCCAGGTCAAATGTTCCTCTATGGTGTCATGGAGAAACTGAGAAACCTCAGTTTTGTGAAACCATCAACCAGCCAGTGCCCCCTGTACTACTTACCTCCACTGTCAAAGACCCACCGCCTGCCACTCTGTAACCTGGTGCAGTGTGTGGAAACCCTTCAGAACCCAATCAACCTTCATCCCCCTCCTTCCAGTCAGAAAGGCATGAATCACAAGGTATTGCATCAAATACTGTAAGGAAGATAAATGTCAATGCTGTGGTTAAATTACATTATTTCCTTTGTTTTGTAGTGTTAATCTATTTCTCTCCCTATCCCCTCCATTTTACAGAAATAACACATAAAATGCAGTATTTCTACTGGACCTTACAAAAACTCATCAGAACTCTACTTTAGGAACAAAATGGCTTTCTATAAAAAAAAATGCAAAACTCGTTCTCACAAAAGGTCTACAACTTGCCAAGCGAAATTTTTTTGAAAAAAAAACTTGCAAACATGTTAACCACTTGTAAGAGAGTAAAATACAGATGGCGTGACACTGGGGAGGGGAAGATCACCTGGGAGTACTATACAGTAAGAGGAAGACTGCTTTATTACTTTTACGTTTCTGAAATAACATTGTCATGTCTTATAAGACTGAAATATTGGTCATTTTCATTGTACATTTGAAAAAAGATGGTGACCAGCTTGGGAACAATTGTGGAGGAGCTGAAGAAAATGGGAAAAAGACAAGAGCAAATTATACATCTATTACAGAACCCACATGAACCTCAATAAAGTGATAATGAAAAGTTGTTTTTTCTTTTGATTGACACCTTTCCCCAAAATGTCCACTATATATGTTTTACTTCACAGATTTTTTTTGCTGAACTGATATTGTAAATGTTCTCATTTGCAGGCAATGGAGACTCCTAAACTTAGATTTTAGAATGCCAAATGCATTTTCAATGACCACGCGAGCTGCACTGAGCTTTCTGTTAACCCTCTGGGGTCTAAGGTGTTTTTGGGGCCCTTGAGATGTTTTGACATGCTCTTACATTTGTGCTTTTTTTCAGTTGCTTATAAACATATTAATGGCAAAGGTATAATTACACTCTATTTAGCACAAACAGGGCTACCATAATATGTGAGCAACATGCATGTACATGATTGTATTTTTGAGAGAATAATGTTTATGCATGGTTATTCAAAAAACTAAAAACTAAAGTTTCTGAAATAAGACCACAAAACACATACTAAATATGTGACAATAAGACTTTTGACTAATGGATGTCATTGCCTAGAGTTTTTTCTTCAAAATGATGTGAAAATCATCCTGCCCTTATCATTCACATAACACAATACATTGATTTAAATATTGTAAAACACTTTTTGTTTGTAAAAGCAATATGCGCAAGAGGCGTCAACCATTCAACAGCATCATGCATATGTAGTGGTTCACACCTCAGGAGACAATGGGGCCCGCATACTTAATGAGCCATTCATTCAGGTGTGTCACCTATAGACACAAGAAAGAATGCAAGAGCAATATATATATATATATATATATTCTACCAAATTGGTTCACAGTTATATATATTGTTCTTGCATTCTTTCTTGTGGCTATAGGTGACACACCTGAATGAATGGCTCATTAAGTAAGCGGGCCCCATTGTCTCCTGAGGTGTGAACCACTACATATGCATGATGCTGTTGAATGGTTGACGCCCCTTGCGTGGACTACACTGACAGAGAGTAGGCAGAACTCGCATCATGTTTATTTTTCTTTATTTGGCAAAAAGCAAAACACTTTGTTTTTATTGTGAGTATACACAAAAAAAATGCACACTTAACAGGATCGATTGATGTATGAAACTTGTATGTAAGATCAAAGTCAACAGAGTATTTGGAATCTCTTTTGGACTGATAAGAAAAAAAGCGAACCTATCGCGCCGGCGTGATAGCCGACCCCAGGGGGTTAAAGTATCTTTGCCCAGCAGACAAGTGCCATCGTCTCTATAAGGCCTCATAAGTTGAGGCAACAATGGGTCGGCAGAATCCCCAATTATGTGCATTCCCTGTGGAACAAGGGAATGAGGATCTTCTTCAAGAACATGACAAACGTCTGTGAAGCGAAATGCTCTGGCATCATGCCGACTCGCAGGGTGACCCACACTGATGTGACAGAAGTGCCGCTGACTGACACAAAACCCAGTTAAATTAAAATTTACAGAATAAAACTGTTTCCTATTCATGTATGTTAGGGGATTATCACAGTGGGCTCTCACGATAGGAATGTGACACCCATCCACTGCACATAAAGTGTTGGGGAAAGCTGCTGCGTCAAACCCTAACTTTCCCATCTCCAGCCTTGGCCTCTGGGCCAGGATATGTGGTGGGCCATGTATGAGTTCACATTGCAACAAAACTCATGGAGATGCTTGGCAAGAGTGGATTTTGACATGTTGAATCTATCTGCCACCCCACGATATGACTCCTGATTGGCCAATGTCCAAAGGCAGGAAGAACACTGTTTGTGAGTGGCAGTTTGGTCTGTTGTAAATTCATATAAACAGGAGCAAGGGTAGTAATGACATCCTGCACAGGTAGAAAATAAGTTATCAAGACAACATGCTAACACTTGTAATAGTTCAATTAATTTTATATTAACCAGTACATACCTCCACTGGTTCTTTGGAAAGCCTGACATGTCCTCCAAATTCTGAGGGACTGTAGAGAGGGACAACATCCTCCACAAAACTCTCTATTTTTAGAACCATTCTATATAAGAGCAAGAGGAATTGTACTCACTATATACATGTAGCCTAACTGAACACACATGTAGTCAAAAATGTATTATCAATGTTTTATGTTGAACTGGGATTTTAAGAATACAGAAGTGTTGAAATTGGAGTAAAAGTCCATTATTTCTTTGTCAGAATGAGTTATTCTCTGTATTTAAACCAATAGGCTAGCAATAGTAGCTATTGATTACAGAAGCCACCCATTACATCAGTAATACATAGCAAGACTTTAGACTGTAGATAATTCGATCAATTAATTTGGTTTGCAATAAAGTATTTTTATTCAATATACAATTTTCAGATTCTAGGTAGTAACTTTAAAATTAAATTGATAATGTCTATTGTTAAAAATAAAAGATACTTATTACATTTAAACTTTATTCACCTTCGTTGCTCATTGTGCTCAATGTCATACAAAAATAATGGAATTTCTATCACTTAAGCTCGTCTGCGATAAAGCAAGCAAACGCCACGTGATCTGCCATGACTGACGTAATTGCATTAAACTACGGGAGCCACAACATGTCCGGCTTCATATCCTCGTTTGCAGCTCCTCCCCGCCGGCTACTCTCGCAGATCGCTTACATCCAGCCGCAGTCAATGTCCTACACACCTTATGTGTTCCTGCCACACCTCCAGGCCAGCCTTGAGTCCTTCACTTGTGGATGGAATAACCATCCTCTCCGCACAGAGGGCAATCGAAGCCCCAGCCAAATGTGGGAAACTGGGCTTATTCAAAACCTGTTGATCCGCCAGAATCTGAGGTATTGTCTATAATTTGACAGAATTTGTTCTCAGCCACAACATGCATTTACATTTCTGCCTAATCTATTGCAGCAATAAAATATACCATGTCCATAAACTATTATCAATTTATCACAGAATGCTCAAGATTGAACATTCTGGACACAGGCCAGAATCCCTGACCAGCCATCCGGGTGAATTGTAGTTCCTCCAGTAGTTTGCAGAATAACGGAGGAACTGAAGGTCCAGCTGCAGCCTCACAATCTCAAAACTATGGCAGGGACAAATATTTAGCATTATTACATTTTGTGATCCTTCATTCCTAACATGACAATGAAATGTTTACAATGGATTCCCAATGGATTCAGAATAAAACCAGATACGATAAAAATGAAACTTTTGATAAACCTTTAATAAAATATTTAAGGTTTTCTTTCTAAAATAAACAGAACAATAAGAACATTTAACAATTAATTTCAAGATTCTAAAATGTATTAATGGATCAGAATAAAAATAATTTTTTTTATTGATTAACAAAATAGACTTTGCCTGTATTCTTGATGGTGTTAGGGTTACAATAAGAACATTTAACAACATATATCAGTATTCTATGTCCTGGACATGTACACAGGAGCAATACAGCTACATTTAATATGGAATTGTATTCTCACAAAGATACACTCTGTTAAATCCCAAATCAGAGTTGATAGCCTGCAGCATGACTTCCTTGAATGAATTGTAGTTGTCCATGTGTGCTACGGGAAAGGTCATTTTTCAGATTCGGTGTGCAGACATTCTCTGATGACAATCATGATCAAAATGCAAAGCGATTTTGAATTCTTGACGTTCTGACGTGAGAAGTGGCTTGTGTCTCTGGCCAGTAAGCCATTGCACTACACGGGGACAGTTAAGAGCAGGGTGTCTCTGTCAGGGTTAGGGTCAGGGTCTTCAAGCAAAAGAGCATGTTAACTCAATATTGCTGACCATAAACATTTTCCATTAAATCACCAAAAACCAGCGTAGTGTAAAACGTTTGTATGACACTTGTAATGTCTATTGCTCACTGTGATGTCACATAGATTTTCAGACAAGATTTGTCTTTTCTTAAAGCATCTGCACTACATTAGAAACTTGAAGTCATGTCATACATACCGGCACTTTCAATTTCCTGAAGAAAATCTTGCAGGAAGTTGATGTCTGTGTCACGGGTCTCTTGTATTGTTCCCTTCTCTGATAGTTTAGGCAGAATGTTCAGCATGATCAAATCTGCATCAGCCAGTGGGATGACAACCAATATTAGGCAACATGGTATGACACGTTGACGATGCCATCTTCATGCACCAGCTTGCTGAGATCGAAGCATCGATCATCCTTCTGTCCAAATTGACCCCGTCAGCACTGTAATGTTGAAGCCAGTGGGATGACAACCAATATGCATTTTCAGGAACGGAGAGCACAATTGCTAAAAATGCTCATCTCTTCAATTTTATATTTAAATTTTTTATGTGAAATGCCCATATGCAAAAGAATAAATCAAGAAAAATGGATAAAGTGGTCATTTATTTTGCAATTCTTTATTTTTGTTTGCAAAACTGTTGTTTTTTTTTGCGATAATTTATTCTTTTGCAAAACTATGTGGCATTATATTGACTCCATAGAAAATGGGTAATATGACTACACTGCTCGCTGGAGTTCAAAATGATTAAAAAAAGTGATAGTGGTACGCAAAAAAGGAGAAATAAACTTGAAAGCGAGAAAAGGGATGTTAACTACTTTGGTTCACTTTTGGATAAAACATCCGTGACTGTGGAAAGACCCCGAGTGCAGCGGCAGGATGATTATCTTCACCCTCCTGCGTCGTCACCGGTCTGCGTGCTTTTTACGTCAAAGAAGGTGAATAAGCTGCAGCAAGTTAATGAGTTAAGCACTATATGGATGGTAATTGTTTCTCGTGGAGTCGTTAGGTATTTTCAACATTTACAGGGGATATAGTCTGTGATTTTATTGCAGTCTGAATCCAGAATGTCAGTATTTTCTCCACCTGCGTAAAAATCCCCGGCCGAATTACTGTGTTGACGAACATCATGGTCTCAAAATTCAGATGAGTATTTTGTCTTATTTATCATATGATGTAGTTATATTACAATATCACACAAGAGTGCAGTTTTCCCCAAATATCAGCATGATTGCTAATGTGATATGTATTTTATTCAACAGTAAATTAATAAGTTAACATTGAGAGTTACGTTTTGCTTTTCCTTTATTTCGCCGATGAAAATTCCCAAATGAAACCACAGCAGAAACAATCTCTGACCAACTGATAGTGGTGATTCGTTACTGAATGATCCGCGTTGTGAACGAATCAGTTAATTTAATGATTCAATGACTCATCATTTGCTTCATTCCTGAATCAATCATCCGTTTGAATAAATCGTTTGAATGAATGACTCACTTATTAAGACAGTGACTTGCTGCCACCTACTGGCAGTTTTAGTTTCATATTTAAAGAACCCTTTAATTCAGGGATGGGCAACTTCGGTCCTGGAGGCCACTGTCCTACAGAGTGTGACAGAATTAGTTAAGTGATTGACAGTTGTGGTGTCCTATCAGGGAAGAGTATGGGCTATTTATGCTGGGTGGCTGTACCCTCCACTAGCGCCTCAGGTATGTGTTGGTAGCGTTTGGGTTAAATCATGTGTTTAGAACACTACTGATGTGTTTTCACTTCATCAGCTCAGAGTGGGTGTCTGCTCACCCTTCAGGTGTGTAAACTGTCTCTGCATTAAGTGGTGGGTTATGATGGCATGCGGTATAGTGGGTCGCTGTGTTACTATTAATGTGTTGCTTCCTGTACCTTCAGCTAATCGGCAGTTTTGATGATTGCTGTAAACAGTAGCCTGTGGGAATTATATGTGAGGTGATATCCTCTTGTGGCGTTCGTGAGGCGTGGGTCTTCTCTCTCGTCCTCCGGACCATTTTTCTGGTTTTCGGCACGACCTCCCTCTCATTTCTGCAGTGATTGTGCTTCGTATGATCCTGAGTCCATCCTGATAACCCTGTGTTTGTGTGGCCTCCGCATCCCTGTGATCGAGCCGTGGGCTAGCAGACACGTTAACAGGATTTGTATCGTCTACTTCCTCTTTTTTTTATATAGTAGTTGGAAAAAGTTATAACCTGATTGTTAGTTGTACGAGAATGCATGTGTGTGTGTGCGCTACACCAACGTTATTTTCTGTTATTCTTTTCTTTAGTTCAGCTGTGTGTATTTTGTTTAGATTTTGCTTTTGTTATCTAAGTGTGTGTGTGTCGTCACCGACCTTGATTATTGTATATTTGTATTTTGATTGTGATATTTTCTTTGGTTGTTATTTGGGGGTTTTACTAACCTCATCTGTTTATTTAGTTTTCCCAGGAACCGAGGTGGCCAGGCGGAAGGACCTTCTCTTGAGTTGTGGTGGTGCTGCAGTGGGTGACACGTTTTGGAGTGCCTGCGTGTGTGATCCAAGTGCACGGTGACGTGTGTGTGTGTGTGTGTGTGTGTGTGTGTGTGTGTGTGTGTGTGAGTAGGTTGTGCTTTGGAAAAGCCATTAAGTGGTCCTTCCGCCGGTAGACTCAGCCTGGTTGTTTCATTTTCTCTTTATTTTGTCTGACCTGTGAGTTAGACTTGCAGATTTTTCTTGAAACTCAGAAAAACGAATTTAAAAGATAATAAAAACACTTGCTTATCTTATTTATTTACTTTTTACATTTATATGTGAAAATAAAAGAGAACAAAACACTACACAACACATTTGTTTATTCAAATATAGATATAACGGTATATATATAAATAAATAACCAGGCGTCTGGTCTTATAAATGATTATTTTCTATCTCGCATGCGCCGTTGCCATGGTGACATTGTTGTTTATTTTTCATTCGCGCTCTATCGCCTTATCGTGTAGGATTGTGGGAAATAGTGTCTCAGCAAGTGTACATTGGATGTACACTCGAATTCAGAGAGGATTGTGGGTAAAACTAGTGAACGAATGTAGGGAATGATGTCGTTCACTCAGAATTCGGACACCACTACAAAATGGCCACACCCTAAATAGTGCACTATATAGTGGATAGGGAGCGATTTCAGACACAGCTACAGATGCTGGCCACCTTCTACACAAATTAAAATGTCTTCCTCATACCTGCAGAGTAGTCTATATAAAATGCATACTTGAGTCCAAACAAAACAGTGAGCCTTTGGGTAACGTCTTCAAGAGTTATTGAGATGGACACCGTCTGGAGGTGCAGCTGGGTAGTTCCAGGTATCAACCGGAGAGAAGTCCTCATATGTGCTGGTGTCCTACAGATGAACAGCAGGGTGAGGATTTTCTGCACCGATCCATGATCACCAGCTCAGAAAGCACACCAAAGCCTGTTTATTCAGAAGAGCTGGCTTTACCCCGTCACATAATAGTAACCTCTACAGTATTTTAAATAGCACTGTCTATGCCTGGAATGAAAAGTGCTCAAAATAACTTTATTCACACAGTACTGTGTAAAAGGTTTGGCAACTTGTTAAACAAGAGCTGCAACACATATACTGTGGCAAGATGCTGAAAGAGCTGCAACACATATACTGTGGCAAGATAGCTGATTTTTTTTTTTTTTAATGATCCTGTTCAAAAGTGTATGAACCCTTGATTGTTAACACTGTGTCGTTCCCTGGATGATCCACAGCTGTTTTTGTGTTTTGTGATGGTTGTTCATGAGTCCCTTGTTCGTCCTCAACAGTTAAACTGCTCAATGTTCTTCAGAAAAATCCTCCAGCTCCTGCAAACTGTTCGGGTTTCCAGCATCTTCTGCCTATTTGAACCCTTTCCAGAATATATTGTATGATTCTGAGATCGATTGAAGGACTCAAACACAACTATTAAAAAAGGTTGAAACATTCACTGATGCTCCAGAAGGAAACATGACGCATTGAGTCAGGGGTGAACACTTTTGATTTGAAGATCAAGGTATTTGTTTTCCTGGAAACATGCCAGTATCTTCTGTTGCTTCTGAAGGGCAGTACTAAATGGAAAAAATATATATATTTTAAAAAAATTATAATAATTGGCCCTCATCCTGTTCAAAAGTGTTCACCCCCCGGCTCTTAATTGTCTTGTTTCTTTCTGGAGCATCAGTGAATGTTTGAAGCTTTTTTAATAGTTGTGTTTGAGTCTCTCAGTCGTCCTCAGTGCGAAAAGATGGATCTCAGAATCATACAGTCACTGCTGGAAATGGTTCAAATAGGCAAAAGATGCGGGAAACCCAAAAGTTTACAGGAGCTGGAGGATTTTTCTGAAGAACATTGAGCAGTTTAACTGTTCAGGACAACCATCACAAAACAATAAAACAGCTGTGGATCATCCAGGGAACGACACACCAGGATTCAGAATCAAGGGTTCATAAACTTTTGATCAGGGTCATTTTAGAGTCCCTGTAAAGTCAAAATTAAGTATGTGTTCTGAGTTTGCCGTCTGAGTTTGCTCTCAAGCGCTGGGGGCGTGTCCGCTGGCTGCGCTGAAACCACGCCCACTCGCGGGAAAGCTCGCTGCCGTCGACTCACCACACTCAACTGTCACCGCTACAGCCGGAAAGCGGAAAGGATGCTCCTAGCAGCTTAATTGTTTTACAAAGCCATACATGTTCGAGCCTGGACTACCTACTATAATTATAACATAAGCACACAAGGCAACTTACACTCATTGGTGGGTACGCACTGCCGATGATAGCACCAGTTGTTGGCGCGACGGGAGGATGAAGGCCGAGGCGGGAGATAGTCGGTTCGGCCACATTCAACAGTAACAGCGGATTATCAGTGAATGAATCCCAGTTGTATCCGACGAAAGTTTATAAAACTATCCCGTGTAAAATGATCACTACAGAGGCGGGTTTTGGCGGTGATCCTCAGCTCTCCATCAAGGCGGCTCTTCACAAAATTAATCCACCTCTTGTTGATATGATAGTTTTTCAGAAATTAAAATAAGGACACCGATCTGTTTTGTACGTGATCGCATCCAGGTAATACGCATTTCCGTGACGAAGGCATAGCTAGCTAGCAAACTGTAGGATGTAGTGACTAATAGTACTGACGGTAACCCGCGATTGAGTTGCAAACTGATGTGAATGGGCTCCATGCGTCATCAAGTAGGGGCGTGTCCAGGAGCTCAGGGGCTCCAGTGCGTCATCAAGTAGGGGCGTGTCCAGGAGCTCAGGGGCTTCAGTGCGTCATCGAGCCCTCGTTTTAGCCCCGCCCAAAAAATCCGGAACACAGCAACGGTGAAAAACTGTTTAACGGTCTAACTCCACAATTCAGTACTTCACAGTGCACAATCTTTGTAATATGATTTAGCAATACATTTCTGACATTTATAATGTGTTTAGAATTTTTTTTTAGAATTGCCTTTACAGGGACTTTAATAAATTCAGCTATTTGTTCAAATTGACTATATGTAAACATCCTTTATTTTGTGTGCATTTTTTAATTTTCACAAAGAACAAAATAACAACTAGAAGGGTACTACAAATACAGGTCTTCCATTTGTTTCTCAAATTTGGGTGAGTTACATAACAAGTCCATTTCCACCATCGTATTTTACATTTATGTCCTTCCAGTCTCAGGTCATGGGTAATTTTTTCCATTGCAAAATTTCCTCCATTATATTCCTCCATTGGTCCAGACTCAAAGGTTCACTTTTCAACCAATTCCTCGTTATAACTTTCTTACTTGATATCAGCATCACTTTGATTAGATACATGTCTTCCCCTTTAACAACATCTTTAGGTAACAGGCCTAAATACAGAGACTGTGGGTCATTCGGTATTTTGTAACCCAAAATTTTTTCCATTTATGTTACAATAGATTCCCAGTAGGGGCGAATTTTTATACATGACTAAAATACATGAGAGTGATTGACATTGACGTCCCCGCAGAGTCTCCAACACTGTTGTTGTTTTTTTGACTGTTTACTTTTAATGAGGGGTGTAATAAAGTATCTCACCAAGTTCTTCCAGCCAAATTCTCTCCATTGTCTGGAGCTAGTAGAAGTTTGTTGTAAAAGACAGATCGACTGCCACTCATTCTCTGTTAATTTAAGCTGCAGTTCTACTTCCCATTTCTGTTTTATGTATAGTGAGTCAAACCTATTGCAATTTTGTAAACATTTGTACAGCCTGGATACAGTTTTCGAGGGTAAATGTCTGTATGCCCCAGCGATCATATCTATTAATTCACTGCCTCTTGAGAGAGGTGATTTTCAATGTCTGTATTATAAAAATGTCTTAGTTGGAAATACCTAAATAAATCAGAGTTTTCAAGGTCAAATTCCCTCTTCATGTTTTCAAAAGATTTAAACTTTTTACCCTCTGTTAATGTACACACTGCGGTGATTCCCTTGTCAGTCCATCTTGTAAATTGGCCAGATCAACAATTTACAATCCCCCTCCATTTTGTATTTATTCAGTATATCCCACCAGATCTTAATTGTTGTATCTACTATAGGATTTGGTTCTATAGGTTGGTTAGATGTTATCTTACCTAACCTCGTTTGTGGTTGGCATGTTCCGTAGTTAAGTTCAATGTGTTTTCATTTGGAGTAATATTCTGACGAGCACCAATAAATGATATATCTCAACTGGGGAGCTAGGAAATATTCTTTAAAATTTGGAAGGGCAAGTCCTCCTCTTTTTTTCTCTAGTTGTAGAGTTTTGAGCTTAACCCTTGGTCTTGCCCCCTTCCAAATAAATCTATCACTTGTTTGTCCCATTTATCAAATTGAGTTTTTGGTATACAAATTGGCAGTGAAATGAATAAGTACAGCAATCTAGGCAACACATTCATTTTTATCACCTCTATCCTTGAGCTTAAATCCATTACTAGTGTTGCCCATTTTGTCAGATCTTTTTGTATAACTTCATTAATCTTATTATAGTTAGCCTCATAAAATGTGTTTAGTTCTCTAGTCAGATAAACACCTAAATATTTTATTTTTCCTGAATCCCATTTTAATTTGTAAGCTCGTCTGATTGAGTCAGCTGGTCTGTATTTTATACAAAGAACTTGGGTTTTTGAAATGTTTAACTTATACCCAGATTTCCCTCCAAAATCTTTTAGTAACGTTAAAAGTTTAGGAAACGTATAATCCGGATTGCTGAGGTATATGATAATATCATCTGCAAAGAGACCTAAATTATGTTCATCCTTAGCGACTGTGATTCCTTTAAGTTCTTTACTTTGTCTTATATACTGAGCCAAAGGTCTATAAACAAGGCAAATAGGGAGGGGCTCAGACAGCATCCCTGCCTTGTCCCTCTGAAGAGCTCGAATCTGTCTGTTAAGTCGCCATTTATTTTAATTCTAGCCACTGGTTTATCGTATAGGGCCTGTATACATTTAATGATAGTTTTATCAAAACCCATTCTTTTCAAAACCGCAAATAGGAAGTTCCAGCTGACTCTATCAAAAGCCTTTTCCGCGTCAAGACTTACTAAGGCTGTAGGAATACTCTGTTTATTGACTTCATTAATTATACGTAATGTGCGCCGAATGTTATGTTGCGTTTGGCGACCTTTTATAAAACCTGTCTGGTCCTCATCTATCAGGTCTGGGAGGAAGGTTTCTAATCTTCTAGCGATTATAGACGTGAATAATTTGTAATCCACATTCAAAATGGAAATTGGACGATAGGATTCACATAACTCTTTATTTTTACCTTCCTTTGGTATGACTGTTATCATAGCCTCTTTCCAAGAGGGAGGACATTTTGCATGTTGAGTGTCCAATTGAAAGATTCCAACATTAGAGGGGCAAGGTCTTCTTTATAAACTTTGTACCATTCGTTAGGATAGCCATCTGTCCCTGGGCTTTTTTTGCTTTTCAATCTACTGATAGCATTATCAAGCTCTTTTTTAGTAATGGGTGAATTCAATGATCCATTTTGAGTAGTTCCTGTGGAGGGGAGATCTAATTCAGCTAAATAATCTTCAATTTCTTTTTTATCTACTTGTTCTGAATGATTATACAGAGATTTATAATATTTATGAAATATATTTTTGATTTCCTCAGGTTCATATTTTATGTCCTTACTTTCTGGATCTCTTATTTGCTGTGATCTTAATCTTTTTGCTAATATTTTGGTTGCTTTCGGACCTGATTCATAAAAGATTTGTTTTGTGAATCTCAGTTTCTTTTCTGTCTCCTCATTTGCCATGTCTGATAATTGTTTTCTAATTCCAGCCAATTTATCACTCTTATCTGTATGTTGTTGTTTTTCTAGTTTCTCACTTTTTGTTCTAATTCAGCTCGTAGTAGCTTTTTCTTTTTTTTTTTTATGTGAGCTAGCCTTGATATCAGGTTTCCTCTCATCACTGCTTTTATAGTGTCCCATAATATTGTTGGCTCTATTTGTTCATCCTTATTATTGGCTATACAGTCTTGAATTTCTTTTTTGATTTCTTGCCCCGCGATTTCATTATTAAGAATATTAACATTCATTTTCCATAATGTTGTTTTGTTTGGACTATCAAGGTGTCTAGTTAAATGTATAGCATTGTGATCTGACACATCTGCTATTCCGATTTCAGTCTATTACCCGATGTCTATCCATTGTATTCATCAGAAAGTAGTCAATCCTAGAATGTACCTTATGAGCAGCAGAATAATGTGTATAGTCTCTCTCTAATGGATGCAGAACTCTCCAAACATCACAAAGACCTGCATCTTTTATTAGAATATTAAGATTCTTGGATTTGATGTTTTTATATCTTTTAGTACTTGTTGTGTCTTTAGTGTAATCAAAATTGTGTTCCAATCGCCTCCACAAATCAAAATTCCCTCACTGATAATTGTTATTTTGTCAAACAATAAGTTAAAGAATGATTTGTCTTCCTCAGGGGTGCATACACATTAACTAATGTGACAACAGTATTATCAATCCTCCCGTTAACAATCACATATCTGCCATATTTATCAGAACATTCCTCAGTCAATTCAAAATTAACAGTGTTTGAAATTAGGGTAATAACTCCTTGAACGAACTATAATAGGAATTTATGTAACCAAGCTTTTTAAATTTCTCATGTTCTACATTTGACATATGAGTTTCTTGTATGAATATCACTTGCATTTTATCTCTTTTCAATTTCGTTATCACCCTACTCCTCTTTATCGGATTTCCCAGACCATTTACATTTATTGTCTCAATTTTCAGTTTACATGACCCACTCATACCCTGAGTAAATTATTTCTGTAGACCCCACTAGTGAACAGGAACTATTAACGAAAACAAAAAAGTTAAAAAAATAAAATGAACAAAGACAATGAAACCGGGGATACCTGTGACTCCAACTCAAAGGGAAAAATGTCTCTCCCCACTGGGCCCCGTCGGTAGGCCTAGGGTAGTGTCTCCCGTAAGGGGAGGATCCTATGTAAGGTTTGGAAACTACTTCCATCCTAAGTGTCCAACGTCCTAACTCCTTCTCTGGTGCCTCTCCTTCAGTCCTGTGAATTACAGTGGCCTTCCTGTGTCAATAATGCAAACACTCCTCATCATTCATTTTTTCCCGCTTCTCTGAAACTCCATCAATTTCTCTTTTGCCCTCTGCGCCGTAGGGACTCTGTGCTCTCGCCGGGGACGCGCCTCCCGCTGCCATCCCAAGGACCTCTGTAGTCGAGTCTCCATAGCGACTTCTTCCGTAACCGCTGCCGGCACCTCCACTTCCAAGCCCCGCTTCCGCAACTCCATCCCAGCTTCGTGTGCGCTGCTGTATGTTCCAACACCACTCTCCCAATGGATTCGTATGCTCGTGTAGGGTGTTTGGAAACGGACACCTTTTTCCTTCAGCACTTTCTTAATCTCGTGATATGCCAGCGTTTTTGGACGATCTCAGTAGCATAGTCGTGGTCAAAATAAATGTTTCTCCCATTTGACTGAGTGCGTCCTTTTTTCCACGCTTCTTTGAGGATTAGCTCTTTAGTAGTATATTCTTGAAAATCTACTATAATATGTCTCGGGTTATTATTGGGTCGGGGCTTGGCTGTGAAGACTCTGTCGGCTCGCTGAATTTTAAGATCCAAGTCCGCTGGCAAAGCTAACTCACGTTTGAGGAAATCTGTCACGAACTGCGTCACCGACTTCCCTTCCTCTCCTTCTCCAACCCCGAAAAGGCGAATGTTGTTCCTTCGCGATCTGGATTCGAGAACGGTCAGTTTGTTTTGGATACTCCTCTGTCGCTTAATGCTTTCAGTCAGCACTTCAGTCAAATCCAGTGTCATGTCCTCAACTCGTCCCACGCGATTCTCCGCTTATTCCATTCTTTCAGTCAGGCCTCCCACTTCCTCCGTCAGGTTGTCAAGTTTATTACCCATCTCCTGGGCAGGGCATTGATGTCCTTCCTTAGTTTGTCATTGTCCTCCTTCAGTTCGGATTTAAGCGTTTCTATTGCTTCCAATATAGCACTCGAGGTTTTGTTAGTTCCGCCCGGGCTAGTGCTTGCTTGCTCGGTTGCGTTGCTAGCTTTTGTCGCGGTTATTGATTTGTCTCCTTTAGGCATTTTTCGTCTTTTTGGCCTTTAATGTTTTGAACCCCACTCAAATGTTTAACTTACTCTATTAATGGATAATCTATCGTCGAGTTTTGGTGGGTATTTTCCATCAATTTCGGAGAGCGGTCACCAAACACGTCTGTCTCGTTACGCCATCACCGGAAGTCCCCCAAAATAACAAGCATTTTGAATTCTCTTTTGTTAAAATGATTCACATTTTCATAGATTCTGCAAAGGGTTCACAAACTTTTTCTTGCAATAATTTCACAGTTACTCTCCAAATTAGTATATTAGTATATGAAGGCCAGAATCATAATAGTAATACAGCTACTGGTTTATTTTAAACATATTGATAGACAATTTAATATTACAGAATAGTTGAAAGCTATCAATTTCAACATTTATTAGGCTTTAAAAAAAAAAAAATATTAATTACCACATGTAGAAAAACATGTATAGGAATGTTTCCTGACCACAGGAAAGAAAAACGCGAAATGTCCCACGGAGGCCTTCTGCTTGAATTCGCCTGAAATGGCAAAATTATGGCAATATTAAAAAACATGGTTAACTATATAACTCACATGTCCCCACCATATCACATACTCTTTCATTTATATTCAATATTCAGTCAATGTGCAACATAAATACAGTTGGTCTTTCTCACAAATAAATTCCTTCAGAATTTCAAAATGTTTATTTAGCTTTAATGGGCACCAGAAAAAACTTTAATCATTACAATTACAGTATTTTCCTTTACATACTTACAGTATATCAAAGTAAATAACTTACCTCTGTTCGACAACATTAAACAAGAGGTCCAAAGTCCGTTTAAACGGTGCGCACGGCGCGTGCGCCCGCAATCATCTGATGCGCATGCGCAGATGAAATACCCTTTCAACCTACTCAGGGTACTATTCACGCATTCAGCGTGAGAAACACGCATTTCAACCAGTTCACACGCCACACCTTTTCTTTCCCACGCAGAGTAAAGGCCATTGCACACTGAGTCCGAAATTTTCATATGCGTTTTTTCGTGTTCGTCAGCCTTAAAATTCGTCACGCACAGAAACCTTGCACACTGAGTCCGATGCGTATTTATTAAACCTTTGCGGAAAAAAACGCAAAAAAATCTAATTGGATTCGTCAAGCAGTGAGGATGATTTTGTTGCCCTCTTTCTTCTTAAAAAGAGAAAAAGAAAGAGGAAATATTGGGTCCATCCAATCCTGAGATTGCGCCGAGAGGAAGGAGAGTTTCACCTCCTTATCAAGGAGTTGCGAAATTATCCCGAGCGATTCAAAATTTACCTCAGCGGAAGCGCTGGGCAGACAGAACAGCTGTATAGGCCTACAGGTTATATTTTATACCCAAATAATACATGATTAGTAATCGAATTGGCTGCTCAATCACACCTTAATCGATCCGAAATTTCGATCTGATTGAAAGGGGAGGTTATTCCTTTTCTAATCCGATCGAGAGAACATGTAAACACGATTGTCAAATTGTCAATTGTCAAAAAACCTCTCAAAATACTGGCTGTGGATGCGAAAAAAACGCAGAAAATCGAACCCGATCCAAATATTTTTATTACGGACGAAAGTTTCGTAGACAGTGTGCAAGCGTGATTGACATAACGTGAGGTCGAATTTTTTTTTTACGTGCGAAAATTTCGGATGCGAATTTCGGACTCAGTGCGCAATGGCCTTAAGGGAAAACTTGTCTATCTATATACAATTAATAGACGATGCGTCTGCATGTCGAGGGAGTTTCCTGTCGAGTTATACAGGGTTAAATACCACCTACCAGCCAATCAGAAACGAGAATTCGTTGTTTCTGGGTAAATTACGTGCTGCACGCAGAAACTGAGAAAACGTCACCCTACAGCCAACACCAACTCAAATTAAAAAGCTTTCTAAACTACTTATGACCATCTTTACTAGAATGTATCACAAACTATTGTATGTATTGTTGTAAATATTGAATAACTTGTTTTAGAATTTATAATATATGATTTTTTAAGAGGATTTGTTTTTCCCTTACGATTTACATTACAACTGTGGTATGCTGTGTAGCCTACTATAGTTTCTTTTTGAAGGCTGCTATTTTTCATAAATTCTACAGATAAAGAAAAAAAGTTAACATTGGCCTTAGGCTACCATGGTTATAAGGAGCCATCAATAATCTAACCTCCTTATTGTAACAAAAGCTATTGGTAAAAAATTATAAGAAATAGCTATCCTAGGCTATGTAACTTAATGTTTCATAATACCAAATTGAAATTACATCGACAAGAGCTTTAAAGTCTGCAGCTTAATGAATGATCAATTAAACAATTTGTTTTCCCCATGTGTAAAATGTATCCAGCTAATAACGACAGATATTAGGAAAAAACTGGCAGATTGCAGGGAATTAACATTTGCAATATAAGAAGATTTTAAGTAAAGTTCCTTTAGTGTAATTCTGTCAGAGAGATCAGGTTTTAGGTGTTTAAATAATATTAAATACATGCAGTTAGGTTATTAACCAATTTTGCATATGAAGCCACAAAAGACCATTTTGCACAATTAAATAAACAAGCAAACAAATACATCTCACAAGGGAGCGTGTCCATTAAATCCTGCTAAACGTCTCAAATATCAACCCCGCAATGTTCAAACTAAAACTACACCCTTGAAGCCCTTCATTTTTTAGGATTTTGATTTCCCGGACGAAATCAGTTACCTGTGATCCAAGATAGTGAGAGCTGATATGGGGATTTAGCCAAATTTGGTGCAAAATGATTAATGTTCAGTCAAAAACTCTCCAACTTCTTTGCAACCAGAAGCTTTAGCGTAGCTTTGGATACCTGGAACTAAGGAAAGGACTAGAGATATATTTTCATTATTTTATATTAATTTCAAATTTTACTGTATTAAGTGGAGCAGCCCCGTGTTTAGGTTTAAAAGCGAGTGGTCAACCAAATGGCCGTTAATCACCACAGGCACAACCAGCTCGTACTTCTGAACAGGGAGAAAGAAGTAGAACAGCCAAAGAACAGGCCCTTGAGTCGACAAGAGGCATCAGTTCTACTTGCGCTGGTCAATTATGATGAACAACAGGTCAAATTTGACTGTAGGAAACCTGTGTCTCCTCCCCTGACAGATGTAATCTCCCTCACAAACTTCAAAGCCCTGCTACATAAGAGAACTTGCTATGATTTTAGTACAGGTACATGACAGAACATAATGACAACTCAGTCAAAATGAAAAATGTCAACAGAGTAATATGAACTAAGTAACAGTGCATTATGTTTCACAGTGAAGTATTCTTACCCAGTTTTTGATTGACCTGTCTGTGTGCATGACCTATTCCATGTTTTTATTAATCCTTTTCTGGGTGTATTCAAATGCTGTCCCAACTGTAGCTTTTAATCTTTGACCAACTATTCGCTCTGTCCCTTAACCTCTCTCATTAATTTACAGTGGCCACACAAATTATTTGGACAGTTAGACTATCAGCAAACTTCCATGATGTTCACAAGGTTTTTCATAAAATGCTAGATAAACTGGTATTTGCTCTGTAGAAAAACACATTTAACACAACTCTAAAGAGATATTGTGTACTAAAATAAATACATCAGACTGTTACGTGAACATACCCCTCTAAATGGCAACAAACTAGTTCAAATTGTCAAAGTTAGTAGAACATGTCCATGGCTAATGTGCTGAAGTTCACTTGTGGTTCCTCTACTAGGGGCACCTGTGTGAACTCATCTTAATGGTGCTGCTGATAGGGCCCTTTCTGAGTGAGGACGATAGGCACATGCTAGAACAAGAGGACATTTTCTGTCCCACACATTACATTTCAAATAATCCATACGGAAAATCCTAAAACATGCACTTGTGGTGTATACTATACTTGTCCTGAGACTAAATCTAAATATCATGGTAGAAAAAGTGGTTCCAAAATATTATCTAAAATATCAAATAACCCCCTAAAATGGCATTTTTCTCTTTTCCCATTCTTGATGACCAACTTACATATCAAATATAACAGTTGAAATAACTTTTTTATCTATTTTTTTCTGGTTTAATATTGTCTAATGTCTTTGTCAAAATAGTTTGATCATCAACATGTTTTAAATAACTGCAATTATGCACTAAAGTTGTGTCCTACAACATGTGCACAGCCCTGTTACTGAAATCTGTGTAGTCCTGTTGAGGAAGATAAAAAACAGTTGAGTCACATGAGGAAATTACGTCATCAAGCCGTTTGCTAACACCATGGCTAGAGCAAAGGTAAGGCTTTTCTTCTATTTTTCATTTGTTTGCAATCTTTTCAGCTTTGATTGAGTGTGCCTCTCTAACCAATGCAATCCTGTTTCCCATGAGCTGGTTTGAAGCACATTGGCTGATCTCAGCCCTCAGCTGGACGTTGAACGTGAAGAAGCTCAGCTAGGACAAGTTCGGTATTTTACACTTAAAGCCCTGTTTACAGATCGTATCTGATGAAATAGAACGGTTAATATAAAAATTTGGACACATGCTCCTGTCCCGAGAATTTTAGGTTTATTTCGCTAAAAGGTGCATTATCGCCACCAACTGGCTGGAGTGTCTATTATTCAAGCTCTCAACGGAAGAATCACGGGTGTGACGCGTTTGGCAAAATAGGTCCACAAAAGCGAAATAAACCTAAAATTCTCGGGACAGGACCATGTTTCCAAATTTTTATCTTAACCGTTCTATTTCATCAGATACGATCTGTAAACAGGGCTTTAAGTGTAAAATACCGAACTTGTCCTTTAAGCTAATCTCAGGCACATCCAGTTTGTGGTCTTTTTGACATGTATAATTGTTCTTATTCCTTCTCATCCTGTTGATTCTTCGTGGAAAAGATGTATGAAATATTATTAAATAACATTCCTGTGGTCCTGAGTATTTATTTGTCACATGTATGCCATGTTCTACAATCAAAAGTAATGTATGTCCCTCTACCATGTTACTATTTCATTTTATTGAAATAATCTTGAATGATTTAGATAAATCAAGCCTTATCTAATTTTAAATGAACAAATGGGCACAGTATACGTGTGCATAAAATAAAGTGTAAAGACAGTAAAAAAACAAAAAATCACTGTATCAGAATCATAGAAATATTGTCTAAATTTCACGTGCAATTTTGGGTAGCTGTCAATCAACCCTGACCTGACAGAGCGAGGTCATGATGGATGATCGTCACGACGACAGAGCTACCGCGAGGATGAAGAGGCTGAGACAGCTCCTGATGCATGTTTTCGGAGGTACGAACAGGCACAGCAAGAAAAAACACAGGTAAGGCATGTTTCAACATTTTACTGCAAGTATTTGAGCTGTTTCTGGAGTCTGGCCTAGCCGTCAGGAGCAACCGTTAAAATGATCGAATTAAACTCTTTTAATCTTATTTCTTATTTGCCAACCATTTTGAGGATCAATTAATATTCAAGTCATTTCTTAAGCATAAATGCCTATAGTAACTACTCTGTTTTTAAGGGTTGATGCTTTATGCAGTTTTGATATCATAAACAGATTATTCTTTGAATCATTTATTCAGGTGTTTGCACTGTTTGGCACACAGACATTTGAAAATTATCTTAGAAAAGTAAACTGGATATTTTTAGATAATTCCTGTTACCATACAGACTAAACAATTAATAATTTCATTAAGATTTTAGTTCTAATCTGATTAGAGCTGCCAGAAAATATTATCCTCATCATTGAGTCATCTGAAAGTAATAACTTAGTCAGTAAATTGCTAGAAAACTCGACCTGTTTGTTTTCTCAGAAGAACAAAACATTTAATCATTGAAAAGGAAAAAATAGTGCTTGAACAGCTCTTGTCAAGTTACTGAATTTGACTTTCCTTGTGTGTATTGATTAGATCAGTGTAATGTCAGGTTAACTCTGAGTGAAGCTGGTTTGTAATGGAGAAACACAGTATGTGTCAGTCTAATTTACTTTATCTGATAGGTTTAGGTCTACTTCAGGCCAAACTGATTTTTCTTAGCATTTTAACTGACCTTTTAGGCTAATTTGTTAGAGCAATTAGCCAAAATATCCTGGATTAAACACATTCACTCAAGTTACAATATCTTTATGGATACTAGTAATTTGTAATGCATTTCAGTTTCATCAACTATGTACAATTCATAAATTCAAGTATACCATTGCAATTTTAATTAATTGATGACTTTATTAGTTTAATGATAATTGTTTGTTTCACAGATAATAGAAGCAAAGAACAATAATGAGTCCAACGACATGACGGTGAGTAATTATTTACAGAATTTTCATTTTTGGGTGAACTTACCCTTTAATACAATGCACTCCATTGCACCAACAACTCAATAATAAACACAAAGTAGGATTGCATGACGTTGCACACATGTATGTAATGAAATCGATGTTAAATTGACATGCAAATAGTAAAGTCGAAGTTATAGACAAAGAAAATGTTATTCCTGCTGTGCTCTAATTTATAGTTTAAATTTGAGATTTATTAGTACAAGTAATAAAGGGTCCCCAGGGACAGAGCAAAGGCATGTGCATAATTTACTTTTCCTATTACCTAAAATTGTCCTTACCACTTTTTGTTATTAATTGCATATGTGTAAAACCAACTGTATCCCATGTGCAAGAAAAAATAGAAAAATATGGATGTCAGTGACAGTTTATTACATAGTGGTTGTACTTACAGGCATCAGAGAGCGATCCAGTTAAACCGAGAAAGAGAGAGCAACATAGTACAGGCCGAACAGAGAGAGGAGAAGGAGATGACCAGGTAAGCGTTTCAACTGGGATTTCATTGAGCTGTAATGATGTCTAATAGAGCCACAGTATGGATGTCAGTGACAGTTTATTACATAGTGGTTGTACTTACAGGCATCAGAGAGCGATCCAGTTAAACCGAGAAAGAGAGAGCAACATAGTACAAAGTAAAATAGCACGCCATTTAGAGCGAAAGCACCACAAAGAAGAGGATGTTGCTAAGGCAATATGCTTCCCCAAAAAATCTAAGAACGCTGTTTGTTGTTAGATCAGCTTCGATATAAAGGTGACTACAACCATAATGTTAACATCTTGCAGACAGGAAAAGGTGAATTAGTGACTTATAGACAACCTTCTGAAGAAGCATACCCTCATGAATACTTGCCCTGCAATTATTGTTACGTTTTTTTCAGAAAACGTGAGCTTTGGAAACATGAGCTTTCATGCAAAACACGAAATGATCTCCCTCGGGAAAACTCCCGCAAAAGAAAAAGAGTCCAAGCTGCAGCTTCCCGTCTCATCCCTATAAAAGTAAATACAACAAAAAGATGTTGAGTACGGTGACAGATTATTGGAGAAGCATGGGAGCGATCCATCTAAAGTGGCTATGTTAGTCAAAAAATGAGAGAACTGGGGAGATTTGTGATTGCTGCAAAGTCTCTGAAACCAAATGTGAAAAATCTTACTGATATCTTAATTCCACCAATGTTTAAGTTGGCTGTTGATGCAGCAAAAAAGGCATCTGGTTACACTAAATCAAAATACCGCTATGATAGACCATCTCTCGGTGTAAAACTCGGACACTCTCTTAAGACAGTTGGTGATATACTTATAGGCAATTATGTAAAAGCAGAAAATGAGGTTGCTGCGAACAGAGTCAGGAGTTTTCAGAGTTGGAACCACTATGTCTCACACCGTGCTAGGACAAACCTAGAGGAAAACAAAGAAAGAAATGATTCCTCTAACTCAGGGTTTCCCAAAGTGTGGTGCGCGCACCCCCAGGGGTACGCTACCTAATTTATTTTAAATAAAAAAACTATAATTTATTAGTTTTTGATAGAAACGTAGAAGACAGCTGCTGTCTTCTTCTACGCACTGCTCTTCTTTTATGCACTGCAGGCTATAGGCTATGCGCGCCAACTCGTTTCATTCATTCCATATATATATTATAAATATGCTTAACTGGCTGAAATCAGGGAAACTGTCAAGTGGGACGTCTTATGATAAAGTTGTTAGTCACGAAGGAGGAGAGGGACCAAGAGAGAGTGAGGATTTGGAGGCAACAGAGACGGAGAGAATAATAGAGAAAGAAAATTAGCGGGCAAACCACAAGCTAATTGATGAAACGGCAATATGCAAAAACATCAATTTGGCCAACAAAACCTCTAATTAACACAAGATGCACAAACCTGCATTAGATTAAAATAACTCAATCATGTTCTCCTCTTTTCGCAGAGCTCACTGGAGGCAAACATCAGCTGAGTTTTCAAAAGAAAAAGCTGAATCTCACTGATAAAGAAGCTGGAAAACAGTATATGAAATGATACAGTGGATTTGTTTAATGGTTTGAGTCATTCTGGCCTTTTGGTAAGTTGAACTTTACAATCTGTTGATTTTTATAATGTACTGAATTTTTTATATTCTACCCAGATTAATGCATAAACTGAAATGTGTTGATTCCATCTTCCAATTAGCTTCAACAAAAGGTTTTAACAGACTGAAGCCACTAAAGTACATCATTGGATGTCTAAATGTTCTTCTAACCTTAAACTATAATTAAACCTCAGATCTTTTCTCCAAAGAACCATATAGTCAACTAAAAACATTTACAGAATATAAAACCATATCAAATACAGTGGTTCTTAAATTCAGTAAAATGGTTCTGTTTACAGATCTTTGGGCGAGTATTTTTAAATGCATGGCTCAGTGGATCTGGGGCAGGAAATATGACTTTCTTCACAACATGAAAGGTGAGAACAGAAACTCATAGACAGATGCTAACTGGAAATTCATTGTGAATAATATAATAATGCTGTGATCTCTCAGATAAAGCAGTACCCCCTGCTCTTCTGGAAAGTGAGACGAGAGACTATATAGACGGAGACTGTTGCTCAACTCGCCCTATTTCTCAGTGCTGAGAGAAGAGAGAGACATCGACCTCATCATTTCACTGGATTTCAGTGATGATAATGATCCTTTCACGGTATTATACGCACAGAGAATTCACTCATAGAAGTTAATTTAAAGAGATAAATCCCCTAGAAATCATAATTTACTCCCTCTCATGTCGTTCCAAGCCCGTGACTTGTTTCTTCAACAGCAGATTTTTGACATTCATAGTGACAGAGTTCAGACTAATCTAAAATAAACACATTAACAGATCATTTCAAATGCTGTACGTCAAAAAACAAGAAAGAAAACCATTTAAAAATAAAAGCATGGGTTTTCATCTAACCATATTTATTTATAATACCCGAGTGCTGTCCGTTAGCATTCTCATTTATCCAGTGGCGGCTGGTGAAAAATATCTTAGGTGGGGCTGTGTTTCAAAACTCTGTGGTAATGAATTTCAAAACTCTGGGCAAAATTATTTATTGAGGAATTCTGAATGAAATGACTGTCTGTCATGTAAACACGGAAATACAAATAAAAAAACCCATTGAACTCAAGTGTCATCATGAAACAAATAAAACTAACACTGCGCTTTAACATCAGCAACATCCAATCAAATCACTCCTCGTGACTGCCTGCAGCGCATGAATTTAAAAACTACGCACCAAAATTATTTACTATTTTAATTCCAAAACTCAACTGTCATGTAGGCTAAACCCGAAATTACAAATAGGCCTAAAAATCATTAAAATCATGAACTCAAGTCTCATTATGAAACAAACACAATGACTGCGCTTTAACAGCAACATCCAATCAGATCACTCCTCCTCGTAGCTGCCTGCACGTGCACTTTCCCTGGCCTCACGGCTGCAACTTGCGCTCTCTTCATCTACTCTGTCTCTATAACATAAAAAGGGGACAGAAAGGTTGTATTTCTTTGTGCGTATAGAATAACAGAAACAACAAAGGTGAAAATGCACTACGCTATACCTCCTCAGATTGGGTTGCGCTGGAGGCCCGGCGCTGACATATTTCGCGGAGGATTTCGCTGCTGCCAACGCTCTCGGCTTTCCCATTAAGTTTCATTCATGCGTTGGGTCTACGAAAGACGCATTACGGGCTTCATATCTGCTCAGTTACAGAGTAGGCAGAAAGGGGCTGCCGCACACAATTGCCGAAGACGTGTGTTTGCCAGCGGCCAAAGAAATGGTGGAGTGTATGATTGGAGTGAAAGAGGCAAAAAAGTTGGACATGATTCCTGTGTCCAATAACACTGTGTCACGCCGCATTGATGCCATGTCTGAAGACATCCTGGCTACACTAGTCAGCCGTGTGAAGAAAAGTGAGTTTTACTCTCTGCAAGTAGACGAGTCTACAGATGTTGCAAATCTGGCCAATCTTCTTCTGTATGTCCGTTACCTATTTGAAGGAACAGTACAAGAAGATTTTTTGTTCTGTCAGCCCCTTGCTACCCGAACAACAGGACAGGAAATCTTCAATTTAATTGACGTTTTTATGAGGACCAATGGGATCGACTGGGAGGCTGTGTGGGAATTTGCACAGACGGGGCAAAATCAATGACTGGGAAACACACGGGGCTTATAGCTCATATTAGGAGAGTCTGCCCATCCATCAGCTGGTTACACTGCAGTATTCACAGAGAGGCCCTCGCAGCCAAAAACATGCCAGCTGATCTACTTGCAGTGCTGAACGACGCAGCCAAACTGGTGAACTTCATAAAAGCTCGTCCGCTAAATTCCCGAATATTCACACTGTTATGTAATGAGATGGGCAGCGAACACAAAACACTGCTGCTGCACACAGAGGTGCGTTGGCTGTCCCGCGGCAAAGTGCTGACAAGGCTCTATGAACTCCGGCACGAATTGCAGCAGTTTTTTGAGGAGAATCCGATTCATTTGGCCTCCAGTATGCATGACGAAGATTTTCTGAAAAGGCTCGCCTATCTAGCGGACATCTTCTCAGCTCTGAATGAACTCAATCTAAGTCTGCAGGGAGTCAGTGTAACTGTGTTCAACACACAAGACAGGATTGAGGCCATGATAAAGAGCTACGGTTCTGGGCGAGTTGTGTGAGTGGGAACACACACCTGTGTTTCCCTACGCTTCACGAGTTCTTGGGGGAAAATTACGTCGACCTGGGTGAGCATGTAAAAAGTCTCATAATTGAACACCTCAACCAACTCGCAGAGCATCTACGGAAACACTTCCCACCTATGGACACATCGCGCGCTTGGATTCGCAATCCATTTGAAGTTTCCCTGCCCGTCCCACAGCTGTCATTTCACGAGCAGGAGCAGCTGATCGAGCTGTCATCTGATGGAGCACTGCAGTGACAGTTCAAACGAAAGCCACTTGTGGATTTTTGGACAGAGTCACTGACATCATACACAGTCTTGGCAAAGCAAGCCTTGAGAGTTTTGATGCCCTTCGCCACAACTTATCTCTGCGAGGCTGGTTTCTCTGCTATGGCAGCAGTTAAAACTAAACATCGGCAAAGACTGGATGATGTTGAGAAGGAATTGAGGCTTAAACTGTCTTCCATTGGCCAAACTTCGGAGAGCTTTGTGCCAAGATGCAAGCCCACCCGTCGCATTAATATGGGTAAGTATTTAATATTATTGCTACACATATAAGCCTACTGGGAATACTAATACATCCTCCTCCCCGTCTCCCACCCCCCTCCCTCTCTCTCCCTCTCTCTCCCTCTCTCTCTCTCTCTCTCTCTCTCTCTCTCTCTCGCTGCAGGCTGAGCGACTTTTGCGCTGCACCTGAAAAGTTCCAGATGGATCCTCTTTTAATTTATTTTATGTTTGAGCCTATGCTCTTTGTTACTTAATTATGTTGTGGATCGTGTGTAGGCTAATTTTATTGTCGCACTTGAAAAGTATCAGATTGATCCTCGTTTTTATTTATTTTATCTATTTCGGAGCCTATTCTGTTTAATGTTGTGGATCGTTTGTAACTTCATTGCAATTCAATGTACTGTCGTTCTAATTTCCATAACCGTTGTGTTATGATGATGATGATGATGCTAGCTCCACGGTCATTTAATATTGCTGCAATGTTTCTTTACGTGGCTGAAAATAACCGTGCTTTCTGTTACTGAGCCTGTGTCTGTCACTCGTCGTCTTAAAAGTGGAAGCTTGTGCGTATCTTTGTTGCATTGTATTGAAACTTTGTTGATGTTGTTATTGTCATGCGTGTTCTGGTTATTTGCGCATGATTAAACATGAGTCTTTATATGGCGATAAAACAAAGCTTTGTTGCGTTTTTTTTAATTTATTTTTAAGTGGGGATTGGGGGTGCGCCAACCCGGTTGGGACATAGAAGGGGGTGCGCAGGAAAAAAAGTTTGGGAACCGCTGCTATATAGTATGTATGTGTGTTGTATGAATAGGCCTACTACATTCGCCATGTTGTCATTATCATGTGACCTACCAGTGTAAGTTGCGTCGCTTCACTGCCATTCACAAATCCTCTCCTGTGGCCTCATGGGATTGTAAAGTGTCCATCGCAGGCACACTTCAGAATCTCGCCAGAAGTTGTAGGTCATCCAGGTACTTTTGCTACTCTTTTATGAGTTCAGTAAATTCAGACATACTTTTTTTGTCACACACTGTTTTTCACCTTCTATATAGTTTTTGTTTAAATGTTTTTGTTTCGTTTCATGACCTTTCTTATTGTTTCTATCAGTTACCTGTTTCCCTTTGTTCCAGGTTCCCACTCCTCGTTTGTTACTATGGTTTCTGATGAATGAGTCGCCACCTGTTTGTCATTCAATCACCATGTGTATTTAAGTTCCTCCTTTTCATAAAGTTGTTGTCTGGTATTGTTTGTGTATGTGTAAAACACTCTGTTACACTGCCTTCCTCCATTGGATTACCTTAGTTTGTTTTATCTTACCTTTTTGTCATCAAATACTGTATGTCCAAAATACAAGAAAAAAGGTAAACATTATAAAGGGTTATAAGGTTGTACACTCGAACTCTGAATTGTCCAATCAGCATCCAGGTCCACAACTATCAGTTTTAAAATGATGAGCATTTGTGCTGTTTGATATCAAATGACCAGGACTAAACCTTATTTTTAGGAACAGTTTATTAATTAATTGGAACAGAAACGAAATATTACTTTTATTTTATTTTATTATCAACAATCATATTTGTAAATCAGTCTGTGTTGTGGTTGATTTGATTATTAATGATTAGCAATTTATTGCTTAATGAACAGACTGAAACATGTTTATCATATTAATCAAAAAGTAACATAATGATTGGCCTATAGAGCTTTTTCAGAGCAGTGTCAGGACGAATAAAAGCAAAGCTCTGGGAGACGTACCATGTTTTCAATGGCATCCGCTGTAAAAAGCAGTATAAAGGTCCTGTATCACTTATAATTTTCTGCAGCTCATGTTGTCTAGAGTTTTGACTGAAAGTTATTTTGCCGTTTTTCATTTGCAGAACAACCCAAAAACACATTAAATAACAGTACAACCCACTGAAGAGATGTATGTCTATCCCTCACAGTCTCAATTTCATTCCCTTTAAAAATCAAAGATGACACTGTGAATATTGTCTGATTGGCCTATTTTCTGTTCACACAATAAATCCCGCCTTTCATTTTCATTCACATTCCATATGTGTCGACATTTAGTATAACTGGAACAAGAATTTACATTCAAAACATTAAAACAAAAAGTGAGGACTTTGCACCTCATTTCAGAACACACCACGCTCTGATATTTATCATTCATTATTTACTGTATTTTTTTGCCATATGGCCAGACGGATCTGATCCAGAAGTTTCTCTCTGTTGTTTGTGATGTTTTTTTCAGCGACCTCTATCAGTTCAGTGATCATCTCAGCGCTGTAAGGACCTTGAAAAGTGTGATATTTTTCCTTGCGTTCCTCAAAATCATCTGAAGAAACATTAACACACTTAAATCAGAACATTGCATTGTTTTATTCAGGACATTGTAAGATCATAACTTGCCTCCACAGTTGACCACATTAAAGAGAGGGATGTGAATCACGGTTGGAACATTTTGGCCGTTGAACACATAGAAGTCCTTCGGTTTCTTTACTTCTTCACTTGGTATGTTGACCTCAGGGAAGGGATGTTTAGTTTCCCGCACGTCTCAGCAGCTTTCTTCACTGTCTGCAGTGGAAAAACAGCTCATTATTATGTTGATTAAAAAGGTTAGACTGTTTAAATTTAAGAAATGTTGTTTGAAATTGTCAGGATGAGAACCCCCCTCTGAGATAAATGGGAATGCTAACGGATATCACTCTTTAGGTATCATAATCTGGTTACATGAAAACCCATGCACTTATTTTTAAATGTTTTTCTTTTATCTGTTTAAATTATGTTGTCAGGTGTCTTGGTTGTTGTGAATCGTACGAACAGGAAAATACTAGAATAAGTCTTAAAGGGATAATTCACCCAAAAATGAACATTTTCCCCTGATTTACTCACCCTGAAGCCAGCCTAGGTGTATATGACATCCTTCTTTCAGACGAATACAATCGGAGTAAAATGTCCTGGCTCTTCCAAGCTTTATAATGGGGAGTGAATGGGCACTATTTTTTTAAAGTCCATACAAGTGCATCTACCATCATAAAAGTGTCCCAAACGGCTCCGAGGGGTTAATAAAGGCCTTCTGAAGTGAAGCGCTGCGTTGGTGTAAGAAAAATATCTAAAGAGTAACCCTTGAACTTGACGCACAACGTAATGACGAATGCAGTTGCCCAGCCCTGTTTGTTTGAACCACGAGAGGCGTCGAAGCTTACGCTACTCCTACGCAGGGCTGGACTGGGACAAAAAAAAAAAAAATCGGCCCTGGCATTTTGGCCCAGACTGGCCCACTATATGATCATAAACACTACCCATCTTTGCACGCCCTTAAATATATACATACCAACTCCTATTCCTTAAAACCACTAATGCCATGTAATGAGTGAGAAGGAACGAGTGAGAGTTAACAGATGAATAAGTAAAAATTCGACATTTATTAATACTGTTGAACTATACTCCACAGTGATGAATCCTAAAACAAGCTATAAGCTGCATTGGCATAGCAATACCAGTGTTTCTCACAGGATTTTTGGTAAAACTGTCGTGGGTGGACCTCGGCCTTCTAGGGGGGTTTGGGGGAATGCCCCCTCATAAGAAAATTTTGTGCATTTTAATGTTAAATTCATCAATCTGGTGCACTTTGAGGGTTCAAAATTAAAAGCTCCAACCCATACTCAGTGTGCAAATTAAACAATGAAAAATTCAAACCTCTTTTAGTTACAGTGTCTATTTACATTCAGGGTTGGGGAGTAACGTAATACATGTAACGGCGTTATGTAATCAGGATACAAAAATCCAGTAACTGTAATGCGTTACAGTTACGTCAAAAAACGTAGTAATCAGATTAAAGTTACATTTTGAAAAAAGGGGGAATACTTTCAGGATTGCAATGGTTTCAATGGATGGATTACAATTTTGGCATAATAACACTATATTAAGCGCTGCTTGATTATACAGTAGTTCCTGGTTCTGTTGACAGTAATGACTCGCGTGTGCCACGCGCTGGTGCATGCGCAAATAACAGCTGTCTACAATCTCCTCAGACGCAGAGTGAATCACGCTGCTAGTAGAAACGATGCTGCCTGCGGGTAAAATCGCTTTTCTATTCAACAAAATTCTATTTTGTAGAAATTAGGAGAGTAGCTTTTTTAGTAGGCTACCCAAAATGTCCTTTCTTATCTTTTCTCACGTAACGGGATGTTCGCTGTCTAGGTAACGTAGGGGAACTCCCACTGCCAACGTCCCACGTCCGGTCAGGCAAATTAAGAAAGATCACAGCTTTAGTCAACATGTAGGGGGGGGGTGGTAGTTTAGTCAACATGTAGGGGGGGGTGGTAGTGGCGCAATGGATAAGACACATGCCTTTGGTGTGAGAGACCCGGGTTCGAATCCACTGTGAGACACCAATGTAATTTTTGAGAGCCTGATTACAAAAACAAAAGTCTCACCATTAAAATCCATGTCCCAAGCAAACAATTATAATGTTCTCATTATAACTGTATGTAGCCTGCGCGTCAGCTAAATGTAAATGTAAATGTAGCCTATTTTAAAATAAACTAATATGTAGAGTGTGTAAAAATTTTAAATGTTGTGTTTTTATTTTTTAGTTAAAAATAAAACAAAATAATCTGTAATACCATACATTAGCCATTAGATGTCTGTATAGCCCTTTACATAAATATATATTCAGGCATGTGTGTATATTTTGCAAATATTGTACACTGGACCAAATTCTTAATAAATAAAGGTAAAAAAAAATGTTTTAATAATATTTCTTCTTGCTTGACTTTATTTATATAAGTGACCTTTAAGTAATCCCAAAGTAATCAGTTACATTACTTTCATATTATAGTTCTTGGATTACGTTACTGAATACTTTTTTTATGAAGTAATTTAACGGAATACATTTTTAAAGTAACCCTCCCAAGCCTGTTTACATTACACCTACTACATATTAATAGTTATAATATTAATCCAATGACAGTAATAGCCATATTTTGTAAAATAAATGCACTAAAAAAAATAAAGGAAACTTTCATAATAGTTTTGTACCAATTTCTATACTTGAAAGAGATAAGCACATGATCTTTTATTTTGACGGAAACTGCATCAAGCTTTTATTTTGGCGGAAAACATGGTTTACAAACGCCTCTCATTAAATTGTTCTAGTGAATTGCGGAAATTGTCAACAGATGTGGAAATAATCTGTAACTGAGTTATGGGTTCCTACAAACTCATGACATAGCCTAAGTGTTTTGAAAGTAGTTCTGCTTACCGCAGGCTCTACACTTTCTCATCTTTCTCCTGATCCTCCTCACTATCATCATCATCATCATCACTAGAGCTGATGAAGGGCAGAAAACATATATTTTGACACAGTTTACAGTGTCTGCTTTAAGGGCCTGTTTCTA
>FLSR01000376.1:149973-165765 GCA_900092035.1 Leuciscus waleckii
TAGGGTATGTCCGATGATTGTGGAGATGCACAGTGCAGTGTCAGCTGCGGTCCAGGCTTGGACGACAGGTGAAGTGTTCAGGGGGGCAATCGAGACAAGGCTCGAAGGGCTGAGTCCAGAGGGGCTATGTCGATGATTTGTGACCCCCCTTGTTCAATCTATTTTTCCAGTTCTGGATCTAGAGTGAAGTTGCGATCCCTAAAGAAGGATGGAATCTCTAGCTCGGATTGGTACTCTTCACTCGGAAGATGGTACAAGGCCAGGTCTTCCAGGTGGAGCATGGCTCCTCGTGGAACTTGTATCCACATGGTCTGGTTCAACAGGTTGACACGTGTAGCCGTGTCGTGCTGGTCGTAGGTCAGCGTCGCTGACCGCACTGGAGTGTTTACGAGCCACCGGTCCCCTACAATTTCGGCTTGCGTCTCGGTGACCTGGCTGCGAGGTCTGGCATCAGCGGGGCAAAGGGCATCGCTGGACAGATGTTGCAGGCCGCAAATTCCATCTGTGTTATCTCTGAGAAAAGGTTTGCTAGGGCAGAGATAATGAATGTCTTTGGTGAGGGTGCACATATGCAGATTGGGGGCTAAATATAGCTGTGTGTTGCTGTCGTGGTAGGCCACTACCTCGGGAGTTCTCACCCTGAAATGGGTGTTACTCTGCCAAAATCCCACGTTGACAATATCTTTGAGTCGGTAGATTCGGCTGGATTCTATGACGGGTAAGTTTAAAAGGAAGCCTACCTCTCGCTGGGCAGGGTCAACATACAGAAGAATGGCACTTCCCAAAGAGTAGGCCAGGTGTGTTTGTATCGGGTCAGTGGGTGTGGTGGCGGCTGAAGCCAGCACGGCTTGCACCAGGCTTATGGGTATCAGGTATGGAGGGATTCTCCCCATCGCTAAGCTGTCCATGGAGGAACTTACTTCTCTGAGCATGTCGGACATTAATGCTGTGACTAACTGTGTTTGTGCAAAGTCATTCTGGAGAACAGTGAACAACTGTTTCATGGAGTTCACCGTCTGGTTCAACATGACACTGTGAGTGTTGAGGACTGTCACTGTTCCTCTTAGGGTTCTGCCAATGGTTTGCAGGGATGCGCTTTGCGTGGTGAGTTGTTCTTTTAACTGTGGAAGTTCCTTCTGAATTTCGGCCACACGCCGTCGCACCGTGGCTATGTTCACGGCGTTGACACTGGACATACCAATGTTGAACAATGTGCCTACGGCAGCAGCGGCTCCGAGCAGCGCTCCTAGGAACCGTCTGGAACGTTTATTATGCCCACCCAATTCGGCCTGGGTGACAGTCATCTTCCTGAGTTGGTTCAGCATGTGTTCGACGTCGGCTTCAGCGTGGTCGAGGACGGTTTCGGTCCATCTGGCACCTGCCCAACTATACTGTGCTACTGAGCTTGGGTAGTGCGCACGGTAGACATTTCGAGGGTCGAGTCGCACGTACACCTTCTGTGTCTGTGTGCGGCAATTAGTAATCAGCAGTCCCGGTTGCTCTCTCAACACAATTCCCGAGGCCGGCCCTGGTGAGATGACGTCGGCTGGCTGGCCTCCGGTCGACTGAACGCACATGATGGCAATCCACAGCAGCATCCTGTTACAGGCAAGAGAGAGAGAGATATGGAGGAAAAGGGGAAGAGAGAAGGCACAGGTCAGCGAGGTTTGTCCCGGGTTGGATGGGACAGTCTTTTCGCTGTGACGACGGTGGTTGAGTTTAGCTCGCAGTGGCCCCTTCCTGTCTGTCCCTGCTGGTGGCCACATGTCTTTTTATCTGATTTCGGTGTACCCAGATTTGAGGACTGGTTCTCTCAGTCCCCGTTTTAGCTGTATTTGGTACGCGACGGGGGAGAGTTTGTTCACAATCTCATGAGGTCCCGTCCAGTGGGGCAGGAACTTCTTTGACAGCTGCTTGGGTGGTAGGGCGAAGCTGTAATACAGGACTCTGTCGCCCACATTGAGTTCCTGGTGGGATGCCTTTTTGTCATAATATGCCTTCTGACCTTCAGCGCTGTTTTTCAAGTGTTGCTGGGCGAAAGCGAAAGTTGTTTTCAAGTGTTTATGGAGCTCGTCCAGGTATTGGGACGTGGTGTAGGCAGTGACAAGGTTGTGGTCTCCTGGTTGGTACAACAGGTGTAACGGCAGGGTCATCTGCCTCCCGGTCATGAGTTCAAACGGGGACACCCGTGTTGATTCCTGCGGGGTGGCTCGGATAGCCATCAGTACCAGAGGAAGTTTCACATCCCAGTCTTTCTGATTAGCCGACACGTACTTTCTTAGCATGGCGACCACCGTTCGGTTAGATCTTTCTACCTGACCAGATGCGATCGGATGGTGGCTGATGTGAAGTTTAGCTTGCACCCCGAGACATCTCCAGATCTTTTGCATGATCTCGGCTGTAAAGTGAGTACCTCTGTCTGAGTTGACTCTTTGTGGCAGTCCGAACCGGGAGAAGATGTGGTTCATCAGGAGATATGCCGTTGTTTGGGCAGTGTCGTTGGGTGCTGGCAAACATTCTACCCACTTGGTAAACTGACACACCACCGTGAGAAAATACTTGTTCCCTCTTGTTGACCGGGGGAGGGGTCCTACCCAGTCAATTTGAAGGTCTGACCACGGGAACGTAATTCCTCTGCGTTGCATTGGGGCTCTGTGATTTAGGTTTGATGGTTGGAACTGATAGCAGACCAGGCATTCTCTCACATACTCTGCCACATCCTGTTGCATACCTGGCCAGTATGCCACTGGTCTAAGTGTCTCATACGTGGCTTTGGTACCGTGGTGCCCCGCATATGGTGCGTTGTGGGCGTGCATTAGCATCACCCCCCTTTGACACAGTGGGACCACGAGCCTAGGCGATGTGGTGTCAGCAGGGTCAAACCATAAAATGTCGTGACAGGTCAGTTGTGGTTGCTGGTGCTCGGGTGTTTCCAGCGTCGCAGCAGGTGAGTTGTCAGAGCAGTTTTGACATGCAGCCAGGCCATTGCGTAGAGCAGACTTGTGATTCTGTGCATATCGGGCTTCAACATTTCGTCCTTGGAGAGCCATTAACCACGTGGCTATGCGTGAATTGGTTACCACGCCATCTCGGATCCGTTGGCTGTTGAGGAACATTACGGGCTGGTGGCACGTCTCAATGATAACTTTCTGTGCTCCAATGTAATTGGAGAAGCGCTGAATGGCCCATACTGTACAGAGCAAAGCTTTTTCACAGTCTGAGAATTTACATTTTGGAGGGAGAAGTGTTTTACTGGCATATGCGACCACCTTTTTGTCTTGGTTGGTATATGCCTGGTATATGCCTGCACTGAGACATTGGTCAGAGAATCCAGCTTCCAGGTAGAATTTTTTGAGGATCGGGGTAAGCAAGGCATGGAGCTGTGCATAAATGTCTTTTTAGTTCCGCCATGGCGTGTTCCTGAGCGTCTGACCAGACGAAAGGGGAGTCCTTTTTCAAGAGATCTGTTAGAGGCTTTGCGATGTCTGAATAGTTTTCGATGAATTGTCGAGAGTAATTGCATACCCCTAGAAAACTTCGCAGTTCAGAGACGTTAGTGGGAGGCTTGATGTTTTGAATGGCATGGATACGATTTGATTGTGGTTCGATGCCATGGGGTCTGATGAGTAGGCCCATGTAGTTTACCTTGGTACGACACCACTGTCCCTTGCGGAGGGCTATCTTGGCGCCGGCAGCGGATAACTAGTTCAAAACATAATCTATTTATTTTAGGTGGTCGGCCATCGTTGTGCTCTTCATGAGAACATTGTCTACGTAGATCAGGTTACCTCTCATCCTGGCGTCAGGGCAGGCTTTGTTTAGGAAGATGTAGAACTGAGCTGGTGAGTTGGCGTACCCGAACGGGCACCTGTTGAAAGTGTACTGTCGGTTGCCGAAGGTAAATGCCAGCTTGTGTTGGTCGTCAGGGTGTACTGGAATGGTCCAGAATCCCGAGGCCACATCGAGTGTTGAGAAGATGGTGGCACCTCTGATTCGAGGTATTTCTTGTTCCAGCTGGGTCATGGGCCATCGTGATAGTGGCACCTGTTGGTTCAGCTTCCGATAGTCAATGGTTGGTCGCCATTTCCCATTAGGTTTGAGAACTGGCCAGATAGGGGCAGAGTATGTGCTATTACAGGCCCGTATAACACCTTTCTCAAGCATGGATGCGATGATTTCCTGAACTGGTTCATGTGAGGCGATGGGAATTTCTTTGGCAAAGGATTCTTTGAACTTATACAGGACTTGTCTTAGTCTTTGGCGGTCTGCATCGTCCTGAAGTGCATCAGCATCCTGAAGAATTTGCTGCACTTGAGATTCAAAACCTTGATACGGCTCATCTGTCGGTGGGTCTGTTTTTTATCATCAGTGTTGACATTGACAGGTGTGGCAGGTGCTTTAGTCTCACTGACAGGCTGGTGGGAGACTGTGTACACTGCAAGGTGTTGGTCATCTGTCAGCTCTGTTCTGCACACATGGTGTTTGGCCACTGGCATGACAGATGTGATGGCAATGAGTTGGAAGGGTGCCGTGAGCAATGTGTTGTCAGTGTGGTCTTCAGGTATCAGTGCTTGTGGAAGGGGCCCGATGACGGGTAAAATGAGTTCAAAGTCATGAAAGTCATTACTGACTAGCCATCCCAGTCGGTAGGCTTTGGGGATGCTGATGTCAGCTGCTGTGCAATTGTTGAACAGAATGTAGACTACCCGAGATGACACTTCTGTGAGGGGTGTGGCTTCGGGTGTGAGTCCGAGGTCTTCACATTCAGGTGAAGGTTGGAAGAAACCCAGCGTGTGGTTTAAGGTTTGGCCACGTCGAATGTTAAGCCGTACAGCGACCCCTTTAGTGTAAGTTGGTACCACCGTTTCTTGTTCGTTGATCAGGGTGCAGACTTCAGGGATGGTCTGACCTGACAGTAGATTGTCATGACTGATGGGAACAGGTGGCTGTAAAGTCGATGGGGCCCATATTACTTCATTAAACATGTCCACATGAGCTTTGAGACGAATCAGAACGTCTGCTCCAATGTAGACATTGTGGACTGGGTCAGGAAGGATCAGGAAGTAATGGGTCAGGCACCAGTGATTCCATTGCAACTGCAAAGCACAGATCCCTTTGGCAGATATCATTGAGGATGGATGTGAGTTCAGAGGGAAACATGTGCGTTTGCTGGTATAGGGCAGGTCCGGTGTGTTTTCCGGTGGGTTGAGGAGATTCCCCCCTTCTATGTAAAGCGCTTTGAGTGCAGAGAAAAGCGCTATATAAATGTAATGAATTATTATTATTATTATTATTTTCAGTGATTGCTTAATAGTGAGAGACTGATTGCTGAGTTGTCTGCCCATAGTGCCAGGATAATGTCTGTTGTGGTTATATCCTGCAGCTGTAGGTCAATGTTTACTTGGGGGCAGTAGTTATCAGAGTCTTGGGTGGTTCTGAAAGTGCAGAGTAGTGAACTTGAACTCTGCTCAGCTGTTGTGACTGTGTTCTCCTGGCAGGCTGAGGGAGTTCCCGTGAACCCTGTGACCTGACAGTCTGGCTCAGCAGATTTGTGTGGCTGGAGGGGGAGGGGTTCACGCACTTGAGCCCAAACCTTTAGGTGTTTGAAGTCCAGTAACGGATCAAATCGATCCAGAAGGTCTTTGCCTATAAGAAACGGGTAAATGTTCATTGGAGAGACATAGACTGGATTTATCAGGCTCATGGGCCTGATCGCCAGGTGAATGAGGGCTACGTTTCTCAGCTGGATGTCATTTTGGCTGTAGGATTGAGCTCACAGGTGTGGAAATTTAGAGTTCGATTCTGTCTTTGAGCTTCAAACTTGAGTTTTTTTTTTCGAACAGTTGAGCAGAGATTAGTGTGAGATCAGAGCCAGTGTCCACTAGTGCTTCGAGCCTCATTTCCCGTTCCAAGGTGATGGTTAAGTAAAGTTTTCGTGCCACTCCTCTCTCAATGAGATTCCCGAGGAGTTTTGGTGTGGGGTCTTGCGTGTTGATCGACAAGCAGTGAGGGTATGTCTCGTGGGGCTCGTTTTGGGTGCAGATCACTAAGACAGCACTGTCTGGTACTTTGTTGTGAGAGCTGCTGCAGTCATGTTCAGGAAATGTAGTTGTCAGCTGGAGTGAGTGAGAGGTGTCAGTTGGTGATGCAACAATGAGTTTATTAGTTTGTGGCTGACAAACAGTGTTCTGGGGGGCAGTCAGCTGGAGGGAGTGAGTGGAGCTGTTATTTAGTGATGTAACAGCGAAGTTTATAGGTTGTGGTTTACCAACAGTGTCTGGTGGGTTGTCAGCGAGAGGAGCTTTGGGAGTGGCGTCAGCTTCAGGCATACGGTTTAGTCATGCGGTGTCTGTTTTATCCTTGTCTTCCTTGTGAGGTTTCTTTTGGAGAAACTCTCTCAGTACGCTTAGAAGTTCTGCCTCTTCAGACGTGGCTGCACTGTCTCTGTTGGAGGTTTGCTCCCGCTTGTGCTTACCAGTGTCCCGTCGAGAGTGGTCCCTTGATCGGTTTTCTGGGCTTGACGATCGGGGAGATGGGGGTTGGTTCCTTCTGGGTCGCCGGCCGGCTTCCCAGTTGCCCCCTCCCTTTTGGTTGTGGGAGGGGCGAGGTCGGTCCCAGAATCCCCCGAAGCGGTCATTTGGCTGCCTTGGACGGGCACCCCCCTGACCACGCTGCCCTCTGCTGGCTTGGAACGGTCTTGACTCTCTGTTGAAGGGTTTGTAATTGGGCTGCTGTGCGCCCTCTAGTGTCAGTTCTGGACATTGCTCAGAGACAGGGCAAATTGTGGGGTGTTTTACAGTTTTTTCAGACACAGTTTTTTGTTTAATGTAGGCTTTGTGAGCCAGGTCACGTAGCTGTTGGATCGACATAGTCCGCAGACAGACGAGGACTCCGAGATGGGTACTCAAGCTATAATGTAGATTCCTCAGGAAGAGGGTTTTGAAATTGAGGTCTTCCTCCATGTGTGCCTCATTACGCGATCCGAAATAAACTTGTCGCAGGCGGCCATAGTAATCTTGTGGGGTTTCCAGCCGGGCTTGTTTGAGATCCATTGCTGCGATGATGCCTTGGTCTGACTCAGGATCGGAGAATTCGCGAATCAGGGCTTGTCGTAATTGTGGGTAATTCATTTTGACAGTCTCTGGTTGACGGTCTAGGAAACTTCGCACATCACGCCCAGACGTGATCCTGAGGGATAAACTTGTCCCACGTCGTGGCATTGGCCACAGTTTGTAAGTGAAAATCAATGTCCTGTAAATAAGCATACACTCCGTTTTTTTCTGCTGGTTTTGGGATGAAAGTCGGGATGTTTCTAGCCAGCTTGTCCAGTTCCTTAGGAGCCATGCGGTGACTGAGGGCCTGCCCCTCCGGGACGGGGCCCTGTCCTTGGGCGCTGTTTTTCCCTCCGTGTGAATTATCAGTGTTTTTGGAGTGAGACATTTTATAATTTTAAGTTTTTTTTTTTCACTTCTGGAGATCAAACTCAGAATAAAATATCTCAGTCCAAAATAAAAGGATTGTTTTAACAAAGTTAGCAAGCTGTAAATGCGAATATGTATTTAAACAGCTTATTAGATAAACACCGCCGTGAATTTTGAGGAAACAAAATCGAGACGGAAGCAATGAATGGCAGGTCTTATCTGCTGTTGACCACGCGATGGCGGTGTTGCGCTCAGCGGAACAAAATCACGAGGTGGTAATTTGAAACTGATACGCGCCTATAGAGATTGCTTCAGCAATCACAGTTTTCACGCATGCAGACTTTTTGCAAACACAAAAACCACACTGCAAATAAATTATAAGGAGATCGCGGCGGATCTCGTGTGCCTGGTCTGTACAGAAACTGAAACGGGGTTTTCGCTGGGTAGTTAAACCAGCTTTTCACAACCCGTAGTTGTCGTTGCTAGCGACATAAAATAAGATCTTTTTTTTTCTGACCCGGAGCACTTTGCTCTCGGGGTTTACAGAATACCGGTAGTACACCTGAGGGGAACTTTTCTTTGTTCAAAAACAGGTCTTTAGACAGAATTACATGTACGCAGTCAAGCAAAAAGAGATTTCCCATTTTTCTAACTTGGACTTGGTACAATACTGTGAACTGCAGTTCCCTTTCGTTGTCACTCCGAGTTACGTCGGATGACGACGAATGGGGTTTCGCTTAGAAAGCCTCTCATCTTCGAGTATATAAAACGAGCCTTTGGCAAAGAAATGCCATGGTCTCGGAATTTGCATAGCGTAACTCCGCCCCACCCTAGGGGTATTTAAGGAAGTACGCTGCAACATGCAGATATGTTTTCGCTTCGGAGCCAAGTTCATTCACTTCACTCCACAGCCAATTCTGAGTTCATCTCTATTTCTCTTCGAGACGAGCCTCTCTCCAGGTGTTGGTGTGACAGCGAGTTCCAGCGAGTGCACATTCCCTGCTTATCTGTGCAGTGATTTGCCAGTGTTTGTGTGTTCATCTCAAAATAACCAAATGGGAACCAAACGGGAACGTTAGGGGAACGTTCTGTGTTTGCTGGGAAGTACAGTGATCTGTCACGCCACATCAAACAGCGCCAAAACGGCATTTATTGTTTGAATTTCGTGATCAAATAGACAGAATTTGAAAGATTACACCTTGCTTATTATCGAAAGTAACAAAATACGGAGCTTGATATTATAGGGTGTTAATGGTGGTTAGGATTTAACGCTGTATTCGTTGTGTACACATAAGACATGAGGTCCATTGAGCCGGGGCAGCAGGGGGCGGGGCGTCCTCGGTACGCCATGAGAGTATCGCAAAACGTATCGTGGGTGGTGTATCGCGGTTTTTCGGTTCGGTTTGAATATCGTTACACCCCTAAAAAAACGTTGAACTATGTTCAAAGTCTAGTGTGACCGCACCATTAGATATAACACTCACAGACAGACAGTCTCAATTGTGACTTGCAGAACAATGACTTGGTCCCACTTCAATTTTATATAAAGAACATTGATCTGATGTTGTATTATGCACAATACTTACCTAATGTAGATAGTGTTTTGACCATACTTAACTGTTAAGTTAAAGCTGCAGTCCGCAGTTTTTCCTCTTTGTCGCCATCTCTGTTCGAAATCTGCAATTGCAGTTATTCGCGGTATTATCAACTTTACATGGGTTGTGCCTCGGCATGGCACAGCGAGGATGATCCAATGTTTTTAGGAGAATGTGCGGCTGTCAATCACCGCGCTGGTGGTGTGGATACTGTCATTCGCAATCACAGATTGTACTTTTTGGAAGTATGACCAACATAAGCATTTTCACCGGAAAATGTCATCTGAAAAGTAAGTAACATCCACTTTTGTTCTGACCAACTAAGGGGAAAAAATTATTGCAGTAAATCGCGCAGATTAAATCTAACGATCGCTTATCATATCACGTCAAACCTTGCAAATTATTGTTCTCAAATTGTTAATGTTAACAACATCAGCATTGCATTGCGTGACGACATTTAATGCCCTTCCAATGTTTATCCTTGTTTTCTCATTGGCCGGTTGCAGTCTCTTATTTCTGTAGCCACTCCTAAGTCCAAAGTCTTTTGCATTTTACAACGGGTGAATCTCCAGTTGTCACTGGTGATTGTCGTTTGAACCTTTAGAGGTCCGCCATCAAATTGATAAGTTTAATTATATCAAGTGCTGTGAGAAAAGGCTATAAATCTCCACCTCCAACATCCTCACACGCAATATAGCCTACTAGCCGAGACTCCTTCTTTATGTGTACAGATGAGACGTAATGATGCAAAGACATGCTCGAATTTCCCGCGGAAATCCACCAGTACCACTGGAATTAAAAAACATTATTACAAGCTTACCATTTTGAATAGAGCTAAGGCAAGCAGATAGTTTTGAACACTGGCTGGATATGTACTTGCTCAAAAAAATATTTTGGATAATTTTTAACCCAAAAAAGCTACGGACTGCAGCTTTAAGGGTGTTTAATCCATGTGTTGGTGGAGCTTCCACTTTATAATCTGAAAGTGCAACAACATTCAGGGTGGGTTGAGTAGAAGTGAGTACAAATTTAGTGTTGCTGTGAGTGGTATAAAGTGTTTTCTGTGTATGGAAGGACGTTTTTTTCAGCCAAGACCAAGTATATACTTATAAATATTTATAATTATTATATTTATTTTAGTTCTATTGTTTTTTTCTTGCCTTGTAAATATTTTGTGCACAATTCTGGGACTACTGGATCACAAAAGACTGTCAATAAACACCATTGACTATTATTATTATCATGCCTCGTCACACTACTTTACACACATGCCTGTTTTGCACAAAGCACTCAAACACAGAACCAGGAACAGGAATCACATGAGTTCAGGGAAACTGAAACTGAAATGTAGTTGAGCTGTTGTGTGCTTGTGTCTCTGTATCCATGCAGTAAAAATGGCAGAAGCCAGAATTATTCAGGATGAGTTCTTGTGTCCTGTGTGTCTGGATCTCCTGAAGGATCCAGTGGCCATTCCCTGTGGACACAGTTACTGTAAGAGCTGTATTACAGGCTGCTGGGATCAGGAGGATCAGATAGAGTCTACAGCTGCCCTCAGTGCAGACAGACCTTCAGTCCAATACCTGCTTTAGTTAAAAACACCATTCTGGCTGAAGTGGTGGAGAAACTGGAGACTAAACTTCCTGCTGACTGTTACGCTGGAGCTGGAGATGTGCAGTGTGACGTCTGTACTGGAAGAAAACACAAAGCCGTCAAGTCCTGTCTGGGGTGTCTGAACTCTTACTGTCAGAATCACCTTGAACAACATGAGAGTTTCTTTAAAAGAAAGAGACACAATCTGACTGATGCCACTGGACGACTGCAGGAGATGATCTGCCAGAAACACGACGAGCTCCTCGAGGTTTTCTGCCGCACTGATCAGAAGTGTATATGTCTGCTATGTACGATTGATGAGCATAAAAACCACGACACTGGATCAGCTGCAGCTCAGAGGACAGAGAAACAGGTATGAACTTAAATAGTCCCGTCATGCTCATTTACAGGTTCATAATGTTGTTTACGGGGTCTACTAGAATACATTTACATAATTGAATGTCTGTTTTCACCCTCTGTCTGAACACTGTTTTAGTTTCAGTTTCTTTAAAACCCACCTTCTAAAAAAATCACCTCCCAGACTGTTGTGATTGGTCTAATGCTTAGCGTTAAGCATAAAGGAAATCCATAACAACTCCAAGGGCAGTAATCTAAGTCCTCTGAAGTAATAATAAAAAAATAAAAAAATAATGCATGTTTAGTTATGTGACATGCATGAGCCAGTGAGGTTTGATGTTATTGATGTGTCACCATATTTGATTTGGGCTTTAAAAACAGACTTCTTCAGAATATCTATGAAAGAGAAAATCATACAAGTTTGGAAAGACATGAAGATGAGTAAAAAAATGGAAGAAGAGCATTGGTGCATGTTTCAGAGATCTTTAGATCTTTAACCAGGGCTCAACATTAAGCCTTTTCATGTGCTTGTCCTTCGGACAAGTAAATCTGTCATTCACTTGTCCGAGTAAAAAAGTTGCTTGTCCGGAATTTTTTGTTTTTGTTTGTTGTGTTGTAAATATAATTTATTCTGAAACAATATTCTCATCAGTGTTCAATCAGCTTTGATATATTTAAATCTGCATAATTGTAATATCTGCACCTTTAAAGGGCATTCCTTATTAAATGTATCCTTCATCTTTCATTTTAAATTTCTAAATTTGATCAATAAATTAAATGATACAAATAAGACACTATAGGACTGTTACCCTAGGTAGGGCTGATCAAATTAAGCCATTTACACTGAAAAATTACAATTGCATTTAATAATGTTATGAGATTGTTTTAAATATACAAATAAAAAAATGTTGGAAAGAATGATACTTTTAAACATTTCACAACACTAAACCACCAGTAGGTGGCGCCAGGCTTTCTTAATGAACGAGTCATTGACTGATTCATTCAAACAAATCTTTGACTCAACCGATTCCTTCAAAATGCTGAATCATTCAGTAATGAAACAGAGTGTTGCTGTGATCTTTGTTTGGAACTACTTTCGTTGCTGAAACAGAACCAAAACAGCCAATATTGCATCTAAATTGGAAGTGACTTAATTTTAACTGTTTATTGAACTGTTGTACGAAATCAATGTCACATTTTCAATCGTGATGGTATTCAGGAAAAATGCACTCGTTGTGTGAGGTTGCTTAACTCTATCATATGTGAAAAATATATAAAATCCATATTTTGAATTTTTATAGGCAGTATGTTGTTAACGGAGTTTCTTTTGTGAGTGCAGCGCTCATTTGTTTCATTTCTCCTCAAGAGGCTGTGCGAGCAAAAACAGTGTTACCACCATAATACTGTATTATCCGCTATCGATCGCAACTTACAATAAATGTAATTAAATCAGAATCATTCTCTCGTTTTAGTGATTCCCTACTTATTTTTTTGTTATTGACGTTCAAATCAGGCTACTCTGGTCGGGCAAGTAAAATTTTCTTTAACTTACACAAAAAATACACTTGTCCCGGACAAGCGTGCTTTAACCCTTCAGTTTCACCACTTCACCAATATTGGGTTCATATCTGTTACCTGATGATTACTGTGATGTTTCTCCTGTCATTGGTTTGTCCTTTAGCACCAGCTGAAGGAGACGCAGAGGTCGTTCCAGCAGAGGATCCAGCAGAGAGAGAAAGATCTTCAGCAGCTGAGAGAGGCTGTGGAGTCTCATAAGGTGAGTCTGGAGAAGAAGAGAAGTTTGAGAAGTCTCAGTCAGGACTCACTGAAGCTCAATGTGTGATTGTGATGTGTGTCCTAACAGCGCTCTGCACAGACAGCAGTGAAGGACAGTGAGAGGATCTTCACTGAGCTCATCCGCTCCATTGAGAAAAGCCGCTCTGAGGCGACACAGCGGATCAGAGATCAGGAAAAGACTGCAGTGAGTCGAGCTGAAGATCGACTGGAGCGACTGGAGCAGGAGATCAATGATCTGAGGAGGAGAGACGCTGAGCTGGAGCAGCTTTCACACACACAGGATCACATCCAGTTCCTGCAGGTAACAGAGATCTAGAAGAACAGAATCATAGTGGACTTGAGCAAGAGACTCACAGAGAAACATTTCATGAGAGCAGAATGAGCCGTCGACTGAAGTGTTGATCTGTGTGTTCGGTTATTATATAATCATCAGTCAGACTCTCATCTGATCTTCTTCTTTTGAAAGAGATGCACTTAGAAATGCATTTCAGCTCTGGAAATCTCTTAGAAAAACTCTTTTTTTTCCTGAAAGATATGAGCTTCCAGACTCCAAGAGTTAAAACACATTTGAACTTTTTTACCTCATTTTTTTCTTCTAATTTCTGACATCATGGTGAAATCAGTGGACAGGGATGGTAGCAAGTTTAGTAATGTTCACCGCAGTTGCATCAGATGCAAAGTTGCATCTTCAAACTTGCCTTTAACACATTAATGAATTTGACAGTGAAGTCCTCAAACAGGAACTAACAGGCTGTATATTAGCGATGCTTCAGTGTATTTAAACCACAAAACCTGACCTTGGGATCGTGTCCTAAAAGTCCTGGTGAATTTCAGAGCCACAAACTACTCAAAAGTTTATTTAATAGTCAATCTACTCGTAGCCTTTGAACTGTTTTTCCTGATCAAATCTACTCCACCCTGCCATGTGACGCAATTGATGCACTTGATCTATTATATTAATGTTATTGCTTTTCCTAGAAAGTTCACATACAGTGTAAGTGTCAAACGCTAGAACTTATAGCACTAGCATGATGTAATGAATATGAGAAGAATGAAGCTGATGCTGTGAAAGTGCTGGATTGAGGAGAGTTACTAAAGATCAACAAGAGGTGCACAAATCTGACAGTAGTGCAGGTTATTGATGAAGTGTGGAGGTGATGAGCTTTGATTTCTGTTTTTTGTAGAGTTTCCAATCTCTCTCAGCTCCTCCTGAATCTACAGACGGAAATGACAATCCCTTCAGTTCTCTCTCCTCTTTTGATGGCGTGAGAGAATCTGTCCTTCGGCTGAGAGAAAAACTGGAGGATTTCTGCAAAGAGAAGTTGTTCTCTGACAGAGGTAAAGTCCTGGAGATTCTGCTCTCAGAAATGACCCTCCGTCATCTCATATCATGTAGATTAGAAGATCATATTAGAAATGTCTTAGTAACGGATGCTGGGATCATTTTCTCTTGACATGATAATCACACTCTTCATGTCTGTTGATTTCCACAGTCACTTCCACCAACATTGTTCCCAGAACCAGGAACGACTTCCTACAATGTAAGTCACTAAGAAAATAAGCAGAGAAACTCACTGAGTGTGTTCATGTTCTTCCTGTAGAAGGAGAAAGAAAACATGACAGAAGAGTTTTAGAGTTGATCATGTAAACACATGTGTCAATTACAAGGCCCGCGGGCCAAATACGGCCCGCGTCGACTTTTAATAAGGCCCGCCAACAAATTCTGGTAATCAATTTAACGTGGCCTGTGCGCTGTTTAAATCTACGCAGGGGCGCAGGATATGCCGTATATGCAGTGCATAGGGGCACCGCATGGAAGGGGGGTGCCATTTTGCCAAAACATTTCTTTGAAAATCTTCTTTAATAAATGTTTAAAATATTTCAAAATAATATTTGTTGAAAATATTATGTTTGTTTAGCATTTTAAATGAGTAATAAAAAAAATATATATATTATATGAAGTGATATCAACTGCCCACCCTCGACATACTTTAAAGCAGCCATTGCTCTGTGACAGTCACATGTCCAAAATGGACAGAGGAGGGAAGCATTCTGGGGCGTAGAACAGAAAATGTAAAAAAGGAAATGAAATACAATGCCTTAAAATGAAAACATCAATGTGCAAGTAGATAAAAATAGATTGGCATTGATGCACGGCTTTCTATGGGCTAAAGCAGGGGCTGGCTGACAACCAGACTGTAACATCATACATGAGCCACTCTTCGGTTCGTTAACTTTTAGATCCAACCAGTCTTCCACCAGAGCTGTTTTCATGAGTTTTGTTTTTGTTATGCGCACGACCACAAAATTCTCCACTTTCACTCAGCAGTGTTAATTTCGTTGTATTGTCAATAGGTGTTGACGAAAATGTCTGTAACAACAATGACTTTATGTTAGGGAATTAATTAGCTCAAATGAGCGGTAATATTCATCAATGTGAATATGCATATGTTGCTTTCATAAATTAAGTTATTCAAAAATAGGGAATAGGTCAAAGCCTCGGCTTGTATCAGCGATTACACAATTACTTGTAATAATCACTGATAGAGACGGGTAGAATTTATTTAATTGGGGGAAATTTTAGGTAGAAGTTGAAGAATGTTCATTTATCATGCAGACGGGCCTACCGGCGGACAGAATGTATAAGTTATGAACAGAAATCGGCGTCTTAACACTGATAGATAACACTTTCTTGTGGCCACAAAGAAGATAATTATCTTCATGTTTTAGACAATTTTTAGATTTCTTTTAATAGTAAAAACAATCGTAGAGCTTATAAGGTGAAATCTGCACTCCTCAGGGACTCAGAATTTGAAACAAAACAGGCAAACTTAATTCAAATGATTTAACAAAGTTTATTTAAACAAGCTAGCGATTACATACATTACTTTAAATCACGCGGAGTAAAATATGCATAAACAAAACAGACAATATAACGATCGTAATACAGAATACAACAAAAATAAAAGGTTGAGAGAGAGGAAGGGAGAGAGATTGGGAGAGAGAGAGAGAGAGAGAGAGAGAGAGAGAGA
>FLSR01000376.1:166418-206429 GCA_900092035.1 Leuciscus waleckii
ATTGTATTTCGTCGACTAAAACTAGACTAAAACTAAAACAATTCAGATGACTAAAATATGACTAAAACTAAATGCATTTTAGTCAAAAGACTATGACTAAAACTAAATCAAAATTTGCTGTCAAAATTAACACTGTCACTCAGGCATTAAGAATGCCAAAGTAAGTTAAAGGTGCAGTCTGTAAGAATGACAACTAGTGGTCGAAATAGGTACTGCAGTCCAATTGAAAATATCGGAGATCGTCGTTTCTCCCGAGCACACTCAACAGTTATGCGCAACGGACAATGAAAATTGGCAATGTGCAGTACACAGACCAAAACAAAAACAAACATTCCAGTCTGGAAACACACATTTCAAAGTAAAATAACTGGCTGTAGAAGTGTTTTTCAGAGAAACAAGCTTGTTTCCTCAATATATGCAAACATATTATGGTATTTTTATGCTTTAGTAGAGTGAAAAGGTTACATACAGCGCCTTTAAAGCTGTTGTCGGTTAATTTGATGGATAAACTTTCTCCTCGACTTTTGTTGATAAGACTTTATGGTTTTATTTACATGGCCTTCTTTTAGGCTAGGTAGGAATGGACCACACAGGATATTATGACTAAATATATCAAGAAATATTGCAGATTAGAGTATTGCAGACTTAAGGTATAAATATTGTGAAATATTTGGTCCATTACGATGAAAAGCACAGAGAGTCAAGAGCAGGTGAAGAGAACGGGTAGGAACTGTCACAAGATATTTTGACTTAAAGGGGTCATGACATACTATTTTATGTTCTCTGATGTACACTTATAATGTAAGTACAGTTTTTGTGCACCAGAAAGTCATAATATTGCAAAATATTTAATTTTTGTCTCTGTCTGACTGAAAAAGTTTGTTTATGAATGAGAGAGCCAGTGAGTGGGGCCAAGGGTGAAAAGCAGGCATCTGTCTTTCTAAAGACATGTAAATGTATTTTGACTCTTGTCATTACACAATGACCTCTTATTTATCAAAACATCAAGTAAAATTGGATTCCTTATGTCATGACCACTTTAAACAATATCAAGAAACATTACAAATTAGGGATTGCTTATTTAACTTATGGAACGCTGAAATTTCATGTTTTTTATCTAAACGACATACCCATTGGAAAGGAAACAATCTCTGGTTTCTGATACAAGTGTCAGGGTGATTCTAGACCTTACTGACACAGAGTTACAGAGGCTAGAATGGAGGGTTTTTATTTCCGTCAAAGTCATTCATCTGTAAACTGACTAAAATACACTGCTGTAAACACATCTAATGAGATAAAGACAAACTCAAGGTCATAGCCACATGTCTTAGCTTACTACAGAAAAAAGTTTGAAGTCAAAAGACTAAAAAATGGATTTTATATGAATCGTTTTCTACAGATATGTCTGTGCGTTTTTGTTTTGTGCCATTTGGAGACTCCAAAAGGAACTTTGGTTACCAAGACAGCATGCTGAGTTTCAAAGGCTTATAACTTTTGAACCCCTTTGCCTAGAAACATAATCTTGGTATCTGATAAAAGCTAACACTCTGATGTATTTTGTTATGTATTTGGATTTGATGTCAGTCACTTAGGCACAACATTACATTAGCATAACCACACAAAACCCATATTTTCTTCCATTCCGCCTGAGAGATTTTGATAAATAAGGGCAAACAAAGTGCACTGTCAAAGTTTTTTATATAGAAATATTAGAAAATTGAATAACTAAACTATGCAAAATACAAATACACACACACGAATGATAAAAAACTATTTACATGACCGAAGAGCCTGAGAAAATTACAAACCTGAACTGTGCAAAATACAAACACACACACACACACACACACACACACACACACACGATTGATAAAAAACTATGTAAGACTTTGCTCAACAAACATGACACCCAAATGTAGTATTATAAGTCTCGAATGAGAAGTGAGAGTCGAAAGAATGTCCGGTAGTGAACTACTGTTTACAGTTTTTATATCGTAATTCGGTCAGAAATGTCAAGATTGTGAGGCGAACAAATAGTTTTGGATTAAAAGGCTTGGATATTCCATTTCCTTGGACTCTTGGGGATTTATGAAAACAATTTGTTTGGGACAATTTCACCGAAGTGGAAAGAGGGAAGAATTTTGACGGTAAGTAAACAAACTGAATTGGCGCCGCCCAGTTCAGGTGACTAACAACTAGATTACAGTTTTATGACTGTTATAAATCATATTATGCTTTGTGTGTGGGCTTAATGGAATCCTGATGTGTGTGGGCTTAATGGAATCCTGAGAGTCTACGCTTTCAAACGATGTGCTGTATGACCGTATATTTTGAAGATTTAATGCTTCAAAGTTACAATGAAGTTTATGCAGCGTCACTTCCGAGGGGGGGTGTGCCGTGTACGGCACAGCGATCTTTAAAAGTATATATTTTGTGAAATATCTGGTCTATTTACTCAGCCATGAAGATGGGGAGGACAGCAAAAAATTAAAGGGCCTTTGAAATGTCCTGATGGGCCATATCCTAGATCTGAGAAGAGTAACAGGCACTTTTCTAAAGCCTATTGTTATCTCTTATTATCAAATGGGGTGAGAATTGAGTGAACTCGTTGTTGTATTCCAAGAAATAAAATAAAGTGTATTGCCTTGCATGTAAATTATTTTGCTGTAGCCAAAGCATGTGACAAACGGTGTATGTACCATGTGTTGGGATACAACAACTGGCAATGTCTTTCAAAAAACCTACAGCATCATGAAACAAGTAACCATCATGTAGATGCTTACCTTTCATGGAAAGAATTGGCAACTCGCTTGCAGTGAGTAAGAACAATGGACAGTGTTTGACAAGAGTGATTGACTGCATTCTTTTTTTAGCTGAAAGAAACCCTGAGAAGGAAGAAAGAACAATTGGGGAACCCTAAAAATGGCAAATTCTCATGCAATTATCTGTACTTTCTACTCCTTACATTTTAAAAATAGCCTCGTTACACCTATTTCATTTCGGCTTGGTTTCATTCCGGCTTGTCATTGTAAAAAAAAAAAAAAACCTATCCAGATAATTCGCGCCATCCAGATAGAGTGAATTTGATTGTGGTTGGATGAGAAGTATAAACATATAGAATTTCGACTGCTTATTGGTTTGTACGCGATCCATCACACCTGCACATGACACACAAATCATGTCACACTCCAGCAAGAAGTCATTATGGCCTTTAGAAAAATGTTTTTTTTGAGGAGGTGGGGTAGTGCACTATAGGCCCCTGTGGCATGGCCTAAGCTTTTGTCCTTAATGGCATTTTTTTTCCCTTACATTACTTTTACTTTTATACTTTAAGTTGTTTTGAAACCAGTATTTTTACACTTTTACTTGAGTAAAAAGCTTGAGTTGATACTTGTACAGAAGTATTTTTAAACCCTAGTATCTACACTTCTACCTGAGTAATGAATGTGAATATTTTGTACACCTCTGGATGTAAGGACAGGACAGAACTGTACTGGAGATTCAACATATTTTTCAAAAACAGGATATCTTCTAAAACTAAGGGATAAATGTGATTATTTTACACTGAAAGCCAATTAAAATCATTCATCCAAGATGTAGAGGTAAAATCACAGTAGTAGTAAAAAGTTTTTCAAGAGTTTCAGGAAAGGAAGAACAAACTGAAAACTCTTGTGTAAAAATTACACTGTGGATTTATTTTAAACTGTATTTTGTCTCTTTAATCTTTGAGGCAACAGACAGAAATGTAAAGAAAGCTGAAGATCTCCAACGTTAGGCCTACGATGCCTAAAAACTTAATGGATCCTTGCTGAATTAAAGTATCAGTTTCTTTTAAAAAAGAATTCTACTGACCCCAAACATTTAATGGTGTAAATATAATAATAAGTGTAATTTTAATAAACACAGAATAATAATCAACATTAATATGCAGGGAAGACAATTAGACAACATTTTATTTTATATTTTATGTGCAGCATAATTCCTGATTCTGATGTGTTTTATCTCCATCAGATTCCCATCAGTTCACTCTGGATCTGAACACAGTGAATAAACTCCTCCGTCTGTCTGAGAAGAACAGAGTGATTACTGACACTGACACAGTCCAGCTGTATCCTGATCATCCAGACAGATTTGATGATCATCCTCAGGTGCTGTGTAGAGAGAGTGTGTGTGGACGCTGTTACTGGGAGATTGAGTGGAGTGGGGTTGGTGTGTGTATATCAGTGTCATATAAGAGCATCAGCAGGAAGGGATCGGGTCATGAGTGCAAGTTTGGAGATAATGATCAGTCCTGGAGTTTGTTCTGCACTCGATCCAGTTACTCATTCACACACAATAACATAAAGACTGATCTCCCTGTAAAGCCCATCAGCAGGAGAATAGGAGTGTGTGTGGATCACAGTGCAGGAACTCTGTCCTTCTACAACGTCTCTGACACACTGAGCCTCATACACACAGTCCAGACCACATTCACTCACACACTCTATCCTGGGTTTAGGGTTTATTATGATTCATCAGTGAAACTGTGTTGATGAATGAGAACAGACTGTAGAGAATTTACCCATAATGCTTTGAGCTGCATGATAAATCAGTTACAGTGAGATGTTATAAAGTCTCTTATTTTCTCTTCATTACATTAATAACCAGCTGACCTTCTGTCAGTGAACTAACATGTCAGAATAAAGAACTGTAGCCTGAATAGAATACCATGACCTTTGACCTTCCTGAAAGGTGAGCTAATCCCACTCAATTATGATATCTGCCAGTGTTTCTACATGTTAAAGAAACATTCTGTACCTGAAAAACAGAATATGATTTCTGTCTTTGGTTGCATTTGTCCTATTGTTTGTAATGTGCTTCTTTGTTCTTATTTTTAATAAAGAAATTAAATAACCAGAATATCTATATTGTAAAATATTTTTATATTATATTTTATATTATTTTTATATTTTATTTGATCGTTATTGTTGTTATTATTTGAATTAAAATCTCGTATTATCTTGAATTAAGATTTTGGTCAAACTGCCTACCACAAAATGACACATAATATGGACTTTACTTTATTAATTCATTCACTGTATTTAACGTGTATTTTAACTTGTAAACCACATTTGTAGCTATTTGAATATTAATACAGTAATATCTGGTGTAGAACTGTGATACATCCACTCCACAACATGTGAAAATCCATGGTTACATCCCCTCCAGGAGTGCACAATATTTTTTTTATGATTTTTGCTATCAAAATGACTGATTTTGTGATGGTAATTTCCAGAAATTTGCGAAAAATATGCCTTTTTTTTTATAATTAGGGTACCACATTTACCATAGTATGTGTTATGTTAGATGCACAATAGTCCTACATGACAACAGAACAAAGAAAATGGACAAATCTTGTTTATTTTGGTATCAAAACAAAAAAAAGAAGAAAAAAAAGGCTAGTCCAGTGGTGTATTATCTAGCTTTAATAACATGATCACTTAGGCAGGGAAATATGACCAAAATCTTACAAGTAAACCTGAACTGTCCTGGGCACATACCCTCCCACCCCTGTGAAGTCTTTGGCTGAATCCGCAATCACTCTAAAGTAGGTAACTCCTGACACAAATTAACAGTCCCTCCAGAAAAACGCGATTATGCGATCGCATAATTCAATGCATAATCACCAAAAGTCCGCATATTTATGCGGGGGCCGCATTTTTTCAAACACGCCGCACTTTCGCCGCATAAATTGCCGATTTCTGCGCGCAAAATATGCGGGGCTTGCATGATTTCATAATTCCTGCATTTTTGTTGCAAAAAAGTCACATATATCTTAGCAGAAAGGTGAAAAATATTGCGTTTACGTCACACAAGAGCAGCCATTTTCCCCGGTTGCCATGGGAACGTTATGAAGTGACGTTATACAGTTGTAAGTATATTAGTAGTATGTAAATTTACGTTACAGTAAGAGATTGCACTTTGTGCATTCGAAGCACTTTTAACAGAAGATGTCTGTTTTGTATAGCTACCTCTGTAAAACAGGAAGCACACATTTTATTTTTTTTATATTTTATTTATTCATTTTTACAGAAGTTGTAGAGCTTTTGTAAAGCTACAGAACTTGTTTGACTCAATGTTTTGTAAGTTTGAGCCATGTGTTTATTAAGGTCTGAAATAATAAAGTCTGAAAAAACTCTGGAAGGACTGAATTAAGACATAACTGTCAATATAAGTTTCTCAGAATACAATAGTGGTCAAATACTGAAACTTGAGTCTTATATCTTTTTAATGATGTATAGTTTGTCAAGGTATAACATTAAATCTGATAGTAACTTTGAACTAAATAAAAAAAAAAACGCTTCAGTGCGCCGACGCACTGGTGAAGCTTAATTCTGAACTATGAAATATTATATTATTATATTTTTAATTATTGCAGTTATCTATTTTTGTATACTCATTTAAACCATATTTTAGTGTGAGTTACAGTTAGAAGAGATGGAGGGAACGTACAGTGAATCAAAGAAATGTTGTGATTCAAGCAATAATATAATAAATCACTTGATCTTTAGAAATAATTATGGTACTTAAATAAAACAAATTATAAAAAAAAACAACTAATTTTTAATATTAAGGTTTGGACATGAGGGTGAGTAAATGATCACAGAAGACAAATTAGAAAATGTCAATTTTCTTTTTTGAGTGACTATCTCTGTAGACTTTAGTAAACATAAGTTGGCATGACTTCACAATGTTGTGTGAATTTTCTTTTCAGGAAGTAGAGTTTAAAATGTCAACTGAACAGCTTGTCTGGGTAGTTCAAGAATCTGTGGATTTGTTTTGGAGAGTGGTGGTCCAATTTCTGCAAGTCGTTCTGTCATCATGCGCTGTGCGCTGTCAATACACTGTCATCTTGGCCAGGTCTCTCTTGGAAAAGAGGTTTTAATCTCAATGAGATAACCTGGTTAAATAAAGGTTAAATAAATAAATAAAAAATCATAACAAGTGAAAACAAACACAAGTTATTAAAATGATTATAACACCATGCCATCAGGCTTCATTTTAAAATATAGAATAAATAACATGATGATCATGATAAATATTCTTTGAGGATGTTTGGGCTCTTCGTCGAGATAGTGGATCACCCATTCAGTCTGTCCGTGGATTGAGGGTGTGCAGCGAACATTTTTCACCAGACGATTTCAGTGTAGCCAAAGGAAATAAAAGACGACTGAAATCAACTGCTGTACCTAAGCAGTTTGTACGACAACGAACTAAGAAAACACACCTTCAAGATGAACCTTCAAAGCCTGTAAAGCTCAAGAGAACGTATTAAAGTTCAGAACTGGGGAAGTCTGCCAAGGAATGAGTTATGCCTCAGAAGAAGCAACCGGCGATAGAGGAAATCGACGACATTAAGAGGTCGCTTGACTTTCTCTCTGAAGAGATTACCGCTGTCAGGCTGCAGCAGAAAGCCATTTTGAGACCTTGTTGCGGAAGTAAAGGCTCTCCGGCTTCAAAATGAAGAGAAGGACAAGAGACTCGCCTTCCTGGAGAACAGAGTGGCTGATCTAGAGCAGTACACAAGAATGAATTATGTTATTGTGTCGGGGCTCAAAATAAAACCTTGGTCGTACGCACGGGCAGTGACAGTGATCACTGACCACGATCGGGAGCCCGACGGGTCGGTTGCTGACTCCGTGGAGCAACAAGTGTCAGCCTTTCTCAGTCCAAGGGCATCGAATTGGACTGTAACGCCATTGAGGCCTGTCACCCTCTGCCCCGGAGAAATAACAGTGACAAACCAGCCATTATAATGAGGGTTGTTAACTGAAAACACAAAACTGCAGTATTGAAGCAAGGAAGGAAGTTGAAGGGAACAGACGTCTACATGAATGAAGATCTCACCAGACGAAATGCTGATATCGCCTGGAAAGCACGATCCTTGAAGAAGCAGAAGAAAATACATCTACATATTCTACAAACTGCAAAATCTCCATAAAACTAAACGGAACACCAGAGGAGGCGAAAGTGATGGTGATCAAAGACATCGCGGAACTGGACAAGTTTCAATGAGGAGCATAGTGGATTATGAGGTAACTGGAATCACAAGTAAACAAACTCACCTCAAACATTATACACTCTGAAAATAATCAGTCATCTAGGCCTACATCTGGAGTTAATATACCGTTACCTATAACCCAACTGCTTGCTGATTGTGAAAAGCTGGAACTGAAAACATTTGAATATACTGAACATAATTCACAAGGCATTGAACACGATATCGATCCAGAAAATAATATTTTCTTTAACATCAATGACCATTGCAGCTACTACACCGACGATCAGTACAACAAGACCATCAACACAGATCGGAATCTATCAGTTATTCATTTTAACAGTAGAAGTCTGTATGCAAATTCTCTCAACATTAAGGAATACTTACGTCAATTCACAAAAACATTTAACATAATTGCAATATCGGAAACGTGGATTAACAGCAAAATAGTTTAACTCTGTTGTAGTGTTGATTCCAAAGCGAGATCGCTGATGCATAACACTACCCAGTTTAATGAATATTATGGCTGTGGATTCTGTCTGTATCCTGGGAAGCTGGTTGATAGGGTAGTAAAGTATCCAGTTTCAGCAGAAGAATATTGTGACAGAACAAATGAGGAAATTGTTAGGGTTGGCTGTATAAGGTGGGACAAATATTAGAGGCGTAATCAACTTGCCATACTTTGATGTTGTCTGGGGTTTTGTCCCAGACTACATGCATGCAGTCTTACTGGGGGTTTCAAGACAGATTACTAGCCTCCTGGTTGAAATTTCTTCATCCACACAGCCATATTATGTAGGCAGCCCTGCCACTTTGAGAGAGATCGATGCTAGAATTGTTGGTATCCAACCTCCACACCTGATTACTCGACTGCCTAGAGGGTTGTCAGATAGGGTGCACTGGAAAGCCTCTGAGTGGCGATCCTGGCTCCTGTTCTACAGCCTACCATGTCTTGAAGGACTTCTTCCCCAAAAGTACTTGCAACATCTTGGCCTACTTGTATCAGCCATTTATCTGCTACTGAAGGATGAACTAAAACCTTGTGAAATCAACAGAGCTGAGATCTTGTTGCTTGACTTCATGTTCAGGTTTCAGATTTTATATGGCGAGTCACAGATGACATTTAACATTCACCTTCTCAGTCATCTTGCCAAGTCAGTCAAGTTGTGGGGCCCATTGTGGACACATTCTGCATTTCCTTTCGAGAATGCAAATGGCAAACTCCTGACTTTGGTAAAAGGAACAAAAGGAGTGGCTAATCAGATAGTTACCAAGTTTCTTCTGTTTAGATCAATTCCTTACTTCTCATCCAGGTACACAGTGAAAGAAGAGGTGTTACGCTTCTGTTCTGATTTGAACAAGTACCCAAGGGTCCAAAATACTGTCAAATGTGACAATACTACGCTACTTGACAATGGGAGTGTGCATATTGTTACACAGGAAGAAGGGGTTGCCTTCTGTTCCTCTCGCATGTGCATACCTGATGAAGTTGTAGTGCACAAGCGTATGATCAAAGGAGGTCTGGTGTATAGTAGCAGAGACAACACCCAATCTCAGAGACGAGATGAAAGCTATGTGAAACTAACAGATGGAACATGTGGGGTAATCGATACAATTATTTATTTCTCTGCACGGATGATCACATAGCATTATTATTAATAACATTTAAGGTAGCTGCAGTATTTACACTACCACAACATTGTGGTTTTGTTCCACACATTTCCATTTAGTCCAGTCATTTTAAGCCAAAATTGGGGTCAACCTTGAACAAATTGCAACAGAAGCAAACTCAACTGATTTTGTATCCTCAATAGTAAGGAAGGAAAAGCCCAGAAGAATCCCATTAGGGGAAAGTTTCGAAAAAGACCCAAATTAGCCTATTCATACGCCTATTCATTCTTTTTCTTACGTGAATAGGGTAAGAATATTAACCTTTAGATATCACCATGTAAATTACTGAGTTGATTACTTGCATCAAGACAAACAAAAAATATATTACAGGTTTTTTGAAATTGTTTGTTAACATGGACAAACGGTGCATAAATCTAATTACGTATGTGATTAGACGTTGACATATAACAGTAAAATACTTAATGTTAAGGTCTGAATGGAACCCATTTAGGCTACCCATGAGCATTAATACATAGAGGCAGGAAGAAGTACTTTAAACCAGCCTTTATTAATTATTATTGCAGAGATGGGGTTTGGGGCTGGGTCTGTGGGACTGTTTCTGGGGATTCTTTTTAATTTACTTAGGCTACCTTTTGTCTTCTGCATTCTCCTTACCATTGTCTCCTGTTCTTACTCAGTTTTCCCCTTACTCAGGACATATTGAGGATACAAAATCAGTTGAGTTTGCTTCTGTTGTAATTAGTTCAAATGACTGGACTATTAAGGGACATCACAATTCTCTCAATTGCACCATGAGGAGGCGAGCGAGGAGTGAGGAAGCTTACAAAGTTATGAGCCACAGGTCTCACTCTCAACTGAGGATGAACTGGCCGCTTTAGGTACCCCAGAAACATCATCCGCTTGGAGTTCTGCATCCACCTCTGCAGCCACATCTGCCTTGAGCCTGTCAAACTCTGATGTACTAAGTAGTGACATGGGCAAGCTCTTAAATCGGGGATCCAGTAGGGTGGCTTTAAAGTAATGACCCGAGGAGTCATCAAAGACAGCCTGGAAGCGCTGAGCCAACTGAGACTGCAATGTGGTCACCATTTTAAGTGCATCTAGAAGAGCCTGTACATCCGCATTCACCTTTAAGTTTGTTAATGCAGTCTTGAGAGCCTGCACACAAGGGATAACAGAAGACAGAGAAGCCACATCCTCACACACAGTGCGTGTTGCCTCCTCAAATGGTTGTAGTATTTTCACAATGGCCTGCACTAGTTCCCATTGATGGTGTGACATTACACCTCCCAGATCCATCTCTGCACTCATGGTAGTCAGTGGTCGTCTCTGCTCCAACAGCCGCTGGAGCATGTGGAAGGAGGAATTCCACCTGGTTGACACATCATGCACCAAAGTGTTCTTGGGAAGGCCAAGCTCTTCCTGGATTTTGTGAAGTTTGTCACAGCTTTGTTTGATCTGTGTACAAACCCAGTGATCTTGCGAGCAATCAATATCACATTGGTCACTCCCCGGCACTCCTTTAGAGCAGCTGTTACCACTAGGTGTAAGGTGTGAGCCATACACCTAATGTGCACATAGTTACCATCATCCATGGCCTTAACCATGTTAGTGGCATTATCTGTGACAAAATACTCAACAGAAAATTTACCTCCAACATCATCTTGCCATTGTTTCACAACGGCCTGGAGGTGATGTAGAATTTTGGCTGCTGTGTGATCTTCATTAAGAACCTCCATCTTGAGAAGTGCTGTCACACGTTTATGTTAATCTATTCCTTGTGGACTCTGTTTGCATTCTATCCAGTGGCCAGTGAGAGAAAGATATGCATTTGTGGAAAATTTGCTCGTCCAGATGTCTGACGTGCAGTGCACAAATTTCCCTTACATTTTTGAGAGAGCTTCTTTTACTTTTGTTTTTCGCATCTTGGTAAAGTTGTGGTATAACTGTGTGAGAGAAATGCCAACGAGATGGTAGTTGGTATTGAGGTGCAACCACACTGAGAAGCTTGCGAAAACCTTTATTCTCCACTACTGAGTAGGGCATCAGGTCAAGGCAAATCATTTCTCCCACTGTGTTTGTTATTTGCTTTGCAGTGGGGTGGTTGGGTGGATAAGCCTGTTTTGCATTAAATGCAGCTAATATAGGTGATTGAAACTGACTTGCAGGGGCAGAACATGGCTGTGATGATGATTTGGTGCTGGTGGGGGGATTGGTGTTGTGGGGGGGTTGGCAGACAGTACCAGGAGAGGATGCTTTAAGTGCATGTGATTATGCATAGCAGATGTTGACAAATGTTTGATATCTCTGCCTCTGCTGATTTGACTTTTGCACACATTACATATTACTTTGGTTTTATCTGCAGCACTGACTGTAAAATGCTTACACACAGAACTTGAGCAAGTGTTTTTGGCTGGTGGAGGACCAAGAGATGGCTCAGCAGCAGCCACACTCTTTTCTATTTGTTGCCCAAATCCATGTGGGGAGTTTCAGCTAAGTTAATGAGTGACGGGAAGCTATGCTAAGGTTAACTAGCCTATAGCCTACATCTTGCTGTCTGCAAAAGACAGAGTGACTTAAACGTACCATATAACTCCCACAAGTGCATACAATTCGACACAACTACACAAGCTTCTTTTTTTTTACCTTTTTAACCGAACGTTAACGTTAATCTGTCAACAGCCTATTGTCTAAATTACCAAGCTAACAGAGCTACGTAAACAGAGCGAACATGAGAGCACCCGACTGCAGACGTCAATAATGCAGCGTAATGGAATAATCTCCCGATCAAACTCCGCTTCCCGAAAGTTATTAAAGTTATATAAAGGAACCCAGTTAAGGTACAAAAATCTATTCAACAAAAATAGTGATGCAGTTAAGTGTTTTTTCCACCCTACTGGATCCCCGATTTAAGAGCTTGCCCATGTCACTACTTAGTACATCAGAGTTTGACAGGCTCAAGGCAGATGTGGCTGCAGAGGTGGATGCAGAACTCCAAGCGGATGATGTTTATGGGGTACCTGAAGCTGCCAGTTCATCCTCAGTTGAGAGTGAGACCCGTGGGCAAAAAAGCCTCTTTTGGGGGGCAATGCACAATCTTGCTAAACCAAAAGCCAAATCTGCCTCATCTGGTGCTATGACCTCCCTCAAGATAGTTGAGAGCTACTTAGCTGAGGACAGCACTGAATCACTGACCTCAGATCCTGCAGTGACCTTCTGGTCAAAAATGATGCAGCCACAATGAACATGTAACAAGGAACGTCACTGAAAAGAAAATAACATAACAGCCATTACCTCATCCATGGTTAAACCAACAACTAATACATAAAGTGGGAGAGAGGCTGCACTATGCTTAAATATGTTTTTATTTGTATTTGCACAGATGCGTTTCGGCGCGTGCCTTCCTCAGTGTGCCCGCGCGCCGAAACGCGTCTGTGCAAATACAAATAAAAACATATTTAAGCATAGTGCAGCCTCTCTCCCACTTTATGTATTAGTTGTTGGTTTAACCATGGATGAGGTAATGGCTGTTATGTTATTTTCTTTTCAGTGACGTTCCTTGTTACATGTTCATTGCTGGATTTATGGAAAAACATCAACCAATATTGCATATCCATAATTATTATAATGGATATAATTAAAGAATACTTACACTATAATGTAAATTAGAAGTGTAACGCAAAAAAACTACTTTTCCCCCCTCAACAAATACAAATACAGATACAAATACCGGCTGCTTTGCACACCCCTACCTAGTTCATGGGTAGCCTAAATGGGTTCCATTCAGAACTTAACATTAAGTATTTTATTGTTATGTGTCAACAAGATTCAAAAATACATTTTCGCCTGGCTATACCCAATGTTTAGATCTGTTGTTGTATTTATGCAAATTAGCACATACGTAATTAGATTATGCTCCGTTTGTCCATGTTAACAAACAATTTCAAAACACTTGTAATACATTTTTTGTTTGTCTTGCTGTAAGTAATCAACTCAGTAATTTTAGTAACATTTTTACTCTATTCTCGTGAGAAAAGAATGAATAGGCGTATGAATAGGCTATATTTGGGTCTTTTTCAAAACTTTCCCCTAATGGGATCCTTCTGGGCTTTTTTCCCTTACTCAGGACATACTGAGGATACAAAATCAGTTGAGTTTGCTTCTGTTGCAATTTGTTCAACCTTTTTTCATAAAATGACTGGACTAATTGTGCAATGCTGGGAATCATCCAAGACAGAATTAGTTCCTGTTAGTTGCCTTCAGGGTAAATGCATGTGTATCAAGTGGAAGACAAACTATACATTTGCAGTTTTCCAAACATTTTTGAGAGGGACTAGAACAAACCCTTGCCAGACGTGTGTGCGTGCGTGCGTGCGTGATGTTAAGTCAAGTTATGTTATCTAAAGATGTTTTGTCAATAATTTGAAGTAAAATGCAGTATGTATGGAAACCAACGTAAATGTCAGATAAAAATGTTCTTGAGCCATTCTTTTTCTGTACTATTTTGGCTTTCATAAAATATTATATTTGATTTGCTCCTTTTTATCTTTATCTTTGATTTAAAGCAACCTGATGTAAGTATTTTAAATAACTAGTGGTATTATACCATGGAGCCTAAACATGAACTTAATAAAGTAATGTCCACAGTAACATCATGCATTATGTATATTATTTAAATAACCTCCTTCTGTATACCTATCTGATTGTTTTGTTTTTCTACAAGCCTGCTAAACTGAAGTTTGAACAGAGAGTTTCTCTAATAGTGTAAGTGTAAGTGTAACCGGTGGGGCAAGCCTGACTGATGTGTAGCTTGGGTTAGTGACACCAGTTAGAAGACACTAATAACCTCTGCGTTGTGTAGATTTGGAGTTGCGTGTCGTGGACAATCAGAAATGGAGCAGCAGGCCTTCGTTCGTTCCTGATACAACACACAAACAAGCAGACTCTTTGAGTGAATTGCCTTTAATGTTTTTTCTCATGCGCTTACAAGGCAAAAGGACAGAGGAGACTGAATCTTAAATTGAGTGAAGAAAAATCTATTTAAACAAGAATATGCATAAAACAGAAAACATACTTGATACAACAAACAAGCAGCCCCTTTGAATTAATTGCCCTTGAAGTTCTCTATAAAATAAATATGATACACTGATCACCATGTGCTCTCATATCCACGTTGAGACAAAAAAATGGTAAAATTACCAAAAATAATCACACAGGTAAGTAAAATAACATTATACACACGAATTGAGGTGAAAATATGTAGCTAAAAGTGACAATTACAATAAAGATTAAATAAGATTATCGAATGTCAAAATAAAAACGTACCTCTTCCATAATAGACGTAATTTGCGGGTGAGACATGTTGCCACAACTTTTTGCCTGGGTTGAGATTATTGCCCCCACCAGTTTAACAAATGTATCAGAGACAAATGAAGCATCTCTAGTTGACAAGCAGAGTTAAATAAGAGTTAAAATCTGGCACTGGAATGTGTAGTTTTTGAAATCATGCAGAAGTAGTAGATGTAAAGATGAAACTATCACTATCTAGTTCTATGTCGATCAATTCAACTTAATGTGCTATTGAAATTGGCTTCTGGATATCGTAATGTTATTACGTGAGCCCACACACACACTTACACAAACACACACCTGTCCCACCCACTTTTAAAACAAAGTTACTTCAATGTCTCCCATGCGGTTACAAGGCAAAGGGGAAAAGGAGACCAAACGGAAAGTTAGGTTGGCACATGACCCATATAAATGAACATTTTGTGTGAATTCTAATAAACAATGCATATATTTAACAGTATAATTTCTATACATATTACATAAGGATAAGCTTAATACCGTCACATTATAAAACTGAAAAATTAGTTTTGATGTAAGGAATAATTGACGACAGGCCGTTGAATTATTAGAAAAATAATGCACACCCGAGGTGGTAATGCGGTCACGACGCGAAGCGGAGTGAACACGCTGAACACGGGCATGATCAGTCAGAAGTATCAAATTACATTCATTATGCCGTTATTAATGCAGTTATTAGAGAGAGATGTTGCAATAATGAGACAGAAAGCATGTGCATCAATGTTATTATTTATTTATTAATTCAATTCGGTTTAATTAATTCGGTCATTCTTTTCTTTTTTTTCATTATTGACAGATGACAGTAGACTATAGCCAAATAAATGAAACACAAAGCCCTTTTAACAAGTAGGCCTATCAATAATAATTTCTTTGTTATATTATCTGCAATAAAAATCTGTGCTGCAGGACTATCCATTTATTTAGCCTATATTCAGTTTAATTTTCTATTGATTATAGAAGGACTATATACTTTATTTATTCAAATTAAACTGCATGTTTCTCTTGATTGTGAAGCTAGACATTGAAAATTGCAGATCAAGCGCATGGGGCTAAATGCTTTTTCTTGTTATGAATTGTATCCTATTTTCCGTTATTACAGTTGACTACGCAAAGTGCTATAGAACTGTAATGCGGTCAAGACCTGCCTGGAACTACTTTAGCCGTGCGTTTCCCTGAAAATAATGCACACCTTAGAACGTTCGTCAACCAATCAGATTCAAGCATTCAATGGCCCTGTAGTATAAGTTGTAATAACTGTATAAAAAATGCATCTAGCCTATTAATTATGTGTATGTGTACATTCAATCATTATCATCAAACCAAAGAAAACAATACATTTATTGGAGACTTAATTGTTCATACTGATGTACAGTAGATACCAACATGTAACCTATAAGTTGCCAAAGGTGTTCTATTGGTCCTTAATGGTATCCAATAGAAAAAACATGCCACCAATAGAAGAAAGTAAGTTACCAATAGAGACCCACTAGGACCATTACAGTTTCCATTAAAACCAATACAGTTCTCTTTATAACCATTAAAACCATTAGCAATTATGTAATGGTTTCTATTGTTTTTTTCAGCAGGGGGAGCTCGTCTCATGAACCGAATCTCAGCATATAAGGTAGCCAACTTGCCTCATAGACCTGAAAAATGTATCTACTGAAAGCTTGAAATGTGTTCTTTTAAACAGAACAATTCAAAACGAAAGAAAACAGACTGCTCTCTGTTATGTAATCCGTATGAAATGTGCATTTCTCTCTGGCGCGTTCACTACTGCGAAGATCGCAAGTCAGCATCGTCAGCTTCATCTTTGCAGCCAACACTGACACAGAAAACACTTGTTTATTAATAAACAAATAAAATGTCTCCTTGCTATATTTGACATTCATAATCATTACTTTTGCCGGTTCTTTGTGGCAGCTTTTAGGTGCTTTATGGCAGCGCCACCCTTACATGTTACATGAACGCATCACCACCAAAACATGAGATTTCTTTTCAATTTCTTTGAAAGAAAAATTTTTTTGTGGAAACTGTGCACACATACCCCAGACATTATTAGATTACGTAGGCTACAGCTTGCGGTAGTGATGTCAACATGGTCGGACCAGCCCCTCTTTTCAGAAGTAGCCGTGTAGAAAAGCCTTCTTGAAACTGTCCAAGGTTTTCTAAACAGTCTGGGGTGAAATGGTTTCGAGCATATTGACAATTTCATGTTGAAGCTCACAGGGATCTTGTTGTATAAAAACATCAACCATGCCCGTTGAATGTTTGGTTCCTTGGGAAGACCATGAAAAGTGCCAACATTCCCTGTACAGCCGGGAACACTGCAGTAACGACCGTGACTCATCTGGAAGATCCTTTAAAAACGTCCAAACTTTCTTATTTGTAATTCCAGGAGCAGTAAAGGTAGCGCGCTGGCTAAACTGTGTCTGACTGCACGACCACAATTGATATTCCTGGGACCAGAAAGTGGGCTGTGTGTATGCAAATTTAGGGGCGTAACAAAGGTACAGACCAGATCCAAATAAGGAAATCCCCCATGTGTTATGTCACATCTGAGCTGATTTGAGATCCATCCGTTTTACAGCTGCAGTTTAAAGGTCCCATGACATGAAATTTCCACTTTCTGAGGTTTTTTAACATTAATATGAGTTCCCCTAGCCTGTATATGGTCCCCAAGTTTCTAAAAATTTTAATCGGTGTAAATCGAGCTTTTGCTATTTTTCTCTGCCTTTGAGAAAATGGAAGCTCAACCGGGCTGATCTTGAATCTCCTCCTTATGACGTCATAAGGAGAAATGTTACCTCCCCTTTCTCTGCTTTGCCCGCCCAGAGAATATTTCTCACCCATGAGAAAATGAGCTAGGAAGTAGAACGCGCGCGAGCGATTTTAGTTTGTCCACGAGAGATATCATGGCTTTTGAGCGAGCGAAGCATAATAATTGCTCAATAATTGGATGTACAAATGAACATCGAACGGTCAATACAGAGCTGGGCTTGCTGAACGTCGGACAAGTAAGTCAACAAATTATATATAAGTGTGTTGCTTTACTGTTTATGGTTACCTAGCTTCTTACACGTAGAATGTGGCTGTCACATTAGCTATGCAGCCATGCAGTTACTTGCGCTAATGTAAAGGTAGACAGCATCAAGTTACACATACTGTAACGCGAGGGTTGTACATTTCTTTGTTATTTGGATAACCGTTTTCCTGTTGGTTATATGGCGCGCGCGATATCCGCATTTCAAGATCGCAGAGCTTGATGTAATTGTAATAAGATAAATACAGACGTTACAGATCTCTCATGAAAAGGCAACAGTAGGTTAGCGTTAGCTACATGATAATAACTGTAAACCATCCGAATAAAGTACCGTATCCAAACATAATATTTTAAACTAACCATTCGGAAACGTCCTGCTGGAGCCGCTGAGTTGCAACTTCTTCATCCGTTGCTTCTCCATCCGGATCAAATTCTGGGTCAAACTGAAATGCTTGATATATAGAACGGATTTGTTTAACTTCCACATTAACAATCATCAATCTTCCTCCAACAGAATTCTCTTGCTTTGGGAGCAGAGACCGTATTGTTTCGAGCTTGAAATACATATTTAAATTCATCGTAATTCTGAATGATTATCTCTTGCTCCTCCGCGGGAAAATATATCGCTCTCGCTCTACCCGCGATTGGTTGTTCAGTGTCGACGTCACTCTTTTATGTGCACGCGCGCGTGGAGTAATCATAGCTTAAGGATCAAAGCCTGAGTTGACAGAGAAAGTTGATGAGTTGCATCATGGTACCAATAAAGCCTGATTGCATCGGTTTGGTTTTGTCAACTCAAAACTAATCCTGTAACCCCGAGTTTGTTCAGCTACCTTCATGGTACAGGCCCCAGATCACAGAAGGAAGTTATTTCAGACACTCGACTGACCAATAAAGTGAGTTTGGAACAAAAACATGGCTTTAATCTCATAAATTGTCATGTTTTGATGCTGTGCTAAGCTAACATGTTAGCTAGCTCTTATGCACCTGTTACCAGGAACGATTATGTTTTGATTCATTTAAAAAAGTAAAGATCATTGGAATGCTTTTCTTTTTTTTTAAGAAGGGCATTTGATACGAAGTCACAGAAGGTGAAGTTTGATCAAAGAAATACTGGGTTAAAATATTGTGATTAAAAAAGCTGAACATAATAAAGACAAAATAATATAATAATGAGAGGAATATCCAGACTGGAGAGGTGTGAATGTGTGCAGGGAAGACTGAAACTGAATGAGGCAGTTTACACCATAAAACAATAGAGACAATAGACTGAATGATGCTTAGAAGATGACAATAAACAGCATTTTAAAGTCTTCTCTAAATAAAAGCACATGACATGGCATGTGTTATGACCTTAAAGACATTTCATACAAATACGTTTTAAATAACTTCACAATACATTTAAGCCCTTGAAGTTTTTTCCCCCTTTATTACAACAATTAATTCTGACTTGATGACAACAAACTACGAAGTGTCTACTTTCAAATGAGACCACACGAATGTTTGCAGTGCAAAGGCTTCATGAACCGCATCTATTTTCATTTGGGTGTGACATTTCTTCATCTTTTTCAGAAGAGGTGGTGGGGGGAAGCTAACAGGCTGAAGGATGTTCAACTTGAGGCAGTGAGAACTTCATGGTCACTTTATTTGAGAAGTTAAAGATTACGCCATCAATCTATATAGGAAGTTGAGGGCTACTGGAGCTCAATGTTGTAACCTTCACAAAAAAACTAAACAAAAAAAACCTCTCACACATCAACTCGGTTAAATACGGTTGTTTTTACACAGCAGCTGTCATTGTATTGTATCAATAAACCTGTTTGTCTTTTAATATTTGTGAACTGAAACTGTTGCAGAAAATGTTTCACATGGTTCGGTTGTGTTTGTGCTTGTGGAGTCTGGTTGGTGAGTTTGAATCTTTCTGCTTCAGATTTAGTGTTGTTTTCTTCTAAATTTCCTTTAACAACACAGAAGCTCAAATACCAATAGCATTCAAGAAATAAGCAAGAAACAGTATGTGTGTGATTTTGTGTGGAGCTCTAAAGAACTTCAGTTCAGTGAATCTCCACAAAGATAAACTTTTACTTCAGCTAAACATAAAATTATTTAAAAGTCTTACTCTTTTTTTTTTTTATGTTTGTTCTCTTTAGGTGTGTTTGGTGTTACAGATGAGATGAATTCAGTGTCGTGATGCAGGGAGAGTTTGTCACTTTACACACTGACAGAGAAATGAGGAGTAATGATCTGATTCACTGGAGGTTTGGACCTGAAAACACTTTAATAGCTGAAGTGAGTGTAACGGACAGCAGTGTGACCCTAAATGATGGTTTTGATGTGAGATTCAGAGGCAGAATGAATGTGGATCATCAAACTGGATGTCTGACCATCACAAACACCACAGCTGAACATGCTGGACGTTATGAACTACAGACCAACCATATGAGAAGTCTTTCCTTCTCACTGTCCATGGTCAGTTAATTATCAGTTTTATCGGTTTCATATTTGAATCACCACAAATATTAATCCACACACCATATTTCTTATGTTGTGATTACTTTGGGATATTATTCTGTTCTATTATAATTTCAAATGGTTTACTTTGGTGAAATGAGTATTCATAAGGTAAAGGTAAAATTCATAAAAGGTATTTGAAAGTCATAGTCTCTGACAAACCCTGTTTCTGTTCGTTCTTCAGGTGTGTTTGGTGATAAAGATGAGATGAAGTCAGTGTCAGTGATGGAGGGGAATTCTGTCACTTTACACACTGATAGAGAAATGAGGAATATTCTCTGGAAGTTTGGAAACTATTTAATAGCTGATATCAATAAATCAGGAGACCGCATCTCTGTATATGATGATGTTCTTGATGGGAGATTCAGAGACAGACTGAAAGTGGATCGTGAAACTGGATCTCTGACCATCACAAACACCAGAACTGAACATGCTGGATTTTATCAACTACAGAACAACCACACTATGGAGTTTTTCATGCTCAGCGTCTATGGTGAGTTTAACATTGGTTTGACCTCTTTTATTACAGCTTAAAAGTAAACCTAAAGAAGTATATTATTACTTAAATGTTGGTTTAAATGTAATTTCCAAGTTTCAGATTATATGCAGTTCAGGTTTTATGCTCTTTTTGTCGTCTTTCCTTTTCTACCCAGCTAACAATTTATTGTTCTAAGAACGTTTTCCAAACATTAAACATAAAATGTCCAGTAAGAACGTTTTCCAAACATTAAACATCAAAATGTCCAGTTTTTTTTTTTATGTTAGAGAAAAAAGAAGAAAAAAATGTCACTGTGATGTTCCTAAATCTTTAGTTGATGTTTGGTTGAAAATAAATTTCACCATGATGGTGATCAGTGTTTACTTTAGTTGGGCTCTTGACGCTTGACTTTTGTTAACTTCTTTCTCTTTAGCAACTGAAGTAGTGTTTTCACAGAATATTTGTGCATTGATAAAGATATTGATTAAAAAGTCAGATCAACATGCCTGCTTTAAAAGCAGTTAAATAACTGCATTAAATTGGTTTGAACAACTGCTTTATCTGCAGTTTCATTACTGATTTAAATAGTCATGAAGTTAAAGCATTAAAGAATATTAAAAAAGTAATAAATATGGCCATTGCGATACGAAGGTTACTTGTAAAACTGAAGGGGTCTCTGTGAGATTTTCCAAAAATGCTACAACCACTTGTAAAAAAAAGTTGAGACACTCCATACAAACCTCAACAATGGTGACAAAAAATATTCAAATATAATAAATAGTAAAATAATTCAGCTGCATAATTTGTTCATGTCACAATGCATGTTGGGAGTCATGAATGAGTTTTATATGCTAGTATCCAGCATGCACTGCAGCATGAAGAATGTCGTGTCGATTGTTGATGTCTGTGAGTGTCTAAACAACACAGTGGTTAAATAACGTCCTGCTCACAATATGCTGATGTAAGTTTTCAGAATATCTAGTTGTTACGTGGTCAGAAGCACAATATTTATACACATTGATAACAAAACACATTTCTGATCAGTGAATCGAGCCACTTCACAATGACATTAACTTACAGCCAACATCATCTGATTTTATTCTGCCTTTTGTTTTCTGAACACACTGTTTAAGCAGCTGGAGAAAAAAAATAGCAGAACAATCAAGGGTCAAGAGCCTAAATAGAGGAAACACTGATCACCACAATGGTGACATCAAATGTTTGTGCCTCTTTCTTTCAGTGTTTCATCACTAATACTCAATAATTCAATGAACTCCAAACTGCTTCAGTGTTATTTAACAATCTGTAGTGTGGACACATGAACACTGGGAGAAGCCAGAAAGTTAGTTATCCTTTATATTTTAAAGGACTTTCGAAGAAATTTGTTCAACGAATGTTTTCTGCCAACACGATGAGAACATTAATCAAATACTTCAAACTATGTTCATGTAATAATCACATATTGTCAAAAGTGTTTAATTCTAAGAATTTCACAAACTTTACATAAATTTAAGTGGAAAGTTAATAACAATAACTATGGACAGGTAACAGAACTTTTCCACGTTCCAATAATGTTCTTTTAAAACAGCGCACACAACCATATTCATGTGAAGTTAGTTGTCATTTTGTTCCCAGGAATGTTCTAAAAATGTTTTCTCCCAAAATTATGAGGACATTTAAAAAACATAAAAACAAAAAATAATTTATAAATAACAGTTTTTTGAGTACTATCTTTTTGAGTACATTATAGAAGACCAGATAACATTGAACAATCCCTATATTAACGTTACAGTAAGAACGTTTGTTCATAACTTTGAGAGAACATTGCCAGAACGTTAGCCAAAGTTTCCTGTTAGCTGGGTAATCAGATCATCTTCATTGATTTCCTTTGACTTCATTTATCATCATGTTATCTTTATTCTCTCATGTTTTCCAGCTCCTCTACCTGTTCCTGTCATCTTCAGTTACTGTCCTCAAACTTCATCATCATCATCATCATCATCATCATCATCAGTGTCCAGATGTTCATTGCTGTGTTCAGCTGTGAATGTGAGTCATGTGACTCTCTCCTGGTACAAAGGAAACGGTTTATTGTCCAGCATCGGTGTGTCTGATCTCAGCATCAGTCTCTCTCTGCCTCTGGAGGTGGACTATCAGGATAAAAACCCCTACAGATGTGTGCTTAACGGTTCATTCACTGAGCAGACTCAACATCTGGACATAACTCAACTCTGTCACACATGTTCAGGTACGGCAGCGCTGATATTACTGATATTAGCATTCGTTCACTGGGCTGATCTAGTTTCATGCTTTTACTCCTCAGACTCTGTCCGCGGTTGTGATGCCGCTGAAGCCGTGATCCGATTGGTCGTCACTTCGCTGGTGGGCGTGGCTGCTGTGGTTGCTATTGTTGTGTTGGTTTACGACATCAGATCCAGAAGAGCTGAACAGGATCCAGCTCAAATTCCCACATCAGTAATAATGGGAAGTTCAGAAAATGTTTCTGACTCTCTTGTTTGACCTCGTTCATCAAAATGAACAAATCTTTTTTCAAGTCTATCATTCATTTAAGTGGTTTTAAATGTTATACTGTTAACAGCCAAAATTCCCAGAGCACATACACCTATGCAATCTTGATCATATTCTGAATCTGAATTCTGAGGATCCAGCTCAAATTCCCACACCAGGAACATAGATGATCTATTTCTTATTACATCTTTTTTTGTTATTGATAAATCTTCATTTATTTTTAATGGATTTATATATGCATCTACTGGAACTCATTTTCACCCTTAGAAGATGATTTTAGAACAAAAACCTCATCCTTCCCTCGCAGCCCTAAAATTATAGTTTTTTTTTGTATGTGTGTCCTGTAATCTTATATAATTTCATTTTTATCATATTTTTTCTACTTTTTAATGCTATGTTTTTAGATATTTTTTTATTTTATATTTTATTTACCTCTAAATTCCTTGATTTTTTATCAATAATTTTTATATAAACCAGAACATTCTACACATTATTACAAATAAATAGCATGCATAACCTTTTAAAGCATCTCAGTAAACCTCACATTTGGTGTCTTTGCCGACCTCTTGTGGTCATGTTACAAAAAAAAATTTAACCTGATATTTCATGACTCTTGCCACTAGCTGGCCTTATAGCTCTATATGCAGCAAATGAGCTGGTTCCTATAGTCCCATTTGAAGTCAGTTTGCTTCTTTATTCATTCAGGTACATGTTAAGACAGTACACAATCTTTTTTGAAGAAAAAAAAATTTGAGCATTTTTACTTTACATTTTTTAAAATTTTGTATTTGTGAAGTGACAGATTTATGTAATTCAAGTTAGTAAGGTGGACAGCAATAATGAATAACAATAGAATAATTAGCTCCTCTAGACAATAAAATTACTCCCACTGATTGTAAAAGTTGAATTTGACATTGAATGTACATTTTTAATAAAGAAATAATAAATAAAAATGCTGAAAATATCTAAAAATAAAATAAAATACCTTGTCTAAGTTGTCGACTCCTCCTTTGGCCCTGTTGTAGTCCATGATTATCGTGGGCTTCTTATCGGTACTTCAGCTTCTGAGTAACACATGCTCATTACAAGGATGAGACGAGAGTATGCTGTATGAGAGTATCCATGAAAACAAAGAGAGAGGAGAACCGACAGCTGGTTTCTTTCTGATTGTCCCTACCATTGTCTTTTTTCTTTGTAGCAGCTCATTACCAAGAGCATACAAAGTGAAAAAAAATTTGCACGTTGGGACTGTGTGACCCTGGAGACCTTGTTAAGTCCAATATCCCTTGATTTCTTTCTGTCAGCCCACTTGCAGCTTTTCTGGTATAAACCTGCATCCTCTAAAGCAGGGGTTCTCAACCTTTTGCAAGCTGGGCCCCCCCAAAGCTGGTTCATTGCAGTTGGGGCCCCCCCTCCTCCGGCCCCTTGGGTATCGTTTGAGGTTTTTTTCCATACCGTTGCCAAATCGATACCAGTGCCTAAACGGTGCCTGAACCGATAGCTTACTTAAAAAAAAATAAGAGCCTCAAAACGATGGTGAATGACATCAAAGAACGGCTTTTTTATTGAAAAAATAAATATATAAAATTTTTAAAATCTAACAATATATTAAAATTTTAAAATATCCTTAAATGTATTTAAATAAGTAGCCTAAATGGAAAACACAACAAATTTACATAACAAATTCACAATAAAGCCTAAGCCACCTAACCAACTACAATAATTTAATACCAAATAACACACACACACAAAAAAGCTATTATGCTATTAACAGTTACAGTAGGCTACTAATAACAGCTAAGTAGTCTGTTTTTTGGTTTGCTACAAACCAGCTTTAAATTTCAGCAATTCTTGCCTTTTCTGGCAAAATACGACACCTCTCCTGACTTATTGCATGTCCTGCACAAGGTGAAGCGTTTTTTTAGAACGCATCACCTTAAATGCCGTGACGCGAAACCCCTCATGGAAGAAGAACGCCATCATGTTTACAACTGTGACAATGAGCGCTCATCGGGATTGGATGCACGCCGGTCTGTTGTAGGGACATCGATCAGATTTTTTTTTCCCTCCCATCTGTAGCCTACTTGAGAACCACTGCTCTAAAGCATAACTGGATTTTGAATTACATGCTGCCCATATTTTGATAGCATACTTGCCTCATTTACTAGACAAGCACTGCTTGAAGGGGAAGCGACCTCTGAAAGGCACCAGGCTTTGGTCCTCTGTGATATCTGACCCTGATTTAAGTCATGGTGTTAAGCAACCACAATTTAACGTGTTTCAAACATCTCAAGCCAACGTCATATTGACGTAGAATATCAACATTTAGTCATGAAATACGGGGACCAAAACCCAACGTCTGCTAAACGTCATAATGATAACGTCTACACAACGTTAAATTACAATGTCATTAGATGTTGATATTTTGTTGGTTTTAAGTCGTGGTGTTAAGCAACCACAATCCAACTTCTTCCAAACGTCTCGTGCAAACGTCACATTGACGTAGAATACCAACATTTGGTCATGAGGTACAGGAACCAAAACCCAACATCTACTTAACATCATAATAGTAACGTCCACACAACGTTAAGTTACATCATTAGATGTTGACATTTTGTTGGTTTTAAGTCATGGTGTTAAGTTACTAAAATCCAACGTCTTCCAAGCGTCTCGTATCAACGTCATATTGAAGTAGAATACCAACCTTTAGTCATGAGGTAAAGGAACCAAAACTTAACGTCTGCTAAACGTCATAATGGTTATGTCTACACAACGTTAAATTACAACGTCATTAGATGTTGATATTTTGTTGGTTTTAGGTTTTGGTGTTAGGGTAGGTAACATCTTCCAAACGTCACAGGCCAAAATCATATTGATGTTGTATACTGACATTTTGTTGTGAGGTGTGGTTACCAATACCCTGTAAAACATTGCTAACATTATTAAACACTGATATTTTGTTTGTTGGTGTTAAATATCCAAAATCCAACGAGACCATGCACCTTCCAAAAGAGCGCTAAGAGCGCTTGTGGTATTTCATACTGATGTAGAATGCAGACATGATAGTGTGACCTATTTAGTTAACATCAAACATCCGCAAGCATGGCATTGTATTTATAGTTTGGATTGTTATTCATACATAGTTGCAGCTCCATGCAAGTAGATCCTATCAAATCTGACCCAGTTGTAGGACAAGTGCTTCACCAGGAGTGTGGTGATCCAAAATTAATAAAGTGGATATAGACCTGAAAGCAATGTGATTTTAAGCAGCAACCCAAAACTTTTGAAGACAGCACAACAATACACATTGGTTTAGGGTTCATTATTAACCTCAAGATCGTATCAACGGTTGTCAAAATCTCTCAAATGTCACTACTACAACGTTGAGCTTAGATAAATGCAGGTTGTCAGTAATTCAACATCTAACACGCAAACGCTCAAGAGCTCCATGACCAAATTTGAAGTTGTTTCATCAGGGCTACAACCTTATGTTGTACCAAGTGAGCTACTGGCCACCTAATAGACCTGAAATGTTTGTTATAGCAAAGTTGTATAATCCAACCAAATCGAAATATCACCGCGGCGCGGTGGCCTTTCTGTGTGGAGTTTGCATGTTCTCCCCGTGTCTGCGTGGGTTCTCTCCGGGTGCTCTGGCTTCCTCCCACCGTCCAAAGACATGCAGGCTAGGTTAATTGGTGTCTCTAAATTGTCCTTAGGTATGAATGTGAGTGTGAGTGGTTGTTTGTCTATATGTGGCCCTGCGATGGACTGGCAACCTGTCCAGGGTGTCCAGGGTGTACCCCGCCTTCCGCCCGATGTAAGCTGCCAAAACACACAACAAGAGGTGTCAGCCTACTGGCAGCCATCATTGGCAGTGCAGCCCTTGAGAGTGTACAGTCATAGTTGGTACTGGGGCACACGCCAGCAACTTACCTGATGGTGAACCTGGGGCTGTTGCATATGAGACGGATACAGAGTTGCTTTGCCAGGATGTCATCTAAACCTGAACAGTAAATATCAGCTATATTTTTGGCACATGTTGGTTATCAGTGATCAGCCAGCTACCTCCAAGAGGGATATGCCTTGGCTTGCAGTGTGGTTGAGGTAGCCACCAAGGCAGTCCTGTTTTGATTTCCTAGACTGCTTGATTAAAGTAAAGCAATTATAAATATGTGTTTAAAATATGTGGGATATAAATTATGTTTAATTTCAATGCGTTCATTTGGGGATAGTAGCACTGTAATCCTTCAGGGGACCCCTCTTTAATTTGCTAAGAAAAAGTATAAAGGTCAATTAAAATATATATTGTGTATTCAGTGTTCCTGGCCATAAGGGGTTGAGGGGCATTAGCCCATGTTTATCATACGTATGCATCCAGAACATCCCATCCCTTAATCACCAATAATTTTCTTTTAATCTGTCCATCTCTAACATAATAATAATAATAATTATTATTATTATTAAGATGAATTAATTAAAAAAAAAAAATAACAGAAAATCTACTTGCACAAATTATATACATTTTCATAAAGTTGTAGATTTTTTAAATAACTTGACTTGCTCGCGTGTTTTAAATACATAGTTGCAGGTATATCTTCAAACAAATTTGAAACACATTTCTAGCCAATCACTGTAAGGCGACTCGCTCTATGGTCTTGCAGCAGAAAGATAGAAGAGTAAGTTGCCTGTCGGACACCTTTCATGATCTGTACTTTGTCGACGGTTACAATTATTTGGTGGACGGTGACCACGAGCAGAGGTACGGAAAATATATATCAATTTTGGCCATAAGAAAGTTAAGTTAGTTAGTTAGTAAGCTTTATAAGTTTTATTTTTTTCAGTGGCACAGAGTTTGTATTGTCAAGTATTGTCAGAATGACTTTGTGAACTGGCGCCTTTTCCCACTTAGCTTAAAATTACGTACTTTAAGTTTGACTGCATTGCAATACTAATATAACAATGATGTAAGAGTTAGTTTACAGAGATTAAAATCAGTGGAATATAGCTAGTAAAAATAGTGACATAAAATCGCGTCAAAAAGCTGCGTCTACTAATATATGCCGTCGATACTGTAAAATCAAGATCATTGTAATAAGTTTAAAACTTTACTCAATTAGCCTACATCTATCCCAGCAGGCACGGATATAGACTATAACATCGGTCAGACGTTGGATTTTGGTTGAAAATGAAAGTCGGGTTGATGTCTAAATCCAATGTTTGTTTGACGTCAAGCTCCAACGTTGGGCAGTCATTGAATTTTGGTTGGAATAAACCAAACAAAAAGGTGAAATGCATGGCTGTATTACCAGCTTCACTTAAAACTAACCAGATTTACTTTATTTAATTTCCATTTTAATGAAATCATATTTTGTATTTTAAAGTCACCATGATGGTGGTTAGCGTTTGCTTTAGTTGGGCTCTTGACCCTTTCATCTTTAATATAAAAATTTCTCTGGCTGCTATAATTTTGTGTTTATAAAGCACAATTGTTGTAGCAAAAAAAGCCATGAGAAAATGAGATCAGGTGATGTTGGCTGTTTTTTGATGATGACGATGACATCATCATGTAATTGGTGAATCCCTGATCTTATTCAGTGTCTAATGCTTTGATTATATAGGACTTGTGGTTTTAATATCGTTTTATTCATAATAGAAGTCATTTGACTCTACAGCATATCTAGCAGTGTTGTTTATCAAAAAATATACTTGGTTTTTAAAAACTATTTAGTGCACAAAAACCTTTCATCTATGGCATTACTTAGACGCACACAGACATCAAGAAACAGCATATGAATCTCAACAATGGTGACAATCAAACAAAATATCCAGATAATCAGATCAACTCTGAGCATAAAACAAGCTAAAAAAAATCCAGCTGCATAATTTATTAATGCCGCATGCATGCTGGGAGATATGGGTGCGTTTTGATTGGTGGTACCCAGCATGCACTGCAGCATGAAGCATTTCATTGATTGTCACCATTGTTGAGAGTCATACACTGATTCTTGATGTCTAAGTAATAATGTACAGGAAAAAATGTAATGCACTAAATGTTTTTAAAATCCTTTATATTATTTGATAAACAAAATTTCTCTCATGCTGTAAAATTAAATGGCTTCTATTATAAAAAAACATTAAAAACACAAGTCCAATATAATCAAACATTAGACTCTGAATAAGATCAGGAATTCAGGCAATTACATGATGATGACTTCAACATCACCTGATCTCATTTTCTCTAGGCTTTTTTGCCACAATAAATGTGCTTTATAAACACACAATTATAGCAGCCAGAGAAAATCTTATACTGATAAGTCAAGGGTCAAGAGTCCAACTAAAGCAAACGCTAACCACCATCATGGTGACTTTAAAATATTAATTTCATTAAACCGGAAATTAAAGTCTGGTTAGTAATGAGTGAAGCTGTTAATGCTGTTTGTGGAGTTGTTTAATCCTCCTCTGCTGAGATCTTCAGAGATTTAATGTGCTGCCATGCATGTCACATTTTTTTGCGGTGTTTATTAGGGCTGGGTATTGACACAAATTTCACAATTCGATTCGATTTCGATTCACAAGCTTGCAATTCGATTCGATTCAATATTGCTTATTTTGGATATCAGGTATACATGGAAAATTTTCTCAAGGAAAACAAATCTCTTAACTAATGCTGTAAACTATGGGAGTCAGTTGTAGCCTACTAGGCTTCATTAGCCTACTATAATGTTGAAGGTAAAAATTAACTGATTTGTAGCTATACAAACACTTAAATTACACTTTTATTTATTTTTATAGTAAGAAAGTTATATGAAATATAAACATTTAAATGGTGGCTGTTATAAAAACTTGCCAGATTTATTCAAACATGCATTAAATATTGAAGAACATTAAAAATGATAATGAATAGGCCTATGTAATATGTGCATATATTTAGCTAAATGCTCCTCTCTAGAGTTACTTTTTCTAGCTGACTAACGAGTTTATGGTTTTCTGAGGTAAATGTGACGTTACATGACATTGTTTACAAGCTGTTTAACTGAGGTTTTTCCACGGTTGAAACACTGATTGAGCGATTCCATGTGACATGATACGGATTTCGATAAGTTGTACTCTATCTTTTAACACACTTTCAGAAGCTCATTCATGTTTATTTCGCGCTGTAACTGGTATTATTAAGCCGGAAGAGGGAAATGTAAATTAAACTGAATGCCGCATTGTAGACAATAACATTGTATTTTGTCCTTACAATCTATGTGTGATTGCCTTTGGATATTGCTGAAAATCTTTTTAACCATTAATCAGTTATAACTTTCCATAGGTGAAGATTTTATGGAAAGTATAGAGTACTCTTTACAAAATTTCCAGCTGTAGTGGTGGGCACTGCATATGATAGGGGGAAACACTGGCTTAAGTGATAAACTTATATTAAATAATTGTTGGCAACATTGTAGTGATGAGGCTAATGTTAGTATGCATGTCTAACCCTCTAATTTTTCTGGTGGTAAAACATTGTTTTTTTTTTATTTCCTTGATGTAGACCTAACTGCTAGGTTTGTCATTTTTTTTAGAACATGGTATGTCATATCTGAGTCGCTGGAGAAAAATCCGCTCAGAAGCTGCAGCAATCGCACTGGAAAGTAGCAGCAGTGAAGATGGTTGCCCTGAAAATTTAAATCCTAATCAGTGTAATGTAGAAGATGGAGGTGAAGATCTAGCAGAAGAGGGAAGTAGTAGTTTAAATGAAGCAGATGAAATTGGTGATGCAGATTCAGATTTTGGATACAGAGAATATGTGTCAACTGATTCTGAAGAAGTCATAGAATCTGCAAAAGAAGACGAGGTAACCTTGCAAGAAAAGCTTGCTTCCTGGGCTACAAGAAGTAAATGTGGAAGAAGCCAAATTGATGAATTGCTTGGTATCTTGAAGGATGAAGGTTTAGACTTACCAAAGGATTCTAGGACATTATTGAAAACACCTCGCCAAATCCACACAGAGGACAAGTGTGGTGGACAGTATGTTTACTTTGGGATTGAATGCTCTATTGTCAAAATTCTTGACCAGAACAGCACATTTTTGGAAAGCGAATTCGGATTTGGAAAACAGCGAAATCTGTGGACCTATTAGTGAACATTGATGGAGTTCCTCTTTTTAAGTCTACAAATGCCCAGTTTTGGCCAATTGTCTGTCGTTTCAGTGACTTTGAACCATTTATAGTTGCAGTTTTTTATGGTACATCTAAACCTAACATTTTCTTGAAGACTTTTTAGCTGAATACACAGAACTACTGAGAAAGCAATTAACTGTGAATGGCAAAGGAATCCATGTGCGCATTAAAGCCTTTTTTTGTGACGCTCCAGCTCGAGCATTCTTAAAATGTATAAAAGGACACACCGGATATCACTGTTGTGAAAGATGCACAATTAGGGGAGAATATAAGAACAGAAGAGTTGTGTTCCTGGGAGAGTACCCATTAAGAACTGATAGAGATTTCTCCAATGGACTTTATGTTGATCATCAGGTTGGAGTTTCCCCATTACCGAATGTAGGAATAAGATGTGTCACAGGTTTTCCTTTGGACTATATGCATCTAGTATGTCTTGGAGTTGTTAAAAGACTGCTGTGCTTTTAAAGAAATACCTAAAAATAAATAAATACATGCTTGTAAAAAGTGTTTTTTTTTTCACCTTCTAGTGGTCATTATACATAAAAAGATGCACCAGATTAATGCATTTATCTTTAAAATGTACAAAATTTTCTTACGGGGGGGCATGCCCCCGGACCCCCCTAGAGGTACCGAGCTATCGGATTTTGCCACCTCAGCCACATTTTCAGCCAGAAAAACCCTGGTAAGCATATATACACCGCACAGTTTTGGGTGTATAATGTTCATAGTTTGAAACATCTGTCAGATGACTCGAGACAGAAAGAAATTTCTCTCAAGAAATTTGTGAGAAATGCCAAGAATCCCATCAGTCAAGTGGCAAAGAGACTTTTGGAACATGAGAGGGCAGAAAGCCACAGAAAGAAGATGGCAAACAAAAGTTGGCATTTTGTTTCAGTGAAGAAGAGAAATGGATGTTTCCTCTTTCACAATGAAGACTTTGCCTTTGTGAAAGAAAAACGTGATGATGGCAGTTTGTTGTGTGACATCATATCACAAAAAAGCCTGGAGAGCTTTTTTACTGTGCCTTGTGACTCCAAAGCTTATTAACATTGTGTTCGTCAGAAACTTGGAAAGAATCCGGAAATGTCGCAGGCTGCTTGAAGTTAAAGAAATTAACCGTAAATTGGCTTGTCTCCCCTATCAAACTGGATATGTACTTCTGCCTTTATTGCACAGCATGGAGCGCAAAGACTAAAAAAGGGTGATTATTAATTCGTCTGTTGTAGTAATACTACAGTGAGTTCACTATAGTTTTTTCAAGAACTTCATTGTGAAATATTAAATATTAGCTTTCCCTGTGTTTAATAACTTAGGGTGTTATACAGCTTAATGGCTTTGTTTCCCAAAACTCAACATTGTTGTTTTTATCTTACTTCATTAAGGTTTTTAGGGCCACAGTCAAAAATGTATGGGCACATTATTTAGCATACTATTCAACCATGTTTCCTCTGTAACTTTGTGCTGTGGTGCATTGGGTTTCCCCCCTTGTTCCTCTTTGGGACTAGGTTAGGGCAGTGGTTCTGAAAGTGGGGTCTGGGGACCCCCAGGGGTCCTTAAGGGTCTTCCAGGGGGTCCCCAGCAAAAAGGGTAATCATTTATTTTCATTATAAGTCCATCCATAAGTGACATAGTGACCAAACGAATTACTATTTTGGCCATGGATTTCACACACTTTCTGGAATAAAACATCCAAAGACAAAATCCTACCACGTGAGCAATGCTGGGACAAAATCTTATCAAATGTGGGTCCGTGGTCTAATTTGTGTCAGTTTAGGGCTCCTTGACAAGAAAAAGTTTGAGAACCACTGGGTTTAGGGCAGGGGGAGGGTACGGGTATAACATTTAAATGGTTGTATTATAAAATTACTAGTGTATTTGCTTTGCTGGGAAGCAGGAGCCTATATATCACAGGTTGGTTAATTTTAGTGACCACATGACCTTTACTCCAGTGCCTATAATGGCCCTTTATGGCATCTGCATCAGAAATATAGTGCTTGTTAGTACATACACACTAGTGAAATTGTGATGTAATGTTGTTTCCATATGTTTTAACCTATTGTTAAAGCCTATTGTTTGTATATGTTTTTGCCAGTGTTTCCACTGTGCTTTAACAAACTTTGATTGCTGGCTAGTTTTATATATTTCTATTTAAATGTAAAGTTACTGTTTTGATTTTATGGCATGTGCCTGGATATTATAATGATGTGCCACAGATGAGCCTGTTCATGAGAAACTGTAATGGAAATATTTTTTTCCCTCAGCAATAGTACTTTTATGAATTTGATGCATTTAAAGCATCCACCACTGAGTAGTTAATGTATGATGAAACATGTAGTTAATTTGGAATTGTCTCTATATTATTTGTATTAATTTATGTTTTTTTAAGTTAATGTTTTAATTGATTTCAATATGCTTTGTTTCAGGATGGCTTGGGTTAGGGCAGTGTGGCAAGAAAGGAAAAGGCAAGAAGAAGGGACGGTGCCAGACAGCTGGGTAGACACAGAGAACATGTTACTGTTCTGGCCAAATATTGCAAATGCAACAAGACATTTGAAGGAACGCAGCAAACCATCTGAGGATTGGAGAAAGTTTCCTCTTCTGAAAGAGAAGATGAGATCTGGTGGGTACACTTACATGTCACATCTATTATGTGCCTTTTGTCATATGGAAGTAGCTTTTTGCTTTGCCTGTGTTAATTATTATTTATGATTTGTAGATGACTTTAAAGAATGTGATAACTGCGACTTCACGAGTAGTACAGAAACTGAAGAAGGGGCACTGGAAGCAAAAAGAAGAAGAAAAAATAAGACATTTGAAGATTGTGTGACAGGTATTCTTTTAACTTTTAATTATTTTAACTATTCTTTTGTACTTTGTCATTCACTGTTATACTCAGGTATTCATTTATTAATCAACCAATTCTTACCTCTTTTAAAGTAGTTATTCATGCATATCTTGCAGATGTATCGCAATAGGCTACTGGTAATGGATTTTCATGAACTCTTCCCTTGTTGCCCTGTTGACAGTGCAACACTTTCAAAAGTAACATCCATTTAGCATGAATTTGTTTGGAGTGCACTATGCTATCAAGAGTAAGCAATGTGTTAATTTGTGTCTTGAACTAGATGATAGTGGTCACAGTGAGGTAGAATTTGATCAAGAAGACCTCCAAGGAAATTGTCGACATCTCAACAGTGATGAAGGTTAGTTCTTTGTTTTCTCCCCTGTAATGGGGAGAGTACTTGTCATGAGGATATAAAAATAGCAACAAAAAAAAAGTGACAAATTATCTACAGAATGTCAATTCCATTCAATTCAGATTGCTTTATTGGCATGAAAGGTTCAAGAACAATGTTGCCAAAGCATCAAAATACAATTTGTCCAAAAAAATTGACAGCACACAATAACAGTACAGTGTTTCCCCAAGTAGATTATTCAGTAGATGTACCTATATGTGTGACACATACCTGGGACACACCTCACACTAGCTGTCTCTTGATGTAAGCTAAAACGTTTCAACATTACTCAGAAAGACAGATGAGCTGTATGCAAATCTTACAGCTGTGTTTTCCTCTGCTGCTGTTGCTGGAGTCGCTGCTGTGTTGGCTGCAGTGGTCTATGTGACGAGAGGGCTCTGTGAGCGAGCTCCCCCGCCGTGACTTTCAAGCACATTTTTGTTCCACGGTCACTTTTGGTAAAAGTGTCAATATTCTAATCTACACAGATGATTTCTCACCTCAAAACTTCTCAGAAGTGGATTTAGTGATGAAATAACGTATGAAAATTGTAAAATATAAAACTTTCTGTTGCTGGCCTCTGTCCAGCGCGCGCAATGATGATGCAGTGAATAGTGACGATTCTCTCTGACCAATCAGCAGTCACATTTACTGCCAGAATATTTCTTTCCGCTCGGGTTCACGTCACTTTCTGCCGCTCGGACAATCAAACACTCGCTACGCACCTCCCGATTCCTTACAGGAGTTACGCTGCTCTTATAACAGCACCTGTCACTTGGATGTTTTGTATAGAATGAGGAGAGCAAGCTAGCAAAGCGTTGAGTGTTGCCGTGCTCGCACAGTGTGCAAGTGAAAACATTTGTAGCACATAGTGCAATGATCGTAGGAAATTTTAGTAGCAGCGGTCATGATTCAGCAGCAGCGCACTGCCGCTCCTGAATGCATATAGGGGAAGCACTGCCTATACTGTACATATACTGCCAGATTGACAATTTACTGCTAACCTATGCCAATGTAGAAGTCCTTAGAAAAATGAGTGAGGCTAAGTGCTGCAGCTGAATGGACAAAAGGGAAACACTGCAGTAATATGAACATTAACACAACATTATGATACACACACACACACACACACACATTGTGTGTTAATGCATGCTTGTGCTGTGTGTGTCTAGGTCATGTATTGTCTTTGCTTTAAAAGAGGATTACATTACATCAATTAAGGAATAATACATTTTATTAACAGAGCTAGAACTTCCTGCTGCTCCAAGGAAGCTGGAACATGTTCAAGAGCGAGAGTCTCCAGTAAGGTCCGAATATGCAAGCTCGCCATCATCGTCTACGTCATCCAGGCGATCAAGCTCTGGCTCTACAGTCATTCCACCATCAGCTTCATCCAGGCGATCAAGCTCTACAGTCATTCCGCTCATTCGGGGAAAGCAGATTTCAAGAGCAAAAAAGGGTTCTTCAGGTCCTTATTTAGTCTTAAATTCACTTTTATAAATATTTGACCTTAAAGTGATAGTTTGTGTTCATACCCATATATCTATACAAATGTAATAGATCCACCAAGTCTGAGCCATCAGCTCCTTCTCTTTTATGAGAGCTTCCCAGTGGGTGTGCTCCTTCAAAATAAATTAAGTGGATTTGGACTAGCAAACAACACAAGAGCTTAACAATGAATCCTAAAGTAATGTTTGGTGTTGCGCAGCCTTCAAAACATTTTTTCAGCTTTGGGTTGTTTCTTTAAGTCGTTGTTGGCAGGTTTATATTCACTTAATTTAGTAGAAGAACACTGCCACTTGTTCTTGCCACAGGGGCTGATGGGTCACACTTGGAGGATTAATTAAACTCGTACTTAACTGCAATGATAATTTGTATTGGAGAGATTTGTCCTAAAATCTGTCCTAAATTTAGTTTGAGCATTTATCGTGACCAGGGGTGCTTCTCAATATCCCTCCTTGTCTCCTCGCTCCTCCGTCCTCCATCCTATGACCCGGAAACCAATCGAGCTCAGCCATCTTGAAGGACATCTCAATTCTCTAATTGCACCACGAGGAGGCGAGGATCGAGGAGTGAGGAGCTTCTAGAGGAGTCATGAGCGAGGATACACAGGTTTATCCTATGCGGAAGTGTTTTATCAACCCTTCACATTGGTCACAATCATTTTTATTTATACTTTACCTTTGCAGTTTATATAAACCACACATCTCACATATTTCAACAGGCTATCTTGCTTAATTATTATTTATTATGAATTTCTTAAATAAGCAAACTTCAAAGGACAGATCCTTTGAGTGCTGCTGATGACGCTGTGGAGTGACGCTCGAGTGATCAAGTATTCCAATGTATAAAAAAAGCTTTCATTCGATTCCTCCGTCCTCCTTTTCTTTCCTTGCAGTCTTCCCTCGTATCCTACAGGAGGTGGAGCTGAGACGCGAGGAAAGGAAACGAGGATGCACAAATAAGAATTGAGAAGCACCCCTTTACTCTTACTCTTCTTGTAGTGATCCAGCAAATTCAGGATCCCACATCAGAAACGCAGACCAGACCACCATCTCATAGAAGCCTGTCGCATCAAGAAGAACAACGTAGAAGATCAATATCCCCTGTTCAGCAATCTACTCAAGGGACCAGCTCCAGACAACAAACTCCATCAACACAGGGAAAACGCTACCCATACCCAATGCCAGAAGAAAGTAAGTATATATTATATATAAAAAAAATATAAAAAATACACAGGGAATTTTAAAAGTAACAGCAGAACAGAAACAGAGGCTTTCTGTTATCTGGCTTCACTAACCCTTACAACCAGCAATCATTAGTGGTCACACAAAGGTGGTGGTCAACTCGGTAGTCAACCCAGGTTTGTCTAATCTAGCAATGAGCACATGCACATTAAAGATGAGGTGTTTCCTGATTTGACCAGTCTCAAACAAGTCTGCTGGCAGCAGAGCGGCTTATTTTACTAACGAAGAGCAAACTATAATATCACAGAAATATGAAGAATTTAAACACATAATCCAGTCAAAAGGCTACACAGTTGCAGCTGCCAAATACAGGAAGGACAGTTGGCAAAAAAAAAGGCTAGGTTAATTGTTGATTCTAAAATTGACCTTAGTTGTGAATGTGAGTGGTTGTCATGTCAGCTGGGATTGGCTTAAGCCGTGTAGCATAAGTTACCGTGGTGACGTACCCCTGTAAGAAATGAACCACCTTTGTAGGACTGAAAACCAGGGTTAACCCTGAAGTTATCTTGCTAACCCCAAATCCTGCGTAGTACAGGCCCCAGGTGAGGTAAATATTTTATTTGAATTGAAAAAAACTACACTCGTTACTGTATGTTGTGCAATAAAAAAACAAGTACAAGGCCATTAAGAGTGTTTTATCAAACTGATTAAGTGTAGAAAGCTATATTTTCAGCTATTTTGCCTGCAGTCTCTTATCCACCACTGGTATGTTTTACAGTACACAACCACAGTGCACTGGTTAGTTTAGCAGCTTATTTTAAGAACAAGCTAAAACGAAAGCTGTCTGTATGTAGTCTGTTTTACTTGGCTTGACGCACATCTAAACTTCTCTGCTGGCTGAGATTAACCAGCCCCAGTGGAGGACAGGAGGAAGGACTGATATAGACTGATGTCTAGGGGTTGGAGAAATAATCGATTCTTAGATGCATCGCTATGCGGACGTGAATCGATTAACAAATGTCAAAAAACCGATTATTTAAATGTTATTGATAATGTAATGTTGACGGAACGCGAAAGGCGGAACTGGCGGAAGTGCAAAGCTTGGCAGCTCCCTGTGTGTCCTGTGTGTGAGGCCGAGTGAGTGAGAGAGCGAGCGGCAGAACGTGACAGTGAAAGTTAGCGGAGAAAAATATTAGCAGTGAGTTTTTGTCTGGTAGTAAACGTGCAGCGTACTCCATCCCCACAGAGATCTGAAATGCTCCCTGTCTGGACACTTTCAAAAAATTTACTAAAAACCCAGCTCTTTACCAAGACATTCAATCCTGAATTACTTTTTGTTGTTCTGTCACTGTAACTATGTGAAAAGCGTACTTGGGTCCTGTGAAAGGCGCTAAAAATATTTATTTATTTATGTTACGTTAGCAATATTAGTAACATTAATTATCAGCTGTATGTCATTACTAACTAACCTACTAGTAAAGTGTTGAGGACATCAGGTACAAGCTTAGACTAAACTGGTGTACAGCTCTGTCCTGTACACATACTGTACGTTACATCCTGATAATTTATTTCGGTGTTCAGAGGAGTTTGACAACTGGTTGTTAATGAAATGAAGGACCATGGAGCTGAGGTTAATGAAGTAAATTTGGGATGGAAACTAGTCCTTTTAAGCTAATTAGGAGATGTTTCTTTTGGATTTTAATGCGTAAATGAAATGCTTAGTAATTATCCAGGGATCCTGTATAGAAAAAATTATGCATCGATAATCGAATCGCAGCCCTTTGAATCGTAATCGAATCGTGAGGTGCCCAGAGATTCCCACCCCTACTGATGTCTGAGTTGTTATTCTTTCTAAACTTCACTCAGTATCTTGATGTCAGCAATATGATTTATTCTTTGATTATTATAGTTTATATAGTGACGTTGCTGATGTAAACATTGCACTTGCTTCTTTAGAAACAATATTTAGTTATATTTAAAATCTAAATAAATTATAATCCTGTACTGAATGTTTTTATTTTAAAATATATAAAAAATTATCAATTCTTAGTAATATAAAATAATCAATAACAGCATTGATAAAGAACCAAACCAGTAAAGATTATTGATAAGAGTAGTTGTAGTATAGATAAAATCTTAATGATTCCTATTGCTAGTAATACATGTGAGGGGCAGCAAGGCATCTGTTAGCAGGCTAATGTGGTGAAATACCTTAGCAACCACCCTGAACACCCTAGCAACGTCTAGAAACGCTCTAGTAACCACCAAAAATACCCTAGCAGCCTACCAGAATACCCTAGCAACTGCCTAGCAACCACCCAGAACACC
>FLSR01000376.1:206574-236022 GCA_900092035.1 Leuciscus waleckii
TCACAATCCTAATAGTGCTGCAGTTACTCGATAAGTGTGGTCACCTAAATTGATGGTTTGTTTTTCAGATGAGCTCCTACCCAAGCTCCTACCCAAGTATCCTCCACCAGACGGGGAGGAGGCCACAGCGCTGTGGTGCCCCGATGACCCGGGGGCCCTCACGAGTATGAATCCGTTTATCTTCACAATCCTAATAGTGCTGCAGTTACTTGATAAGTGGTCCACTAAATTGATTTCTCACTTTGTTTTTCACATGAGTGCTTTGCCCCCGATTTGGGAGACGAGTGGGAGTTTTTGTTTTGATTTTTGTCTGTCCGTCTTTTCTCTGTTTTTTTTATAAATAAAGTTTTAAAAAATTGAAGTTGGGTGTCTGTGTCTATTGTGTTCTTGTCTTTCTCGTGTTTTTTTTAGTACACCACCAATCGGACACGTTCCACTAACTTTCAAGTGATTTCAGTGCTCAGTTTTGCACAAAAATGCATTTAGGTTTAGGACCTAGCACAGTGTCTGACCCTAACACCGCTTCGAAAGGGCCGATCGACCGGAGCGGGCTGAAAAGTTTGGTGGACCTGCGACCTCATTCAGGGGTCGAAAGGCCGAAAAAGGGTGAAAAACATGCGTTTTGTATTTTACACTTTAAGGTCACAGCAAAAATGTTGGCGTTTTACATTTAAAACTATTATTTCTCAGTCTAAACCTAAAGTAATGTTGACAAACTATATATCATTTGAAAGCACACAGCATCTAGTTTTGATATTTGGTGTCTGATTTTCAATACGACAAAGGAACAGAAATGTTTTCATTTGTATTCATTTAATTGTTTGAATGACCTTTTTTTTACCACTGAAATTACTGGAAAATTAGTGGATCGTGTACAGTTGAGCATGCTTAGTACACTAGAGGTGGTTTAATACACGTTTTCATTACTTAAAAGGAATGAGGCCCCATTCAAAAATGTCATACACTGACAGGGGTCAAAAAGGTCAAAAAAACGGAACGCGCGTCCGTAAGGAGACTGAAGGTCGTAGGACCCCGAAACTCGGCGAGTTCCGTCGTCTAGTGCCCTTGAGTCGGGCCCCAGAGTTTGAGGGCCCTAGCGCTTTGTGTTTCCTAAACCTCGTTCATGATGAGACCAGAGATTGTGGATGGTGACTGAAGAATGTGGATGGTGACTGAATTTTTTTTTAATCTTGTTTATTAAACCACCTCTACTGTACTAAGCACACTCGACTGAACACATCACACTAATTTTCAAGTCATTTCAGTGCTTGATTTGCATAAAAATGCAGTGTATGTGAAACCACTATTTTGCAGCCACTGAATAGGTTGGATCTGGAAAATGTCTCAAATACAGGTACATAAGCTGTTTTTGCCAGGCTGCTAAGGGGGTGTTTGAGTGTCCATGCAACAGCCAAGAGGAGGTTAACTCTTGTAGCTATGGATGCAATCAATCAAACAGGCAAAGATTTTAGACCCAATGTCATCGAACAGCATCACACTGGGCAGAGGTGTGTTGTGCGATATGATGATGATCCCTATGGCATCATCCTGCAGTTGGAGGAAAACAATGTGCAAGTCAAATGCATGCACCGCAACGGAGTGAATACGTTTTTCTGGCAATGCCCCAGAGATGATGTTAACTGGTACGGTGATGACCAGATCATATGCCTGATTCCAGAGCCCATGGCACTGAATAAGCGTTAAGTTCAGATTGATCAGCGGTTCTGGGAGTTCATTATGGGGTAGTTGGGCAAAAGGAGTAAAACAAATATTTTAAAAAAGCAAAAAGGCACCATGAAATGTAAAATGGGGACAGTTCAAAGTTTCCCCCTCTTAGTTATTACCTAGTAAGTAAGTAGGTACAAAAGCATGACATAAAATAGTCACAATTGGACAATTGCAGTTTAGACAATGTACTTTGTTGTACATTTTAGTTGTTTTCTAATGAAGTTAAAATGTGTTTTTAAAATGTTGTTTATGATATTTTACTAACTGGTTTCAGTTCTTATGTTATGTATGTCACTGGTGTTACGGTGTTTTTTCTTTCACATTAAATAAAATATGTCACATGTGACATAATAATTTTAAATTCATTGAATTCTGCTACACTCAAGAGTTAAGCTTTAAAGGATTGCATCATTACTTGTTTATAACAATTTTTCAAATATTTTCATTGTTATAGCAAATACATGCAAATGAACTAAATCATTCAGTCAAACTTTTAACAAACCTGATTAAAATAAAACATAATCTCCTTATTTGTTAGATTATCATTCATTTTCTGTAACTGACTACATGTTTCTGACTACATGTACTGAAAAAATTGAGAAATAATATTTCATAAAAACCTTTAATATTGCTAAAGAAGTAAGGTAACACCAGTGACAAAAAAAAGGTACATGCGATCTTTAAATAAATGCACAAAAAAGATTAAAAAAATAATTAAGCTGTCATTTATGTGTACTCATAAAGTCAAAGGGTAATATAATAATGTGGTCTAAGTTTAAATGTTAGAAAAATAAATACATTTTAAGACCAAAAGTGGACGTTTCTGTAGAATGACCCACTTAACGTTACTGTCGTAAATACCGCTCACGCAGAGCCGTCGCTTTCTTTTCCATGACTCTTCCAACCTTGTTTTCTTCATCGACTCTGCCATGATTCACGTCTGAAATGCGTGCTAGTGTCTTCCATAGAGGCTGCTTCATGTTGTTGATGTGTGATGTCGTGCCGTAAAGCAAGTCGTGATTCTCGCAAGATTTGTCAGGGCGCCACCTCTCAAACCTGCATTGCTGTTTTTTCCAGCGGCGTCCCCCTCTGCTTTGCTATCTGGATGATTCGCTCTACTACGGGTTCATTTACCATGGAAATGATTTTGAAGCTGTTCTATTAAGGTACAAATATTGCACGTGTGTCTTTAAAGGAGCCACGCACCGTTTTTAACAATACTGCAAAATGAGCATATAACCGTAGAAATATGACATCTCAAATAAAATAAATCAATATTAAAAGAATAAATTAAATGAAATATTAAAATAATAATTTCCAGAATAATTCCAGGACTTTGCTGGTATGCCATTACTCCATTTGTAGGATGTGAGGAACCAAGGAAAACTGTGTAGAATAGTTGAACTCCTACAATTTTCTGTAAAAGGTCTGAATGTTATAAGGCATGTTGAAACTTTGAGTTAGGAAATATTTTGTGAAATTGAGTGACGTATTTTACTTTTTTGTTCACGTTCAATGTTTGCTGTGGTGAATTTTCCAAATGAAGAGGACAGTTTCGCTGTCATCTCAGAAACCTGGTGCACCAAGGAAGGATGTTATTGGCCTCCATATAAGAGCCAAGAGAGGATAAAGAAGGCAGTGATGCATGAAAACCAAACACTGAAACATGGGAGATAGAGACATTTGAATTACTGATGGCAAAAAGTGAGTGTTTTAAATAAATATCCAAAAACTAAATGTATAATTTGCAAACAAACCAATGAATTTAAAAAACTGTTTTTGTGATTTTTTCCGAGACATATGACACGGCCAATGAATGGGCGACAGCTCCTCCTGTAACTCCAGGCTGCAGATCATCTCGCCACTGTACTTCGTGAGCTTCGTGCTGACGGCTCAGTTCGTGCTGATTAACGTGGTGGTGGAGCACCTGGACGACTCCAACAAGGAGGCGCAGGAGGACGCGGAGAGGCTTACTTTCCTAATAGTAAAAAAAAAAAAATAGAACTTTAAAAATATTTTCCTCATAATTTCATGGTTTAAGCAAACTTGTAGGGTCATAAAAAAAACTCTGCACATCACTTTTGGCCACTACTGTATATTTGGTGTGGTCAGTGCCACAATAGTGCTATTCGAGCCTGCTAACTGTGGACTGAAGGGCTCCAGTCATCACAGGTGCACTGCTGCATTTTTCCAGTATATATTAATTATTACTTTCAAAGTTACAAAAGTAAGTTACAAAAAGAATACCTTGATGATTCAACTTTTTTATTGTTTGATCAACTCCAATACATTATATTTTCATTGGAAAGTGCGTGGCCGCATCCTCTGTCCTCCATCTTGTTACACCCAACTAGGTTAGGATACCTCTTCCAGCTCAGTTAAATAATTTACGAGCTGAGACCTAGTCTTAACACTTAGGAACCTTTATGAATCACACTTATTCTTAAGTTTAGGAATAAGAGTAAAATTATGTCGTTCTTAAAATTGAGACTTGAGACTAAAATGTTACTGTGAGTGGCTTTATACATAAGGCCCCGGTCTGTAAATTGAGTTCTGTTCAGGAGGAGGTTTATTTAAAGCAGCAAAATATGTTGCGGTTGAATTTGACTGCACTCCTGACTGAAACTCCCTCACTGAGTTTGAATTTGACGCCTGATGTAAATTATGATTTGATCACAGGATATCTGGTAAACTGTACTGAGACACTGCTGATATATGGAACATTGACTATTTATTTGATCAAAAATATTTTAAAATATTTTACTGCACATTTACAAAATTGGAATGAGAGCATAACTACATCATACTAAAATAACATCCCAAAAAAAAAAAGCAAGATTTGAGATGGACTTTAACAAAGATGTAAATCAGGACAGAACTAAACTGGAGATTCAACATATTTTTCAAAAACAGGATATTTTCTCAAACTAAATGTGATTATTTTACACTGAAAGCCAATTAAAATCATTAATCCAAGATTTAGGGGTAAAATCACAGTAGTAAAAAAGCTTTAAGAGTTTCAGGAAAGGAATAACAAAATAAACTCTTCTGTAAAAATTACACTGTGGATTTATTTTAAACTGATCTTTGAGGCAACAGTCAGAAATGTAAAGAAAGCTGAAGATCTCCAAAGGCTACGGCACTGAAAATCACCAACGTTAGGCCTACGATGCTTAAAAACTTAATGATCCTTGCTGAATTAAAGTATTCATTTCTTTTTAAAAAAAGAAACATTTTAATGGTGTAAATATAATAATAGGTGTAACTAGATTAAAAAGTTTGTCGAGACTACATTAATCCGAATATATTTGAAAACGGCGTTTTTGCTTATAAACGCTCTCCGTCCACACTATAGCGTTTTCAGGCGTTTTCGGACGTTTCAGTGTGGATGAGATACTTTTGAAAAATGCCTGAAAACGCTAAATTCACCTTACTGCACATGCGTAAAACCTCACAAAAGATCACTGATATGTTCAGATGGAAAATAAATAATGAAGTTATCGTGCAATTCTTCTGACAGGATCATTTTATTTAGTAAAATATCTCACCATTCACTGATGCGGTCCAGGTCGCACGCACCAAGGTTTCAAACCTGGAAAACAAACTAATACAGTGGGAGAACACTGACAAATTTGAAACTCTGAAAAATTGTTTGCGCAACATTGTAAAAAAAATGTTGCAGTTCTGAATAAGGAAATCTCAAAAACAATATAATGTTTGCAGAGATATTTGTATTTTTTTATATTTTGCAAGCTTGCAAATCTTATTTTTCGATCTTGCAAAACTTTTTTTTTGTACGATTTTGAGTTTTCGAACACTTAGTTTCAACCTTTCAGAACTTTATTCTCAGTTTTGAATCATGGCAGGATATTAATCCCATAAAAACGGAGAGAAAAATATACGTTTTCAAAGAAAACTTATTAGTGTGGACATGGCCTAAGTTGGCTTGAGAAAGCCGGACCAGACAGTTAAGAAGATTTTAAAAGCTTTAAGTTTGAAGAAGTTTGAAGTTTAAAGGTCCCATGGCATGAAAAATTCACTTTGAGTTTTTGTTTTTTTTTGTTTGTTTTTTTTACATTAATCTGAGTTCCCCCAGCCTGCCTATGGTCCCCAAGTGGCTAGAATTTTTTGATAGGTGTAAACCAAGCCCTGGCTATCCTGCTTCGCCTTTGAGAAAGTGAAATAAAATGAAAAAAAAAATGTTTTAGTTCCTTCATCCGAGCCTCTAAAGAACCAGTGTTGTTTTAGTCCTTCATCCGAGCCTCTAAAGAACCAGTGTATTATGTGAATTTCTGATGTGTAATTGTTAAAGTTCAGACAGATAATCTTTCTCTCAAAATCGTTCAATACTGTTTATGCATCAGTAAATCTAGCCAGTGACTAAACGATCAACTTCACGTCGTTTCTTTTAGTAGGATGAAAATAACCTTACTTAAACTGTGATTAAAACATACAGAAAGTAATCAAAGAACAATCCCTTTCCAATCGCCCAAGCTGTCAAACACACAGCGTGAGTTTATCTGGACACTTGCCAAACTCGTTATGAAATCAATGACGAAGCTTTTACTGTACTTACCTCATGTTTGCATTGGTGAAAGCATTAGTGAGAGTGCAGAAACTGCTTTGCAATGAAAAGATCTTTATTCACGTGACGCGGTCAACAGACTCATCTGCTCATTACTGTGTAGAACGCTCGTCCTACAGTCTAAGCGTAAACCACTTTTTTAATGTCTTGGACCAGATCAGAAGACTACGTTCGCTCTTGAGCCAGTGTTGCAGCAAGACAAGGGAAACAACCACAGAAGACCACTTTTTTTTCTTTTATACTTCTTTGTATTAATTTGTTTTAAGTTTGAGGGGGGAAAAAAAGAGTTGATGGCTTCAATGAAACAATTCACAAAACCATTTAAATGACCTTCCTGAAAACCAATTTGATTCAGATAATCGACCTCTTATGCTCAATTCTGTAGTTAACTCCTTGGTTAATCTGTTATTTATTTTTGTTATTTATCTGTTGTTTATAACTGTTTTACTTATTTCTGATATTCCTTGTTTATTTGATTTAATTAAATTAGTTTGAAGCTTGTTTTAGTTATAGATATTTACTCTTAATTTCCTTTTGTTTCTTTCCTTTTCATGTAAATGATATACCCAGTTCACACTCAAAACACACATTATAATTATTAACCTCAATAACCAGCAATAAAACAGCAATGGAGACAATACATTTCAAGTAAAATGTCCAATGACACACCAAATCAGAGTCAGGTCAGAAAAGAGTCAGGATCAGAAATGACTCAAGCAAATTTAGCTCAGTTCAATGTCTTTTGTATCCGTTTCAGTGTTTCAGTTCTAAAATGCAGATATGCAAACTCCGAGATGAACGAGTGAGAGAGAAAAAGAAAAATATTTATTCTGTTCACAGATGCAATAATGTCCAGGGAAGGAAAAAAATTATACTATGTGGTCCTACCATTTCAATGAAACATGTTATCCAAGTTCAGGAAAAAACAGGTTGGCCCACCAGTTTCCACCAATGTTGAGCACTCCTCATTGTGGCAGAAACAGTTCTAACTCTGAACGTGTTCAGAAATATCAAGGAGAGGAACAAAATAGAGGAGAGGTGGGAGGAGAAAAAAAAAAAACACTAGTAAAGACAAGGCAGAAAAATGTTGTTATAAACAACTAACACTTCAAATGATGATTTATCACAACAAATCGTTCAAAATTAATATATACACATTTGCCAGTGCTTATTACGCTTTTTAACCCTAACAGAAACACAACTATCGGCTAAAAATGAAGAAAATTCCGTTTTAAAATGACGTGCACTCAATTAGCTTTTAGCTCGTACCACATGGCTAGCAAAACTCCTCGTGAGCTCCATTACACACATTACACTCATGAAGTCAACAAATGTGCATAAACACTTTTAAGCAGTAATTAAACTCTTAATTTACCCCTTCAATTACATTTTCTAGATATATTTCTCAAGAATTATACAGCACAGTATAATTTAAGACGACAAAAGACTGAACAATACACAACCTATAACTAATTAAGGTAGTTTATGAACTCACTTACCAAGAATAAAGTGCTAATGATCAGAAATAATCTCAGATGAATCAAGGAAAATCTGTTCAACAGTTTTCGTCAGATGAATCAACTCAAGTTCTCATTTAATCCTTGGATTCAATACAAATGCAATGACAACTATTTAAACAATCTTTCCTGTCAACGATATTGTCCTGTTTTCCGTTATTAATCTAGTTCTCACTTACTTTCTTAACTTACACACCTGCAATTGACGTGCGTCACTGCTCCAGCGGCCATTTCACTTTTCTCTGTGATGAGAGACTCGGGCTGCGTCCGAAATCGCGTACTATGTGAGTAGGTACTACATTTAAATTAGAACGTACTTCGCGACCGTTAAAAAAGTTATTGTATAAAACACACATTGTAAAACATATGATTCGTTAAATGATCGCATTACAGGGCCAAACACGAGCATGATTCAATCATGACAGAATTATCATTTTAGAGTGAACTACAATAATAATAAAACAAATCTTACTTTAATTTCTGTTTAAACTCTGCAGCATATTTTGAATTTTTTTGAGGATTTGGCATATCTGAATTTAAAAGAGCGCCCTTCCCACATACATTGGAGTAAATGGATAAAAATGGTCTCATTTTACAGGAAACACTCTAAATTTTAACACAGTGGTGGAATATTGCATATATTTTATTGTATTTATTCATAATTTTATGATAAACAAGGATAAAAAAGTCAGATTTTGATTGATTTTTTAAATTAAGTTTTTATTTGAAAGTCTGTAATTTAGGACCTGTTTGGTGTATTTCCCTGTGGAAGGTTTCTTTTGAATCCTCTAGGTGGCAGTAAACCGGGACAAAAAGAATTGTTTTGATATCTCATTCTAAAAAAAAGTTATTGAGATTTTTCTGAAAGTAGTCTGGTGTCTCCAAATCTATTTTTACAGTCTCCATTTTTGATTGCTAAAAGAATTGGGCATACCTGATTTTAATATTGCATTCTACCCACATACATTGAAGTAAATGGATAAAAATTGTCTCATTTTACAGAAAACACTCTAAATTTTAACCCAGTGGTGGAATATTTCATACAATTTAATGTATTTATTCACAATTCTATGATAAACAAGGATAAAAAGTCAGATATTGATTAATTTAAAAAAAAAGTTTTTATTTGAGAGTCTGTAATTTAGGACCTGTTTGGTGTATTTCCCTGTGGAAGGTTTCTTTTGAATCATCTAGGTGGCAGTGAATAGAAAAAAAGAATGATCTTTCTATCACCTTCTTAACAAATGTTATTTAGCTTTAATTGAAGAAAGGCAATGTCTTCTCTGAAGTCTCCACGTTTACTCCATAAACCAAAATTATTGCACAAACAGGCTTATTACCTGTAAAATACTATTTTTTACCATGTTACATTTGACAAGAGAATAAACACTTTATCACCTAACTTAACCCATGTCATGTAATATATTAACAAAATGATGAAAAGTAGCAGTTCTTGTATTTTATTATACACAAAGATAATAAACTCCAAGAAAATAAATAAATGTTTTAGAGAAAAATGTGCAAAAAACAGTGCAAAAACACAATACACAAATCTAAGATATAAAATAACTATATACAGCACATAGTAACTATAAAAAGTCAACAAGTTACTATAGAAGAAAAAGAAAAAAGCACAACTTGTAGTTTTTGTTTTTTGCAAACGTTGAAATATTGCAATTGTTGACGGAACTGCACATTATCCAGACGAGTGTCCATCAGTGTGCCATTTTCTAAAACAGTTTCTAGATGGCACCAAGCACAAGGGTACATTGCACTTTGTACAGTACAATGGAGTCTTTACTTTGAGGCCTGAAAGTTTGCACAAAGCACAAATTCTCCTCCCACTTGCGGCATCTGACCCAAAGTACTCCGGACAACATTGCTCACCTGCTGCTGTGGCAGATGTGGACGGCTCTGGGGCATGCGCTGTGGACGGCTCTGGGGCATGCGCTGTGGACGGCTCCGGGGCATCTGAGGTGCTGGATTGTGTAGCCAGCTCAGACACAAGCCTCTCCCTAAATTCCTTTTGGCTGAGAGGACTTTTGTTCTGGGATTTGCAGTGGTGCTGGTGCAGAATGAAACAGTTTACCACTGCAATGTCAACAAAATGGGAAAAAAAAAGTCTTGTACCATTTCTTCGTCTTGTGCAGGACATTATAGTACCCGATGAGAGCATCTGAAAGATCCACACCTCCCATGTGTTTATTGTAGTCTTTCACCGCTGCTGGAACGGGACTCTGTGCCTTTCCCATACACCTTCGGGACTCTTGATACGCCTGAGGACCTCATCACCGTCATATGCCTTGTGCATTGTTGAACACATAGTCACCTCTCTTGTGTCCATCCACTTTACAAAGAGAAGCTTCCCGTCTCGAAGCCATCGAATGGTTCCCCTTTGGGCTCTGCGGCTGATGTCATTTGCCTTGGTTTTGGGGATGCCCCGCCGGTTGGCCCATATTGTGCCACACGCCAGAGTCTTCTTGGCAAGCAAGCCCATAAAAAGGCATGGGCTCGTATAGAATTGTCCATAAAAAGCTGGTAGCCTTTGCCGAGAAGTGACAGATCCAGAAGCTGCATAACAGAATCATAACTGAGCCCTTTTCCAGTGGCCAGGGAAGATTTGCCTTCAGAAACGAAGAAGTTCCATGTGTAACCACAGGCAGAATCAGCCAGCACGAAGAGTTTGTAGCCCCACTTGGTCGGCTTGTCTTTCATTTACTGCTTGATGCCGATTCGCGCCCTTGAAGCCACCATCCTCTCATCCACTGCTAGCTGTCTGTCTGGATGGAAATAGGTTTTGCATGCCAAGACGATGTCATTGTACAGGGGCTTGATCTTGTGAAGTCTGTCGTAGGCTTCAGTCCCCACTTTTCTCGAGTTGTCTCGATCATCCTCAGGATTGCTAAGATGCAGGTTCCAAGAAATGGCCTGAAATCTGGACCTTGACATGACCGATTTTGGGAATGGTAGGCGATACATTTCTTTACCAGACCAGTAATCGACGATGTTTTTTGCACCGAGGAGCCCCATGTAGATGACAAGTGCGATGTACTGATACAGTTCGTGTGCATTCAAAGGCAACCAAATGAAACGTTTTCCAGCCTCCGCCCTCATTTGTGCAAAGGTGTTGGTGTTCTTCACAATGGTGTCCACCACAGAGCCTGTAAAGAAGAGCTGAAAAAGCTGCAGAGGGGAATAAATCCTGTCCATTACAAGCTGCGCTCCTGGGTTTCTTTTTGGGAGGAAATTTGTTGCGATGGAACCTCATCCTCCACACTGCAGTCATTCCACCTTTCTGTGCCATCATCCTCAGACATCGCACTTGCTGACCTTTTTGTCCCCTGTACATGAGACCTCCCTCTGGTTTGCTTGCTGGCAGTTCCAACTCTTTGTGGCCTCACAGAATCACCAACAGAGGATGTGGGGGTCTTGGAGGTATGAGGTGGGGAAACAACCTCCTTGCTGCTGGTGCATGGCAAATCTGGCTGCCACTCTTCCTCACTGTCCAGACTGCAAAACAAAAAATTATAAATCCACATTGCATTCAGAAATGCATGCTAATATTACATGCACAAAGATAATTCACATATGCACATAACAGATACAAGAATATAATTTGCATATCCACATAAGATACACAAATAAATGTGTGCATTCAAATATGAATGCAACAGAAACATGTAGAATGCATTTTATGTATAGATTACAAAAAAAGCTAAAAAAAAAAAAAAAAAAAAGCTGCACATAGGCATCCCATAGTAAAAAAAGCTGCACATATGCATGCCATAGTTCAAATAAGCTTGGGAGCATTTGCTTTTGACACATGTACACACATGCATCAATGCAAGTGATGAACAAACGCGTGCAAAACTAAAAATATGCATGTAAAATTATTTTAGCACATGTGGGCGCAAAACAGCACAAAAAGCTTGCAAAAGCTCCCAAGCTTATTTTATCATTGCATGCATATGTTTTTAGGTGAAAAAAATTCTCAAATACTCGTGCACAAACATGTATGCGACACACACACACAAAAAAAAATCTGCACGTGCTTAGCAAAACCACCCATGCTATTCTGAATTAGCGCGTGCATGGGTTATAATATTTCTCGATGTCTGTTGCATGCATATTTTGTATTGTTGCATGCATTTGTTCATGAAATACACAAATACAACGTTTATAAGTTCGAAATGGGTACTTACGCAATGCATGCATATGTTTTTAGGTGAAAAAAATTCTCAAATACTCATGCACAAAAACGCGACACACTAAAAAAAAATCTGCATGTGCTTGCTAGCAAACCACCCATGCTATTCTGAATTATCGCGTGCATGGGTTATAATATTTCTCGATGTCTGTTGCATGCATATTTTGTATTGTTGCATGCATATTTTGTATTGTTGCATGCATTTGTTCATGAAATACACAAATACAACGTTTATAAGTTCGAGATGGGTACTTACTCAAATTCAGGATCTTCCCCCTCATTGTACGCTGCTTGTCTAACAGAGTCAAAACTTCCATCGCTGCAAGTTTCAGTATCACTCTGTCGATCAAGCACTGCCAAAACAGCCTCCACACCTACAAAAAACTTCTTGAAGCCATTGTTCAAAGACAAACACTCCAATCAGTCCTAAAAAACACGGAATAACTCGAAAAACCAATCTCCAAACTGTCACTAACCACGCCAAACTCTTCTGCAATGATTGCTGGCAGCCGCTGGGAAATCATGAAGACGACCCACCTCCTAAACTTTGCGAAGGGAGATCTCGGGCTCTGATTGGTCTACAATCATGATCGACATGTCTATCGATCGCTAAAAAGCTCAGCTTTTTTGACGTATGACGCAATACGCGATGACGTCATCATAAATCGCGGCTAACATAGACGATCTAATAAAAGTATTTATCTGCATCGCATGTTTTGATCTGGACATCGGTGACATATTACAGTGTTATTTGGCCATGCATGCTCACAGACATGTGAAAATACTCTCATTTTGAAGAAAACAACCTAAGAAACGAGCTGATATAGCGTTTGTGGCTAGTAGCTCCACACGGAGTAAGTGATCCGAGCAGGAATATGACTCATATGTTTGCTAGTTCAAAAGAATCAATTCAGTTTTCGTAAAACATTTGATAATAATGTTACTGTAAAGTGTTGGATCGGTGAAATAAACTGCACAGTGATATTCTTGAGAGTGAGAGCTTTCATTTGATATATGACATGTCTATTTTTGGTGAGTTTATGTGATATAAATATTAAATTGAATATCGCTCATACCATTTTTTCAAGGGGGGGGTCGTTGCGGGGGGGTCAAATTAGACCTTATTATCTTCTTCTATGTAACATAAATGCAAAAGTGATGGGGTTTTCCTGAAAGCTGAGGTTCTAAGCTTTCAAACAATACCATATTTATGTTTGTGATGCACAACTTATAGATTTTTAAAAATGATTATGATGATGCAATATTGGACCCACCGGTGGGTCCGCGGGAGGCCGCAGAGTTAGAGGAAGGTTCTCCCATTTTTTTTTTATCTGAAGAGCAGACATTTTGCCCTCCAGCCTCTGCTCTGTGATAAAAACTCTGCAATAAATGCACAGAAATCAAGCATAAAGGAATACAGTAAGAGCTTGAGTAGAAATGTTTAGCCTACATCTACAACTAACTTACCATTGAATCTACACTTGAATAAATTAACATATTACATTTGTCTTACTGTATATACTTACTCAAAACCTTTAATAGCAGCATTTCTTTTTCCAGTGAAGAGGGCTTCATTAGCCACTCTCCACTCAATGAGAACACGTGTGTGTTCATCAGCCCTTGCAAAATCAACACATATTTTAATGTGATGAACCATGGTCAATCTATTAATGTTACATGGACAAGCTGAGGTACACTTGTTAACAGTAGCTTGCTAACCAACAAATATTTCATAATATCAACACTGGTAAAGGAGAAATAAAATCGTTTTATTTTACTGTAGTTTTGTAACCATCTCATTAAACTGCTAAACAACGAACGTCTTTGTTTAAAGAAAAGTTTAGCTAAAAGTGTTAGCTAGCTGATTTACATTATCTCGGACTATTCCGTAATAATAATGATAAAACTATATATTTTTCTGAATTGGCTGGAAAAGGACACCCTCAATTTACATTATTTAAACTTTTAACAAGTCAATCGTTTACTTATATGATGTTAACAGCTACAGGCCTGTTGTTTCTCTCCATGAAACCATAATCAAAACTTTGTATTCTTGAATGTATTTCTGCTGATGTAACATGTTTTTCCTTCAAATACAGAAATAGTAACTTCAATTCTTACTGGCCCACCCCTTCTACACATCATGCATCACATCAACTGAGAAGTTCTCTGTTGTGTGAAAATACTCCAATGAATTTAATATGCATGACCTTTTCACACCAAAAACGTATGGAAGGGATGGATTACAAGCCATTTCTCAACAGTGAGAAGTGTGTATATCTTTGGTGCGCAAAACTATTTTGGAAGAATCTTCAGAGAATTCTGTCTGAAAGTCCTCCTTTTCCGCTAAACAGAACCTGCAACAGTACCTTGCACTGAAAGACTCCACCAGACCAAACAAACTATGCAAACCCAAATTATCGCCACGAAATAACCATTGTATAATGGAATCTCAATACCATCACTCTCTAACACTTGAATGTCTCGAACAATGGGAGAAAAAATTTCACTAAAACCATACCGTTTAACATCTTGAGTATGAAATAAGGCGCACAGGTGTATGTTAGCCAAAAAAGAATTCCATTTTGGAGAGAAGTTTCTTAAAGTAAAATATACTCCACCCAATTTATGAATACCTCGCTTAGGACCCAGAGGGTTGGCGACCTCAAAGTCATCATAGAACATCTGGATTTGTATTGTCTGCTTCTCAGTTGAGAACAGGGGGTGACTTTTAAAAAAAGATATCCCTCAGTCTAGAGTCGCTGGTAGCTGAGCTTTGCAACATTTCTGCAACATACTGACTTTTAAATATTGACTGCAGTGTAGATAAAATTGGAATATACATGAATTTATCTTGAACTACTACCTGATCATATGTTCTATTCCTTTTATTTTGTCTTGTGTCAAATCTTGAACCAATCACACATTCAACTGGTTCTACTATTTCCCACTTGTCAGTCATACATTTTGATCGCTTGTATTCCGAATTTAGAATTGTGAAAGGATTCTCTAACCCCTCAAAACACACCTCAACTTTCTTGCACATTTCCGTTTCTCTTTCATTACTAAATACATGCTTTATCACTGTCTCTTTAGCATGCTGATGGATATCTTGAACGATCTCTTCCATGGAAATCACTACAGAATTCAGTGTACTTGACCAACACCTGCTGCCTTTAGATCAGAAATTACAGCTGAACAACTATTTACAATGTATGGTGAAGATAACTGACTCGGCCTCTAAATATTCAGTCGACTCTTCAACATGAGAAACATTACCTGTATTGACGGTACTTTGAGGATATGAACGATCATATTCTACAGAGTCAACTAAACTGCTTCCATGGCACTTATTAAGATGCTTTCTTAAACCAGAAAAACTACCAAAAGAACGTGAGCATCCTTCTTGAACACACTTCAGAAAAAGAGTCCTGCCTGTACATAGCCGATGATTACCTTAAAGTGTTTAACAAGGTTGTTTGGACTTCCATGGTCACTTTTGCAAAGAAAACACTTCATCGTTTTATCTCAACTAACGCACCATTCTTGCTCGCAACTCTAGGAGTCTCATTTGTTTCCCCCATGTCAATGTTATAGATGGTTGTTTGCACAAAAGTGAAAAAGCTGCTCAGGGAAAAACTGTATGACGTACCGAAGACGTAATGGTCTTTAAAGAGTTCGTCAAAAGCTCCAACTGAACCTGTTGCCTTGCATGGAAGTGCATGCTTGTCAACCACAATGAAGTAAGAGTGAATGGTGCTCTGTGTGGATCCCTGGGCGAGAAGGTAGGGCTGACTGCTTTGGGTGATGTTATCTAGATGTTGCTGCACACTGGTTCCAACCTACATCAAAACACATTCAACAGAATTGTTTTGGTGACTAACTTCTGACAATAGATCAGATCACCTCAAACTGTGCACAAGATTAAGGTGATGGAATATATATTTTAACCCTCTGGGGTCTGGGCTGTTTTTGGGGCCCTTGAGATGTTCTGACATGCCCTGACATTTGTGCTTTTTTCAGTTGCATATAAACATATTAATGGCAAAGGTGTAAATTCACTCTATATAGCACAAACAGGGCTACCATAATATGTGAGCCACGTGCATGTACATGTTTTCATTTTTGAGAGAATAATGTTTATGCATGGTTATTGAAAAAACTAAAAACTAAAATTTCTGAAATAAGGCCACAAAACACATAGTAAATATGTGTCAATAAGACTTGTGACTAATGGATGTCGTCGCCTAGAGTTTTTTCTTCAAAATCATGTGAAAATAGTCTTGCTTTATCGTTCACATAAAACCATACATTGATTTAAATTGATGTAAAACAGGTTTTGCTTGGAAAGCCAATATGCGAGGGGGCGTGAACGAGGAGTGGTATACACCTTAGAATACACCCACTCTGCATAATGATGAGCCATTCACTCAGGTGTGACACTGACTGAGCCACAATGCAAGGACAAAAGATATATTTAGAAGAAGACTTATATTGACCATTTAAGATTTTGCTTACATCTATCTTGTAAATATGTTTAGCTATTTTATTAAAAAGGTTACAATTACAACAATAATTACAATTTCAACAATATTTCAAGTGTACTCTTTCTTTGTAAAAAAAAAAGATTATAGGCCTACATTTTATCTATGTATTCATTAGTTTGAATATAGTCAACATTGGAACAGCTAACATCTTAATTGATGACTTTATTTTTGACAAAAACAGATATAGAAATTGCTAAACAAAAGCTTATTTGACGTGGCAGTATATTCTACAGTAAAAACTGTACCCAAATCTACTAAACAAAATGTTGTCTTTCATATTTCGTCTGACTGTAACGTTGTTTTCATGAAATATTAGGGCATATTGTTAATTTGCAGTTTAATACGTTGCTTATACAAATAGCCTAAATTTTATTTCAACATTCAGTCGATGTTTACTTATCTCAGTATAGCAATACAGTTTGCTAAAACATGCTCAACACTTTGTTTTTATTATGAGTATACACAAAAATAATACACATTTAACAGAATCGATTGATGTATGAAACTCCTATGGAAAATCAAAGTCAACAGAGTATGAGTTTATTTTACACTGATAAAAAAAAAGCGAGCTGGTATCGCCGGCGATACCGTCGACCTCAGGGGGTTAAACAACTGTTAAAGGATTAGTTCACTTTGAAAAAAAATTTTGCTGATAATTTACTCACCCCCATGTCATCCAAGATGTTCATGTCTTTCTTTTTCAGTCGAAAAGAAATTAAGGTTTTTGAGGAAAACATGCCAGGATTTTTCTCCATATAATGGACTTCCATGGTGACCAATGGTTTGAGGGTTCAAATGAGGGGTCAAATGTCCGTCTCAATACTGCTTCAAAGACTCGTCACAATCCCAGCAGAGAAATAAGGGTCTTATCTAGTGAAACGATCAGCTGTTTTCAAAATAAAAATAAAAATTATATACTTTTTAACCACAATTGCACGTCTTGGAGAATCTTAAAATCCGCCACACATTACGTCATGACGTTGGAAAGGTTAGAAAGTTGGTAGGCGGCAAAGACTAATATAAATGCCCTTTACCAAAAAAATAGGAGAAGGAGAAAATGAGATCGAGTTTTTCGCGCTTCCCTACCGGCTTACGTCTATGTCCCGCGTGACCTTTCCAACGTCATGACGTAATGCATGGCGCATCTTGAGATTCTATAACACGTGCAATTGTGGTTAAAAAGTATATAATTTTTATTTTTATTTTGAAAACGACAGATCGTTTCGCTAGATAAGAACTATGATAATAACATATAAATAGCTATTTCAAGTTTTGTTGTGTAGGTTCAGGTTAATTTACCTCAATAGTAAGCTGGGTTCAAAATCAACCGCCAATATCTTCCATTCATAGACAACTTGATCGCGTCAAGCTAGGTGGGCATGGTTTCAGCACCAGGCTCCTCAGCTCTGTAGCAACAATGACTATGACATCCGGTCAGCTGCTTTTCAAATTAGTGAATCCTGATCTCGCAAACACATCCTTCTTTGTCTAAGCACACAAGAGGTCTATTCACGTCCTGTACTGGCGTCCCGACGTCGGTTCGGACTGTCAAAATTGCAACTTTGTTGCTCCCCAGAGAGACATTTGAGTCACAGAAGACCCTTAAACAGAAGGAACCCTGTGGTTTAAAATCCCCCCTCTCTGTAAAAACCACATGCCTTTGAATCACGTGACCAGCCTCAAAGACATTCCACTCCACACACAAACACTCGTGGACTTTGAAACAGACATTTCCACACATGTGATCCAATAGCAATGTTTTTGATATGTATAGAGCCTATGCTGTCAGTAGCGGAAACAGAATTGATTAGTTCATCTCTCGAGTCTTCGGGTTTGAGTCCTTCGTTCTTTTGTCACGTGACTTGTCACCGTATTGAACACTATTTCACAACCTTTTTACAAACAAGCGCGTAGTTATTTTTTTATTTTTTTAATTTTTTACTCTTACAGTTACGTGATGCGTTTCTGTCTCAAGATTATTTTCTATAACATTGAATGTGATATTTAAGAGTTGGTTAATGCAAAGCTTTATCCATATGATAGGGAAAACCACTTTGATGAGACTTGTTTACAGTGGATTCTAATTTTCAGTTAATATCATAAACATATACAAATATGAGAAATATATTGACTATTCAAACTTCACAAATTCAAGTCAATTAGACTATTACTAATTTTGAATCAACTGTATTTTATTTGTATCTATTGAGTTATATTATTATTTTTGTCCTTTGTGTTATTACTGAATAAAAATCAGTTTAAAAAAAATTAAGTGTATTTTGGATTCATGCATATTTTTGAGTCATTCACTATGTTTTTTGTCCATAATAAATCACCTAAAAAGTTTGAAACCTACACCTTTGTACATAGCTTGTTATAATCCTGTACACATTCTTGACTGGTTGTTTATTGTTTGTTTATTGTTGTTGTTTTTTTGCCAACAAAGCTTTAAAACAAATTGGATAACCATCCAAAAAGGAATTAAATCAAATTAAATAAAAATAAATACAAATTAAAAGAACACTATAAAGCCACAGAGCATAATAACAATAACCATAACCATAACCATATAACTTAAAATCACAATATAAAGCCTAAAAACAATATTGAACAACAATAAATTAATAATTGTGAAACACACTGTGGCTATATTTTAGGGCCTGCTTTAAGGCATGTTTGCATTCAAAAAATACAAGCTCCCGGACCTTGGCTGGGCTGAGCCTGTTTCTTCTATCCGAGATAATCTGCCCAGTCTTCGAAAATGTGTTATATTTACTTTGTTCATAAATTAAGCACTTTAAACATATCCATTGGTCTGTCATTCTTTAATATATATTGTGTAGTTATAAACTCTTTAGACTGTTAACGATTAGTGCTTTTTGTAAAGTTTGTGGGTAAGAATCGTGTAAAAAAACAAATCCCTTATTTTGGGGATGTATTCCGGGAAATCTCCCTTATTTCAATGTTCAATGTTGACAGCTGTGGTGTTGCGCTTGTGGAGCCTGGGCTGTGTCTACAGAGACCGCGTGTCACTAGAACACTTCACTAGAACACTTTATCTTTAAATCAGTGAAGATGCATGGTCAGAATACTAGTTTCACACCTTACGAGTCACTTTGGAGGAAAGTATGTATGCATTTGTCCGTCATGAAAAGTATATTTTATTGCATATGGGTTGTATATTCAACTGACAAAAGTGAATTTAGGTCAAATAGTGCATCCAACTTGGGCCAGTTGCATGAGCTGTAAATTATGTCCAAGTACACTGTACATTTTCAGGAGTGACAGCTGCATTTACATACTGGAGGGAATCCCCTAAATTATAGTTTTGTGTTTATGGAGTAGAACTCTCGAAACCGTGATGATTGACACCATGGCAGCTATTGCAATGTTCTGGTGCGTTTGCCTATTTTTAACCAAAGTAATAATAATACAGCCACCAAAGACTATATAACTAAACCACTGTCAAGTAGACAGGTGCATGTATATGTTGGTATATGGCTTATTCCCACCATAACACGTTTGGATTTGAATTTATTATGGGCTCGTTCTTATTTGTTGTTTTTCCAGCAAGATCTTGCAACACTGATTCAAAACGAGCTTTGTGATTTCTTGCAGTGCACATACTAAAATACACAACTCTATACATGTTCAAGTACGTCATTAACAACTAGTTGTTCAGTTTGGTTCCATACACACACTACGCAGAATTTCTGTAGATGCGATTGTCGCCAACTGCAGTTTTCCGGAGTCAGTCCCGTTGTAGAATGGACGTCGGGTGGACTAGAACCTTGCAGGTGCGGGACGGGGGGAATAAAGTCCCGTGCAGACCTTTCACTGTAAACATTGTCTGATGTCAATTTGATAGACATTGCACAACCCTAGTTTATTTGTTAAACTTTTGTGAGCAAAAGCATTGAAACTTGATTTCTCCTCCTATCTCATATTTGTTCCATCACCATGTCCCTTTAGGGGCTCCTCGAATGCATTATTCATTATCTGTGCCTTTGCAATAAAGTATTTAGTTTCGGTCACATTCCTACAGGATGCAAACTTATTTTGTGTGTTTTTAGGAAGCATGGTTCAGCCCCGGACGAAGCCATCATCCAGCTACTGGATTCCTGGAGGAACGCCTAAGAAATGTCAGAAAGAGATTGAAGACTAAAATTTTTACTGTTTAATGTTATGTATCTGTATTATTTTTCTTTATTCATAGCCAAAGTTGTGTCTGTGTTCAGTGCATATGGGAGACTATACATAGAATGAACCATGTAAAGATCATGTCACATGAGACAGGTGGTGAGCTATATTTTGTAGAGGGTGTGCATGTAACGTGTTCAACTGATGCAGATGTAAACAACAGAGATAAGTTTCTTAATATGGAAGTGAATTGTGCCATGTGTTCGTATGACATATACGTTCCATTTTTAAGCTCAAGCAACAGAGTTTGTTACCATGAATGGAAGTCGCTCAGTGATGTATATAAGCTCTGTCTGATTGCACAACTTCAGAGAACGCATAGACCTGGCATGAATGTAACATCTTCTGAAAGATTCTCTCCTGACATATAAGAATAAAAATTCTTCTTGGCAAGATAACTGGTGTCCTGCCCTGTGAATCTAATCATAGGGGAAAGACTAAATTTTAAGTCTACAGAGATCACGCCGTGAAAACTGTGAGAAGAGAAGGATGATTCTCAAGCCATGAGCAGCATCTTGGATATACCAGGTTTAAATTTGTTATCTTTTACTAAAACCAAGTGTTTATTATTTTGGCAAATGCCCTGTTGTTAAAATTATTTTTACCTGCAGAGCCAAGTATTTCACCAGACAGGGCAGTGCAAATATCTGAATGGCTCAAAAATAATATGTGGCCAGCTGACAAAGCAGCAGAACACACGAAAGAAGCAGCCATCCACAGGGCTCAGTGGATAAGAGCTAACGGGACAGAATGGCTTGAGGACATAAATTGTGAATTCCCTCGACTCCTTGATGATAACTCAGGCATGGTGGGTCCAAATCTGTGCTCTTTTTTTCTTTTCTTCAGAAAGTCAAAATTCCTTTTAGAAATGATGACGATACTTTTCCATATTGTTCATAACAATATTTATCATGATATATAATTTGATGATGCTGCCAACTTAAAGAGTATCCCAACAATAACTGAAGCCAGGAAAAACCAGAGGGTTTATTAATTAAATTAAACTACAGTTTATAAACTGTTAGGTGAACATGCAATTTATTCTCTTATAATGCCTCATATATATAGGCTGATATGATAATATCCACAATTGTAACCTTGTAAGTGGAACATATATGCAATTTATTCTGTATTAACCAATGATTATCATGTATAAGATTATGTATGTTATTAACCAAGTTTATGATTTAGTAAGAAAGAGTGTTGTATAATAAAGACACCACAACATGTGTTATAAAAGTCTTTATTAAGAATCTGTTTTATTGAGAAAGACAGCACAACCTGTGTTATAAAAGTCTTTATGAAGAATCTGTTTTATTGAGAAAGACAGCACAACTTGTGTTATAAAAGTCTTTATCAAGAATCTGTTTTATTGAGAAAGACACCACAACTTGTGTTATAAAAGTCTTTATTAAGAATCTGTTTTATTAAGAAAGACACCACAACTTGTGTTATAAAAGTCTTTATTAAGAATCTGTTTTATTAAGAAAGACACTACAACTTGTTTTGTAATAACCTTTTATTGTGGTAATGCATGCGAAGAACAACAATGATATACTTGTAGTTGAACATTTAATCAATAGAAAGAAATAATAATAAGTAGTGAAAAGCATATATCTAAGTAAAGTAGAAATGGAAAGTATAACCTGTTTCTTTGTAGACCAAGCGTAGGAGACGACAAAGGATCCGAGCGAAGAAGAGAAGAACAAAGGAGAGGAAGACTTTTTATAAGAATCTCTTGAAGGAACTGAAAGGGTTAACAATAGATCTAGATTTTGGATTGGATAAAATGACTATGGACGATTGAATATGTGATAAGTGGTGTGATATGAAGTATAAAAACACAGTGTAATATGTCACGTCAGACGCTGTACAGACCCCGTCAGCCTCTCCTCCGTTCAATGGTCCAAGCCTGCCACCTGGAGCCGAAGCTTGAAAACTGCTTTTTATATGTTTTGGTTTCTGTTTAATTTCTTTTAATACTTAGTATGTATACCATTTGATTTTGTAACAATAAAAATACTTATAATCAATATAAAGGAACAAGCCTGCCTTGAGTCTCTACCATAGAAAGAATTGAGCTGAACTCAACCACGGAGCAGTCTTTCGACTGAACTGTAAGTATGGATACTTATCTACTTGTTGTTTAGACCGAATTTGACTTACTTTACCTAACCTGAGAATAAATAAAATAAGGTAGAAGGTGTTTGGGAATTCACACCATAAAACAAAACAAAAGTAAGATAATGTAAACTTAACTGTGCAAACATGCTTAAACATGCCTTAAAACAATAAAAGTTAGATTGCCTCAAATAGTGTCAGCAAACATCTATGAAATGATCCATAAAAACAATACTGATTAAATTGGCCTATCATGCATATTAATGTAAATAAATTACCCTTGTTCTATTCATCCTTTTAAATCGATCTACATTAATCTCAAATATTAAACCAGATATCAGGTAAAAGTGCTTTCCTTCAGAAGCACATACGCAGCGTTTCTCACATGTCCTTCAGAAGGGAATCACGTCTTATGTTGCAGTTTTTACAAAAATAACATGAATGAGAAAATAAAATGCGGGTCATGCTTGATGTTAAAAAGAGTTAAAAACAGAAAAAGATCTCAGTGTGTTACTCGCACTGACTGACTCACACCCAAAGTGTGTGCTTAGACAGCCTCATATCTTTGTCACCATGTGATCCTCAGTTCAGTTCTGTTAGCGGTATTCACAACTGCGCTTGAACATCAGATACACAAACGCTTTCACAAAAATGAACAGCACTTTAAAGTCCGCGTGAACCGGAAGATGCAAATGACTTTTCTCCAGTGTTGTGATGTATTTCCAGTGAAAGGGAATATTGAACAGAGGGCAGGGTTTGCTCTAGCGCTCCTCCTCTCCATCTCTCTCTCATAACAGACTAACGGTTTGAGGGGAGTGGTTAAGTGTTTCCCAAACCAATTCTTCAAACCTACGTCATCGGAGAAGGTCCTCCAATGCAGAGGGGAGGGGCATTTTCAGATTTTGATTAAAGATTACGAAGCCAAAAAAAAAAAATGTTGTGTGGATTGACTTGCATGGATGAATTGTTCACCACAAAACGATCAATTTAGGCAAACAAAGTAAATATGGTCAATTTTGATTTCATGTGGACTTTAAACTTGTCTTATTTAAAAAAAATATATATATTTTTTTTATATAGAGTATAATTGTGCTTCAAATAAAAAATAATAATATTTACCTACACCTTATTCTTGTTTAAAAGCATTTACATAATGTATATATGAATGTATATGGAGCATGATTTAAAAAGTTAGGCGCACCAGTGTAACCAAGGCAAAGGTGTGTTTTAAAGGTATAGTTCACCCAAAAATTAAAAGTCACTATCATTATTCACACACCCTCATGTTACCATTTCTTGTGTGGTGTTACAGTAGCTGAAGAACATTGTGTCTTGTATTTTTAAATGGGGAAATTCTGGAAAATTAATAGTCTTAAAAACCACTTTGAAAAAGCTTTGAAATGGGTTAAACACTCTCAATAAAGACGGAAGACAGGGCATTGCCTTTGAAGTGTTTAAAATAAGCTAATGCACTATTGATTTGTCACTTTCAGATTTCACAAGACTTCTCTATATTACTCCCGGACCATGCAGAGAGACTTTGTCAAAACTGGAAATTGAGTTTCAAAGACAAAATCCTTCACTTTGCCAGCCAGGAGAAACAGGCTCAAGAGCTTCTCCACAGTGAAGACAATCTGTCTCCAGGCACGGTTGTGAATGCAAGAGCAGATTGTTGATCATTAGAACATAGGTCTTCAACCCCACCGGCCCGTGGAGTTCAGCTCCGACCCAAACACACCTGAACAGCTAATTAAGCTTTTCAGGATCACTTGGAAATACACGGCGGGTGTGCAGAAGCAGGCTGGAAATAAACTTTGCAGGACAGCGGGTCCCCAGGAGCAGGGCTGAAGACCTCTGCCTTAGAATAATGACAATAACATAATGAACTGATACAAAATATTAATCTGCACAGAAGCCCAAAGTGCCACTGCACTCAGGCTGCTACCTGTGATACTGCCCACCCCTGTCTACAAAAACGGGATGAAGATGTGCAAACCAAGCTTGGAAGAAAATATCAAGTCTTGCATTGAATTCAAGAATGTAAGTAATGTAGCATTGCACACATCACTATGCAGACCATACTAAGAGCAACTTAAAATGGCCAAACACATCAACAGTCATTTCAAGTATTACATTCTGCATTGTGATTTCACCGGAGCGAATAGAGTCTCCACAACGGATTGAAGCGCGCGTCTGAACAACAGAACACTGTATTCACACCACTGATTGCAGCAGCAACGAGCACTGTGACCACTTGATTTCATAAACAACAACTGGAGATGCAGCGATTACAGTTTTTTAGGCTGATTCCGATTTGTCATTGAGTTTGACCTGCCGATACCGACCTTAGCCGATTCAGATTAAACCACTTTACAGCACACACAAATATTCATTTTCTATCTTTTCTTGAATAGAACATTTTGCATAGAACATAGAATTTTTTTATTTTTTTATAACAGATAATGTTAATAACTAATATCGAACTATATGCATTACTCCTGGTGTGGGAAATTCACAGTGCAGTGTTATGGAAGAACCTTTTCCTTCTTTACACATTCAATATCAGTTTCTGCTCTCATCTGCCACATGTCCAGCCAGGCTCACCAAGCACTCACTGTCAGCGCTTGTACGTGGCGCAGAGAGGTAAGCTCGGGCAAGTGGAGCAAGTGCAGGGAAACGATTGGGAAACTGAATAATAAAAACAAGTTTAAATGGGTACATTTTCCATAAATATTTTTGAGTCTTCATTTTATTTTCTGACATACCTACTCCAGTTCTTGTTAAAACACACTAGACACAAATAGAAATCATATTTATTTTGTCCATCAAAAGTGTGCTTTCACTTTAATTGTGCGTGAGCAGCGCAGCAAAAATAGGCCGTTTCTCAATAGCAAGTTCGCAGAGTCTGGACTTCCATCCTTCCGAGTTTGGACTTGCCAAGTTCGACTCAGAAGAACGAACTCTCGAGGACGGGAGGACGCGAGTCCAGTCATTCTACAAGTGGAACGGCAGTGTACTTGACAGCATTACTCAGCATGCAATAGGCCTGCATGCTTTACTTGAATTAACTTCTTTTTTATTTTCAATATATTTTATATTTATAATGAAATTGAATATAATATTAAACAACTGCCTTTTTTATTTGAAAAACTATTAAACATTAATATGTGGTTCAGGTAACATTACCTACTGTGATTATATTTACGTCGTTTAAAATAAAATAAAATATGTGGAAACAGCTGCCTCTTTTCATTAAGAGCAATCTAGCGATAAACCCACTCAGCTACAATTTAAATGTAAAAAAGCGGGATAAACGGTTGAAAGGTGTAAATCAATTGTAAATCAAAAATGGAACAGCTTAGGATTGCCATTGCAATTGCTATTCTTTATCAAGATGCTGAAGTGGAGGCTGCCGAACTGAGAAGACAAATCCTTCAAAGAAAAGCCAGGATGCAGGCTTCCATCATTCTACAGGGCACCTGTGATGCCAAAGTCACATTTATAGATGTGTATATTGGCAATCCAGGCTCTGTACACGATGCCCTTGTGCTGCGCAGATCACCAATGTACCAGCAGGCTCTGTGTCCACCAGCTGGATACGGTCTCTTGGAGATGGTGGACACCCTTGCCTGCAGCATCCTATTGAAATCATGACCCCATACCGCCAGCCTGTCGCAAGTAAGAACACTTTTTTTATGTCAGACAGACAGACACACACACGATAAACCAAATTGTTACCGTCATGAATTTGCAATTCACCACACATTTTCTACACGATTTTTGAAAACAGGCCAAGTTGAAGCCAGATACAACAGGCATCATGCAAAGCACGGAACATCATCGAGCGCACCTAGGAAAGTGTTAAAAACTCGCTGGCGTGCAATTTTATTGCGGGCCCTGGAGATCAGGCCACTGTACGCCCCAAAGGTGATTGGTGCCTGTTGTATCCTCCACAACATCTGTGTGATGGGAGTTGATCTCTTGGAGGAGGAAGAGGAGGAGGAAGAGAAGGAGGAGGAAGAAGATGAGGAGGAGGAGGAGGAGGAGGAAGAGAAATTTTTATATTATTTGTGTTTTTGTTGTAAATATAAAGAATACACTGTTGCTACAACAATGATTTGCCAGGGTTGAAATTGGAACATTCATTTTTTATTTTTTAATTCAAATAATTTATATAAATTAATTTATCATTAAAATCATTTATATAAAATAATTTATCATTAAATAAAACATTAATTTAGAATTTATTAACAAGTTTTTCAAACAGAGACGGGTATATCTCTCCTCTGGCTGTTGCTGCCCTCTCTCTCTCCTCTTCTCTCGCCACTGCTTCTCTCTCCCTCTCTCTCTCTCTCTCTCTCTCTCTCTCTCTGCCTGTTCTTTTAGAAACTCAAGAAGAGTCTGGCTGTCCCGTCGCCTCTTTCTTGACTGCTGGCTGCTCCTGGCTTCCACAGAAGGGGTAGAAGCTGGTGTGCTGACTGAGCCAGCTGTAGTGGCAGTCAGGTTTGATGCAGCAACTACGGACAGAGTGATTGAGTGCATCATTGCAGTGTACCACCAGGTGGCAGCAGTCACACTACCGGCCTCTACCCCTTCTCCTGTGGGTGGGTCCCTAAGCTCCTGAAATAAAGCAAAATGCTGTCATATTCTCACCTCACGTTGTTCCACACTTTTAGACATTTTGTATTTTTATTTTTTTTGCTCTACACAAAGGAAGATATTCTTAAGAATTGTTGTAACCTAACAGTTTGAGGCACCAAAAAATTACACAAGTCAGTGGTGCCCCAGAACTGTTAGGTTACAAATATTCTTCCTTTGTGTAAAGCAATTTTTTTTTTTATAAATAAATAGTGTATGGTGTGAAACTACTTAAATTTAGTGTATACAGGAGTGAAACAACTTAAATTTGTGGGTGATGACAGAATGTTCATTTTGGGGTGAACTATTCTTTTTACAGTCTCAGAGTAAACAATGTAGCAGCTAAACAGAGTAAACTACATGTTACAAGATCAAATGTAAGGGCCAATGCATCTATGTTAGGTTTCATATATAACCGGAAAGTCCTTACACCCACCTTGGTAAGGCTCTTTCAGTAACAGAAAGTAGAGAAACAGGCAGATTACCTTGTATTTATCTTTTAGATTGTTTCATTTTCTCTTGGCCTGTTTGGCAGTTATGGCCAAACCAGAAGTGGAAACAAAATGCCTATAGGCAAAACAAAACCATAAAGATTGACATGATTCCACTTCCACTTCCAATAACGTATTCATTTTTATGGATGAAGACTGTGAAAATCTAGCTCCAAACCTTCAGACATACAGGGAATTATACAAGCACTCAAAATCAATACTCACTCCCATCCACTTTTGGAGGAATTGCGCCTCCTGGTGAAAAGGCTTTCGTTGGCCGCCCGCCACTCTATCAAGGCCCGAGTTTCCTCCGCAGTCCCTTGATAAAAAAATAATGCTTAATTAAAGTTAATGAAAAATAATAAAATTCTAAAATAATTTGTATTTTATACAATCGGCATATGTCAGTCTGACCGTCCGGTCGCCAGTCATGGCCGATCACGTGAAAATCGGCCAATTCCGGTCACCAGCCGATCAATCGGTGCGTCTCTATAAACAACACATTTCAGCGCTAGATCGCCTCTTATTTGGGGTGTTTTAAACAAGTGAATCTTGTTAACAGTTTCCTGCAGTGGCGGTGCTTGCCTTGAGCATTCCTGATCATCAGCCCAGCGAGGGCTCAGCAATATGAATTAACTTCTTTTACGAGACTAATGGTGACCAAATACAACAGAGAGAGCATTAAATTCAGTGCTTTTATTTTCAACATGCACTCATTCATGTCTGTTTTATTTAATTCATGTAAAGCTACATCTTTATTAGGCTAGTGACTCTGAGTTTGTTTCTATTTTTTAAAGCCAAGCTGCATAATAAACTACACATCAGGCTTTTAAGTCTCAAATCTCATATTGTTGTTGTCTAATCTCTCCTCAGACGCGGTGCTGCAATGGCAGAATTCTCAAAACGCCCACAAGATGGCGCCGTTTATACAAAATATTGGCTTTATATCAGCCATCCTGCTCTCTAAGCATTTAACTTGTGCCACTGTGTTAACCTTACTCTCTAAAAAGCTATGAGTTTAACCCTCTGATGGTCCGCGGGGTCTTTTTGACCCACAAATGACTTTTGCTCAAATTAAAAAAAATGTTCCCTTTGTCCAAATGGTATGAAACCTTCTACGGCTCTTAACACTTTCTAGATCTACAAAAAAATAAATATATTGGAATGATATCTGTTTTTATGTTAGCGTGACAAAATTTGTGACACTCGTGGTCTTGGGGGTCTCTGGAGACCCCGCAATCAAAATAGACAAAATTCATCATCAAAATCAGAAACAACGCAGAACACATCGACAGAAATGACAGAAATAAAGTGGCACACTTCCACCAATGCAAAAAGCATCCACAATGCTAAATTATTTTGCTCACAACACACACACACACACACACACACACAGACACACACAAACACACAC